>JAVRXN010000003.1:74306616-74906616 GCA_033556935.1 Timema podura | reverse complement strand
AGGTCTGATAACCCCTCACGCCTCAGCCCGTTCCCTGCTACCTAAATGGCCCCACCCAAGGTCTGATCTGTTCGTGTGGTCAGCCCCACTAACTCTTGCCGTACTATGCGCGGCTATGATGATAGTCCCCACCTGGCTTTAAAGAGTGCCTGAAATTGTGTGATGTGTTCACAAGTGATGGTGAAATGTATCGCGCGTTGTTATCATTACGATTTAACGTATTTCCTTTATATTTCTCTATTTTCACTCATTGCATTCTTCCCTATGTACACTTTGTTCATTCTAAAAGGTAAACAGTCTTACCTTGTCGGATTATTCTCACCTTATCTTCAAGGCCGTAGCCAGCCAATAATTTCGGGGGAAAGGGGGGTTGGTGGGCACATCCCCCAATTTTCGGAAGCTAGAAAAAATTCTAAATAATAAACAGTTTTAGAAGCTATCCGAAGTGTTTTTTATGGCAACATAACCCCCTAACTGTTGAAGGCTATGAAAAATTATAAATATTAAACACCTATAGAAGCTATCTGAAGTGCTTTTTATGGTAACACAGCCCCCTAACTTGTACTTGTGTCTTAATTTTGATATTGTTTTAACCATAAATAAAGCCATATATATATATATATATATATTGTTCATAAAACTTGGGGGGGGGGGGGGGTTTGAACCCCAAAACTCCCCCTGGCTACTGACTTGCTTATCTTAATAGCCATGCCATGCCATGTCATATTTTAATAGGTTTATAAATGTAAAATCATCATTTGTATGTGGGCAATATTTTTGTACAGATATTATAAATTTGTTTTTAGCACATAAGTATTAAATGTACAATCTTTATTATTAAGTGGGTTAAATGTAAGAAAGGGTGCTTGGCCTTAACTTCGCCCAAATAAAGACATTATTATTATTGTTGCTATATTGGAACAATGTAAGGTAAGCGCGCGACCTTCAGGATATACGAAGAATACAACAGTTAAATTAAATTAACTGATAAAATTTCCCCTGCACAAAATACACACACACACAACACATTATTATTTTCTGGAGGAGCTTGTTGAGATGTCTTTAAAATTTTGATTTTTTAGAACTTCTTTTTTAGCACCGTGTCTTACTACCCGTTAGGGTAATACGTCTATGTACTAATCACATTAGAAAGGTTTAATTGAAAGTCAGTGCACCCGAATTTGCGTGATGAGGGGAGGGAGTGAAAACAATTTAGGAAAACTACCCTCAGAGAACCCGACTGGGATCGAACCCCGTCTCCGGCAGTCTACTCCAACACGAGAGCAGTGCGTAAAGGCCGATTCACAAAGAAAGCTAAGCTAAGATTTGCTTTAGAAAAATAGCGGACCATGTATTTAAAGGTGTTGGTTCACACAGAAAGCTAAGCTCAGCTCCTTGCTACAGCGCGCTATGATTTTTCCGATTGCTGGCTGGACAATTTTTCTATCTCCCATCTTGAGCCGCCTTACGCCAACGCATGCGCATAACGCAACTTGGGCTCCGTGTTGAACAGACGCAGTGCTGGTTTGGTGAAAATAACTAAAGAAGTGTTGAAGTTTTGTTTTCAGTTTGTTTCGCGTGTATTTAAGTAATATCTTATTTAGGTTTTATATTTAATAAATGTGTTTATATTAAAATGAAATCGTTAATTGAACAAGTCAAATTTCCACCTCCTAAATTTTCTGCATCTTTCAAAACGCTGCTAACAACAATATCTTTTCTTCCTAAGTACTAAAACCTGAACTCAAACAAGACTTTTGAGAAGGCCGTCATAGCTGAGCTTCACTGAGCAGACCAGAAAGAAGCAGAAGACAGCACAGCTTAGCATTGTGTGTATCGGCCTTTAAACCACGCGGCCACTGAATCCGGTTCTTATAACTTAATCTTGATTTCTAAAAACGCAAAAGAAGTTTTCCCTGTGCAGTTGTCCGTCGGTTTGTCTGTCTATATGTCCACTCCCTTTACAGTGAAAGGTGTCTTTAATCATGACAGATAAGAGCTCGGTCCTATCTTAGAAGTTGTGCATATTGTATCCCGTCAAAATAAGCTCGCTAACTTTCGGGATAAGTGAATTGAATGTAAATACACTGCAAGGTCTCAAATCACAACGAAACCATCACCATCTTTTGGTATTAACTTCGTCTGCTATCTGAATAGAATCCTATTGAAACTATTTACTTGCTAGAAACTATTTTCTTCTTCATATTTTCAAATTTTGTTGATGATTTGACGCTAAAAAAATGTTTTTAAACTTTTTATACACGACCATTCATTTAAAATATATAATATTTTTAAATGTTGACATTATATTGTCGAATTGTTAAAAGTAAGTTATTCTTCGGCGAGTTAGAAACCCTACATACAAATAGTTTGGCAACAGAAAAAGTTAAATAGATAAATCCATTCTATAAAAGTTAAAAACAAAAATTAATCGTAAGGACATACACTTTTGGTTTTGGCAAGCATTTTCTAGTGTTATTTTTTTCCTCAGCTTGTCCAGGTTATATGCATTTATCTCCGCGTATGAGATTGGTACGAGGAAGGAAGAATTTAGAGAAAATGTACCCGCATTCGTGCAGGAGAATTATGGAGAGATCATTTAGAAAAAATCACTTTAAAAACATTCAGCAGAGATTCGAACCCCGACTTATGCGTCACCGGCAAACTAAACTAGATATTTTATTTTTTAATGTGATATTAAATAGTTTAATACTTATAGATTTTGATGTGCACGCAGTCTCTATCGTTAATCTCGTCTGGTCTTGTTTGCCTGTGACGGGGAGGTTGGGGTTTGAATCTTGGCGTGGTGTACTAAGTTTTCCCCCTAAATGATTGCCAAATCTTCATCAAATGTAGACACAATTCCTCTGAATTCAGGCGTCTTCTTCCCTATCCTTATTAGTATAGACATGTGGATAACTCGAATGGGTAGAAGACATGGAGGATGGAGAGGGGGGAAGAGCAGGCAGTCTCGCGTATTCTTCTGAATGAAATGAGGACTCGTGGAACCGCCTCCGGGTTCCTTAAAACGCCTGATCTTTAAAGTAGGCTAGTAACTAATAACAGTGATTATCTTCTGGGCCACTTAGTTCGACGCATCCCCCTCGTCCCGCACACGGAGAGCTGTGAACAGACTCCGCGGACCGCTTGTTTACTTTCTAAACGGATCTCCACAATCTTCATCCCGCGGTTTTAACCATGCAAATAGTTTGGTGGTGGATGGACGTGACCTTGATTCTTCTACCTCGCCTGCAGCTTTCTCGCGGGCCGTCGTGCCGGTCCGCACAGGGAGGAGGGGGCTTGGCCGAGTTTGTAGACCCAGCGGTTGAACTTCCAGCCGCGGCCGATTCTTATCTTCTAGCGCAACTCAGTCCAACAGTTGAATGTTTATACTCGAAAAACAAATGGACTAAAGTTTAAACGTTTATTTATAGTTAGAAAAACAAATTTACATCTTACCGCTAGAAACGACAGTGGAACCAAGGTGAAAAGAGGTTCCAATCCTTCATTGTCTTTTGGTTGGGAGGGGGGACAAAGAGAAGCTTGTTGTAAGTTCAAGACACTTTTACTAGGTGTGGAAAATACTAGTGATCCTGTTAGTGATATGCTTTAAAGGTGGGAGTGTAGGGGACGCGAGAAAAGGCCATTTTTTTTACCAAAACATTTTTTTAAAAAATCAAATATTGCTTCACTTCACATATAAAGTTTAATTTTCTTCACATGGTGATATCAACAGTTGTTGAATATCTGTCATGAGCATAACTTCATTAGATGACAAACTTTTTAACCGAAGAGAAAAAGTTGTCATTAAATTCCAGGACATCCTTAACAGATATTCAAGAAATGTTGTCACCATTTGAAGAAAATATCTTTTGTTTCTACTGAAAAAATATTTGATTTCTTTTGACCAAAAAACCCCAATGATTTGGTATAAAAACTGCAAAAACACTGACTTTTTCTCGCGTCCCTTCTACATCTCCACCTTAATTAAAAACCATCACCTTTATTCCTAAGACTGGCGACGTCATGGGGTTTATACATTTGCGGCGGTTCATTCATTGACTATACCCTGTTTGTGGTAGGAAGGGATGTCTGATAGAGGCCTTTTTACCTGTCAGAATTCTACTATATAGTAGGATTTTAGTAGGAGAAAGGAAAGGAGGACCTTCCTACCATAGACAGGGCATAGTGTGATTGTCTCTCCGCTCTCCATGATAACACGAGTGCATTTCCTCTTCTCTGCTCTTTTATTATCGTGCTGAGTCGTTAATCAGGTTTATGATTATTATAAAAACAGTTGATTTTACTTGAATTTATCTTTGAGTCAATGTTTTCTGATAACAGCAATATTCATTTTTAGAAACGCATTTTAACTCTTTTTTTTATATTACAAACTAACTTCTGTTTTTTATCCAATAATCTGGGACACCAGATGTGGACTTTCTCTGATGTCACCCAAACCAGGAATACTTTCTTCCGGAGTCACTGGACCGTGTAGTTCAGTGGTGAGGTCACCCAGCATCTCACCTTCACCATTTGTCTCGCACCTTTCCCTGTTCATTGGGTGCTCTACCTGATGTACCATCTTCGTGGCGGCGGTGGTATCCTATTTACAATCCATTGCTTTTCTTATTGGGGACTGCGGTGGTGGTGGAAAAGGCGGAGAGAGATATTGTACGCTCAAACATATGTTAAAATCAGGACACGACCTACAAATCAAGCTAACTCCACGACAGGCTTAGCACACTTAGCCGACCTCTATGAAACATTCAAAATAAAGGGGAAGGGTCATCGATAATTTAAGATTCGTATTTTAACGGGTTTTATAGCAAAAATAATTTTTTGGTCAAAGTGAATACAAATACTTCTTTAGACTATTGATTAAATTTTTTATATAAATTAATCTCAATAGTTCTTGAATGAATGTTATCGCATAGTGGCGTTTGGATTTGACTTTTTTTCTCTTAATTTAAAATATTTCTTTACAGATGCCATTTTGCTCTTGACAATATGGAAGAACTCTTGAGATTGCTAAATGTAGACAAGATTGTTTTTAGTTGAGCATCTTAACTTACCTTTCCTTCTTCCTCACCTCACGGAGCTGGTTCAGTGCCAATCTACAATTTTCTTTATTAGTTTAAACATATTTTTTCCCGAGATCCATGTCTTAACTTACTACTTGCCCGAGTTGTCCACAAATATAAGCTAATGTGAGACAGAATGAGGACTCTAGAATTTTCTAGATACACGTACCCATATTTTTGTGACTAGGGTAAAACCATTTTGGGTGGGAAAAAACCCAGCCTTAATACACCAGTCGGGATTCGAACCACAATCTCCCTATCACGGCAAATCGGATCAGACTATCTTAGCTCGTGTGCTCATTGATAAAGGTAGTGTAATATATTATTTAAATTGGTGTGGTATTTAAAATAAATTTAAGGGAGCCCAAGGGATTGTCAGGTGGTATGGTTGTTATCCCTAGTAAAACTCAAGTATGAATCATCAACTGCTTGGGGTAGGCCGTAAGGTAATCGTGGCCTAGTGGGTGGGTGACCTCTCCCCCTCCCTTTTAACCCCCCCCCCTTTCCCTACACAGATGATTGCGCAAGGATTCAGCCGTCATAGGCGATCCTGTTAAGATTTGATTGGCTTAATTCATTATGAGCGAAAGATCAAGAACATTTTACTAACGTAACAAGACAGGGTGGTCTCTGATCGGAAAAACCAGGAAAACCGAAAGCTATGTTTGAGTTTGGTGCATCGGGGGAGAGGGGGACAGGAAAAGGGATTGAATTTGGCCTTATGTCGGGAATTTAAAGGCGAGGACCACTTTAAATAACTACTAGAGCTATACACATTTCCAAAATTTTCTGGGGATGGACCACTCCAAATAGCTTCTAGGGGCATCTTATAAACTAAACATATTCGGCTAAGCTTCTAGGGCTATACAATGTTTAAGAAATTTTGGGGGAGGATCACTCCAAATATCTTTGATTCAGAATAATTTGTTTAAAGTCTCAACACCTAATAGGAAAACCTTATACAAATTTGTTGCTTTTATCAGGGAAACTGGGAGTTATGCTGGAATTTTATTCTAAAATTTAAGGGGCCACCCTGCAACAGTGCCACTCTAGCGAATGAACGTAACAACAGTGCCACGAACAGTGCGAACGAACAAGAACATAACTATGCAGGAAGTCTCTGGTAAAGACACATCCATCGACCAACAACGGCATAGCGTCGACTCCGCCGGACTGTGGTCTAAGTGGTGAGACTCTCAGGTGTGCGTGCAGGGATGTGTCTGCCTGCCATATGTCGCCAGACAGGTTGTACCCTACCTCCCAAGGTGAGCGCACACGACTCGGACACTGCTTCATCCACAGCCTGTTAGCCATTATTCGTCAAATAAATTATTAAACGTTGATACGTAAGGTCGGAAGTTTATTTTTATGTCTACAAGCGTTCAGCACCTGGTTTTTATACCTCCTCTCTAATAGTCATTTTATACACCTGTAAGATAAATATATACCTGCTCAGGTGAACTAATGTCAGGTTCATCTAATCATGTTTAACGGTGACTGGGAGATCGGGGTTCAAAACCCCGGCCAGGTGCACTCAGCGTGTTTTCTTTTCCAAATGTTTATCCAATCCTCCTACGTGCAAATGCAGGTACATTTATTATAAACTTTAGATTCCCATCCCTGCATTGTTAGCGGACTTAAAATTCTTATGGCCCGGACAGGTAGTAAAACGTAAAGGATTTTCTTTTTTACATTTATGACTACTCTTAATGTAAGTGCATTTATTTTCTAAAATGTTCTTCCAATGCGCACAAACTTGGACAAAAAACTTGCAACCGCGGATAATAGAACAGACACAAACTGTGATAACCATGTTAGTTGGGGCTCCTTGACCTCTCAGCTGCTGCTAACCTCGCTAACGAGGCACGGAGGTGTGGTGTAGAGTTACTATTGATGGTCACGCCACTGCAAGCAAGCTCCCATTAAAAGGGTTATAGCAACAGTGCGCCGCTCTTCTACGTTGTCGTATTTTGTTATGGTGCGCTCCGTTAGGTCTCCCATTTTTCACAACATTGTGCTCTGTTTTGTCGCGTATTTCGTGACCGTACGCGCACCTTTGCTACCCCATCCGCCCGTTTATTTCGCGACAATTTGCACGCGCGTTTGGCACAGATTTGCCCGGTTGTTTGTATTTACAGCTTGTAGGTTTAACCCTTGCCGTATACATTTGTAAAGTTGATGTTTACTGCGTTGTTTATCTGTGTTTCGGTGCTGAGCCATAACACCAGTTTATATATATTCGGGTGTCTACCATGAGATTCCAACACTATAAGCTACATCAATCGTAACCCAGTATTGGAAAGATTAGCCAGTACTAATGTACCATGTACTAATGTACTAATCGTGCATCCTATCCGTGGAGGCTCTTTCCATGTCCCGATGAAATGAGGTGATAGTGCGTACAAGTGAGTGGAACTAGAGATGAACATTTTCCGGGAAATTTTGAATAGGAATTTTTTTCTGCAGTGCAGACTTGTGGTGGAGGGGTTAAAATGTAGAGATGATAACTAGAGCCTATTATAATTAAAATATAGTGTGTTAAGAAACGAGTGGGTTGTAACTTATAAGAATGGGTGGGGAGGGGGAGTCAAATGTTGGGCCAACCTTAAAATTATTTTAATTTACTTATTGATGACAAAAAATTGAAGTAGGATTTATGAACATAACGGATCTTCAAAAGCTGCATTCATTTGTTTCTTTACGACTTTTTTTTTTAGCACCGCGTCTTACTACCCGTTCGGGTTATACCCTTATGTACTAATTACGCTAAAGTGTTAGGGATGAGAAAGGTTGAATTTGTTTCTTTACTAATATTACTACCATCACTAATTATTATTATTACTGTTATTATTATCATCATCCATCTAATCAGTTTAAATTATTTTACATAAATAATAATGGGACATTTTCCGTCTCACATCTCTAAGTGGAACC
Organism: Timema podura; assembly: GCA_033556935.1. Taxonomy (NCBI): domain Eukaryota; kingdom Metazoa; phylum Arthropoda; class Insecta; order Phasmatodea; family Timematidae; genus Timema; species Timema podura. The sequence continues at coordinate 74,898,598 of JAVRXN010000003.1, read as the reverse complement.
GGTGGAAACACTTCACCTGGGTTTTGGGGTAGTTTCCCCCTTCGGGAAAATTACCCTAGGTACAAACCGAGAATCCAACTCGGGACCTTTAGACTCATAGCCAGGTGCACTGACCACTACACCACGGGGACGGTTACCAGTAAGATGAAAGTGGGTTTAGGCTGTATTACGTATTCTAGACGGCGGGTCGAATGTAGCGTAGCGGATGAACAATTGCCCGCGGCAATGTGTCGATTGGAGTGAAGCCGGGCTTGTCTTCTCTTCAAGGTGGCGAAGTTTGTGGACCTTGTCACCTTGACCTTGTCTCGCGCGTGATCTGGGTGCTCACACGGACAAAATCCTCGCACCGCAAGTCTTGGTCGTCGTTGACGCGGTGTCTAGGGGTTCAAAATACCCTCCCCACTGGTTGATAACCTTCGTCTCAAACAGTTTTTACCCCCTCTAAAAAGCAAACTTATTCTAAACGTCCAAACTCTTTTTACTTTATTTTTAGACATTGCTTGGTATCAAACCAGGTTCGCCTCACGGAGATAGTTTTTTATTTAAAGTTCACTAGTGGGTTCAGTATGGTATACCATATCTATTTTCATCCATTCATGCCAAACCACGTATCTGCTGCCACGCAAATAAAAAAATTATATATCTGTACTTCTTCCTCGGTGAGCGATAACAATTTTAATTTTTTATTTTGCACACCCGTTCGCTTAAGTACTAATTACACTAATAGATTAGGAATTGGGAAGGTTGAATTTAAAGGACTGTGAACCCGCATTTGCGTGGAGGGAGAGTGGAAAACCACTTAGGAAAAAACCACCCCCAGTTCACCCGACTGAGATTCGAACCTTGATCTCCCCGTCCTCTGTAGTCTAGCTCAACACGACTGGCGCGTTAGCCAACTACGCCACCGAGCGACACAAACAATCTATAGTGAGGATAAGTGAAAAATACTTATGTCAAAACTTAAATAATCTGTAACTCAAGATAACCTTGAACAGGTGGCGTCGCTAAGTTTACACTATTTAAGTTTACCCAATGAAGGTCTACTAGAGCCCATTCGCCATAAGAGTGGTGGTAACTGACAGCTAGCAGAAGATGTAAAAACGGAGGAAAACCTAATTAAAAACCAATAGTTTGTTGTGAAAGTTTTGACTGCCAAAAGTGACAACAATCCAACATTATTATCTTACAGATCATATTGTATGGATACATGAGAGTATATCCGGTAACGTTTACTATCTATTACTTATCTACATTCCTATCGTAGCTGGCGCGTACCTGTTTTTAAAGTTAAACAAAAAATTTAAAACTTTGCTAGCTTTAGTTATGACTCTATACACCTTAGCTCGGTCGGTAGCGTGTCTGCTTACCGAACTAATGGGTCTCGACTTCGATTCCCGACATGTCCGAACATTCTATCGTTGGTGAAATTGGCGTTTCCCTTATTACAGTGATGAATTGACGTCCGTTAGAACGAGCGTATTGTAAACAAGGCCTACTGATGTACTAACTCGGCCCCGGCTGTTGTGGTGCTCCATTTAGGATGGTTGTGAATGTTTTCTCAAGCTGAGCGAAAAACAGCAAGTGATGGATAGTACGACACAACACAGTGCTTAGCTAATCTAACCTAACCTAACCTAACCAAGCCTAACCTAATATAAGGCACATTTATCGGTGGGGTTGAATTCATATCTACCCGCAGGTCTATTATCTGATCTAGTCGTCCTGGCCAATGAATGGGGCCCAACTATGCTATGCACTTTTGATACAAGGGGTCCCGTGGCCCATTTGTTAAGCGCCGGGTAGAAACGTGCAATTTATCTGAATTTAGTAGGTATTGTTGAAAAAAACACTGCATTCAGAAAGTGCGCGTTAAATAGCTCAAATAAATAAAATGGTGCAGTGCACAGAACAGGCTTTCTACCGCTTTTATCTTAATATAGAGACATTTACTAAAAACTCGTAAGATTTGTGAAAATAAATAATAGTTCTATACATTGTTGTAATAAGACTACACCAAATATAATAAAGGAAATAATATACTCTTGTTATTTACTTACTCTATGGCATTAGGAAATAGGAAAAGATGAGAAAAGAGAAATGTATCTGTCCCCCAAAGAGCATAAGAATTAAATTCAGTTTCAAATATATGAATTAAAAAGTATATTTGCTTATAGCTCAGAAATTATTGGTTTAGTAAAAATAAGTTATATTTCAAATAAAATATTTTTATCTTTAATAGTACTACAACTTTACAATCAGAAGTTATTTCGTATCTTAAATAGTTGCGGAGAAATGATCAACATTGGAAAATCTCCCTCATGTAAAGTACACTTAAGTCATTTACATGAGACAATGAGAGTTGCCATCTTGTTTATAATAATAAACAGTGTCTTAGTATAAAATTGAATCAAAACTGTTAGAACGAATTTCAAGAAAATAATTTTTTTCTTTTTGCCCTTCAGTGAACTCTCCTTAAATTTAGGGTAAACTATATAATTCCAAAAAACCCTGCGGGGGAGGGGGGTATGAAAACTCCAGATGTCAAGTTATAGCCCAATCGGTAAAAGAGTTTCTTTCGGCTCTAGCCCGAGGTACAGACAGACTGACAGACTGCATTGCGAAAACAACTTTTTTAGTTTTCAGGGGGTCTACCATGTGTTTGCTACACGATTATCTAACGGCGCTACTGAACTTGAGTCTACAACTGTTCTATTCTTTTTCGGATATCGTGTGCTAAGTGTAACTATAAAATAAGTCAAAAGAAGCAATTTTCTTTTTATGGCCAAGATTTTCTTTCCTGCAAAGAAAGAAACGTCTGCTGACAGGCGCAGCCTCTATTATATTCTCTACACAAGAACACTCGCAAGACAGCTATATAATTATAAACTTGCTCCTTGCTTGTTACACGTCCCTCCGTTCGTTCCATTGTTGAATCGACTTCCGGCACGGAAATTATCTCGCTAAAAGGCCAACGTAAACCTGAAAACTGCCGCCGTTGGTTGCGAAGAATAGAATAGAATAAGAGAGCAATGCCTCGGGAGGTTGGCCTTGAACTGTTTGTATAATAATAATAATAATAATAATAATAATAATAATAATAATAATAATAATAATAATAATAATAATTACAATATTTAACTTATGGCTGTAACTGTTTTCACGCCCTCTTGGAGGCGGAACAATAAACTTGGAGTAAAGACCACGTGGAGCGTTAGGGTTGTGCTAATTAGTTTGTGGTTTTTCGATACTCCTTGGTGTATAATTTGGCGCGACTACATTAAACCTATTTCTCGTAAAGATAACTATAATTTAGTATTAACTTATCGTGGTATCGGAATGAGTTATTTATGAGGTTAGTAGGCCTATCTATATCACACGGGTATTTCAAGTGAAAATGGCATCTTCTCCCTTATAACTCCTTTCCCTCCTACCCCAAAGTATGCTGACCGTTGTATATTCAATATAACAAAGAATAAACCAAATTACAGGGGTTTCACTGACTTTTTTTTATTTCTACACTGTTCGTGACTTTAGGCTAATTTACAGAGTGTAGCAAGGTCTTGTTTTAACTTGGCCTTTTGATATTTTGTTCATCTGTTCGGTTGTTTGTTCCGCGATAACTGCCAAATACGTGGACCACTTTTAACCAAATTTGGCGGGGACGTTCTTCGAACCTAGGTGGATCGAATTATAAGGACATGGTTTTCAATCTGGTTATTCGTTTCAATATGATGGTTATGCAAACAAGGTACTTTTTTATTAGCTCATCTCAAGTGATTTGAATATAAGATTCTAAGCAATCGATCTAATACCTTTGACGTAGTTTCTTAAATTTTGACATTTCGCAAGACTTGGCGTCTTAAAACCGCGTGAACAATGGCTATTCTACCTTGATGTGCTATTGGATATATTATTAACTTGTTTTCTGTCTAATCTGATCACCAAGGAACCTATAGAAATACTCAAGTTAAATGACTTATACTAATCGGCTTGATAAAAAGTGAAATGTTATTACTCTTTTCTTGAACTAATCCGCACGAAAAAAACCGAGGAAATTCCTTCTAAAAAACGTAGGGAATGTGGTGATAAAAAAAGAATGGCAACCCTGATTTTTGTTTAAGAAAAACTTCAGTTACCATGGAGATTAGAAATAGTTTATTTCCAAACCCCCCTGTTGTCATTGAGATGATTAAAAAGGTTAGTTTGTTGTCTCTGAAAAGTGACGTCCCTGGCACAGGGACACTGGCTAGTCGTGAAAGGTCTTGGAATATATACGATTCAATACTTTTATCGTTTATTTTCTCTTTGTATAAATAATGGAAGCTGCTCTGCCTTGAAAAGTAGCGCCTCTCTCCAAATTGATTATTTGCTATGGTGTTTGTTTCTTGGGTGCTGGGCCGAAACCTTGTCAGTGAAATCTTAGGTTTCCTTGTTCACAGTGTACTAGTGATATTGTCTTTCTGGCATATATTATCAGTTATCACTTCTTCAAATCGTCATCGCACTGCTGACATTACCGCCTCATTGAGGGGCCTACGAGCTACAGTGATTCTCTGTGGACGAATTTGTGACCTTTGTTTTTATTCCAAAATGTACCTTTTGGGATCTCGAAACTAATATTTCCACTATATCTTAAAGAGTTATTTTATTAAACATTTTACATTAACGTATACATTAACATCTTATTTAGCCCCAGTTTTTTTTAAACTGGAGCTATCTTACTTTAAATCAGTCACTCAAAGTTTGATCTTGAAATATGACTTAATTGAGTAAATACTTGAAGTATATCGTAATAGAAACCAACGTGTAACGTCTAAGATCCACTCACGTGTGTATAATACATGTGCTACAATCCCTTTTGGAGCTTTAAAATAAAATAAATTATTTTAGATCAACCTGAACGACTGCGAGACAGAACGAACTGTAATCATGTTTCAAAGTCTAACCTAAAAAGAGTGATGCACGATGAAATCCTGTTTTTTCAACAAATAATACAGGATATGAATTGTAGTAGGGTAATATGTAAATACTAAATAATTGATTACATACATAGTTGGCTTATTTTTAAAACCTCGTACCGCAATTTCTTTTTTTTTTTCTAAGAGTTTTTGGCATCAATAGATGCAGAAAAATAAGATACCTTACGATTATTGCCGCTTATAATTTGAGTGGGTCGGCGCAAAAAAATGACCCTCATTTTATGAAAAAATGTGTTAGCAGTGATTTATTGTAGTTTTTTTTATCTTGAATGACAAGTTATTTTAAAAGTCAGTAAAGACCTTGGATTGGATTTGAACCTCGACCTCCCTGTCACCAGAAAACCAGACTAGACAATCTTGACGAGAGATTAAGACGTTAAGCTGTTATGTTGGTTTGCTGGTGACGGGGAGGTCGGTATTTGAATCCAATCACCGATAGCCACTCTCACACACAAATGGAATTATACTTTCTCATACCTTCACCATTAGTGCGACTAAATGTGGATAATCCAGATGGTTGGTGAGAGATGGTGCAGAAAACCCAACATTTTTATATTTTAAAAAGGATGAATGATTAGGTTGGTCCAATTATATTTGTTTTTGTTTCAGGAAGGCGGTGAGCAGTGATGGCGGACGTGGCCAAGAAGACTTCGACGGTCCAGCAGACTGTAAGTAGCCCCCACACCCCTAACGGCACGTCCTCCCTGTGTGAACTAACCACGACTCAATCGGGATCCTTCTCCGACTTGTCACTACCACACGAGGACGACGATACCAGCCTGCAGGACCTCATAGACTCCGAGCTCGCCCTCAGGATAGCCCGTTCCCCCTCCCCGCCGGCCAGAGGTGACGTCAACACCAGGTTCATCCTCGAGGAGAGGAACCAATCCTTTCAGACATACACTGGTAACGACACCTTCTTCTTCAGCACCTTGGAGGACTCGCCGCCGAACAATGGGGAGGCAGCTGGGGCAACGAGCCCGGAGGAGTTCCCGCCCTCACCCCCGAGGTGCCTGCCTCAGTCCCTAGCAGCCTTCGACCCTTTCACCACCACAATCGACACGGAATCCTCCCCCAGCGCAGACTCCGAGCTGGTTTGTCTGGCCGGGGAGCTGGCGTCACCGCTCGACCCGCCTCCTGGAGGGGTGCTCCTCGACTTTTCGGAGGGTGACCTCCCTGATGATATAGGACCTTACCAGACTGATACTAACCCAAGTCGGGTCGTCGAAAACGGAACGCTTTTAGATCTGTCGGAGGGCACCTCCCAAGAGTTGGTTGGTGCTTTCCCGGAGGAAGTTGCTGATGATTTCCTGGATCCTTTCGGGAGTAGCTACCGGGAAGGGTCTGTCACCCCCGATGAGCGCCAGCAGGGTGTCGACCTCTTGGACGAGTGCTCCCTGCCTGACCTGGTGTCCCCCGCGTCCTCACCCACTAACCTCGACGATGACGCCGCGGGTATTGTGAATAACAGCATGAGTAGCGATGATGTGAATAACCCAAGTAGTGTTGTGGAGTGTTGTGTTGTGGCCCCTAACATCCGCAGTCCTGGGGCGGTCCTCATACCGGAGATAGACGTCATTCCACCCGATGATGACGATCAGGTTGACGAGGATCTAGACATGTATGTAAGTAGCGGGTACGGCGTCGCAGATGACGCCGAGGGTGATGAAAACGAGTGGACCACAGTGGCTGAGGCGGTGGGGTCACCGGAAGAAGAGACTCCTCCAATGCAGCAGCCAGAGGTGGCTGTGAACGGCGCGGGCACCCCCACCTCTGTTTCCAGCTGTTCCGAAGTGAGTTAATGTTTTGTTCCGTCTGATTGGTTGAGGGGGGAGTGGGAGGGATGAGCATCTTTTACACCCAACTGTCGGACATTTTCAATGCTATGGTTGAAAAATATGCCCGCTCATGAATTCGAACTCAAGACTTTTTTTATCCCCATCAAAAAATTTCATCTTATTGAAGGCTTTCTGAATGAAATGCGATGAGCCTGAAATAAGGCCTGCGTGCCCACCGATGCGGGTAAAGTTCAAATACATCACATTTTATTATTTTAGTTTGTAGAACTTTTTATTACGACACGAACTGGCGAAATCTTGTTCGTGTCACATATAAATGTGTGAAACTAAAATACTGAATTGTTTTTTCATTACGGATTGCACTGCATTGGTGGGCACGTGGTCTAAGACGTACACTCCGCCTGGTCTAGTTTGGGGAGGTTGGGGTTTGGATCCTAGCTTGGTATATTGAAGGTGGATACATTCCTTTTAAAAAAAATTTATTTCCTTTCCCCGTACTTGTAAATATGCGTCTAGTCCGGACGGGTAGTAAAAAGTAGTGCACATTTATAATAAAAAACACTAATGTAGACACACTAACTTTGTACATGAATTTTAATTAGTGTAAACTTGCGGGAAGAAAGCTCGCTCTTAATAATTGGTATCAGGCAGAACCTTGTCTTTTTTAAGATCATGTATTTTGAAAATCTGATTCTCCTTTGAAGATCCTTATCTGATATTAAAAAAAGTTTCTAGATCTACTTGACCTATTCGAATGTCGGTCATGTTAGCTGCATCTTTCACTGTTGACATAATATAATTACCTATAAAATAACACTAATAAAATTGTAAAATTCCATCAATATTGGTCGCAAAATAAATGGTATTTTCTAAAAGCTCCTTTCTTTGAAAATTGGACTGTAGTAAATTATGTAAATGGTTTAAAGGGGCAACATCTTCTTGCACACAGTACCTGGTGATTTGGGTTCTTCCTCTCAAGACTCCTAATATTTATTAAATTTGGAAGGAATTTGAATTGTTTTTATAAGAGAATCAAAGTTTTTTCTTTTAAGGTAAGGGTATAGGAAACGCGAAAAAGACACTGTTTTTGCAGTTTTCATAACAAATTTTGTAGTTTTTTTTTCCAAAATAAATAAAAAATGGCTTCGATAGAAACGGAGTATAATTTTCTTCAGAGGTTGATATTAACAGCTGTTGAATATCTGTCATGAGCAGAACAGAACAGAAAAAGTTGTCATTAAATTCCAGGACACCTTTGACAGATATTCAAGAACTATTTAAGGTCACCATATGAAGAAAATTAAACTCTGTTTGTATTGAAGCAATATTTTATTTATTTTGACCAACAAAGTTTTGCTATAAAACTGCAAAAAAAATACTACCCTTAGCTCGCCTCCCCTACACTCCCACCTCAATGTCACAGTGCCACATATGTGAAATTAACCTATCATTTTCCCCTACTAACGTTCAGAAGTGATTCGCTTCAAAAACCTTAATATTTCGAACTTTTTTTTTACTATTTACATTATTTGAAATTAAAACTAAACTTTGACTGCTAAAAGTGTACTGTTTTATCTGCATTCTTTTAACGAAATTTGCTTACCTATTTATAATTGTCATTATTTCTTCATTTTACATGAGAAATATTTAGTCATGTTATTACATGTAGGACCCACGTTCAATTCCCGTAGGGGACACCTGCACTAATTTAAGGGAATATAATGCGGATTGTGGATTTTAATAAAGTGCATCAGCATTGGCCCCTATCACAATTCAGGGGAAAGGGAAAATGTACTGTCTATTCGCTATAGGAGTGGTGGTAACGCTCAGCTGGCAGAAGATTTTTACTGCAAACATTGGTTGAGTCACTTAATTAAGTGAAATGATCATTATTTTCTTAATAATAGGTCAACCATATTATCAATAAAATGTTATCAAACGCTTTTAATAATACTACCCAAAAGATTGCTGTTTTTCGTAACTAACTGAAAGAACAAAAAAATATTAACTAAACTATCATATTTTTTGTTTCACGATTGTGGCAACAAGAGATATTATAGAGAATGAAATAATAAATTAAAAAGTAGTATATTCACACTTGTGTCTCGTTATAACTGGCCACCAAATTATTTTTTATAACTTAAAACACATACGCATGAACACAACTGGACACGGTTTGTATGACGTCATCAACCACCCTTGTTTCAGCTGGTTCGCCATCTTAATTTGTGAAGAGAACGCAGCCTTTTAGAAGTTTTCGTTTGTAAAGCATTTTAAGTGAAAAACAGACGCATGTTACACACAAATAAAAAACATCTAAACGGTTATTTAATTAAGTTCGTGTTTCAATAATGTTTAAAAAAAAGTCGAAAAGAAATAATAAATGGAGAAAGTTTGTTGTGAAAGTTTTGACCGCCAAAAGCGACAACAAATCAACATAATTATGGTCTTGCAGATCATATGGTTTGGCGAATGGATACACGATAATAGATCTGATAACGTTTGCTAGCTATCACCACTACTACTTTGGCGAATGGACTGTACATTTAGTTAACCTTGTAAGCTAGCAAGGCTACCTTACATTATTACACTATGGTGTAGCTAATAAGATCCCTATCATAGTGCAATAAGTCAAGGTAAGAATTCTCAGTGTAAACTGAATATACCCTTTTGGAAAATATATATATATATATATATATATATATATGCTACTAATAGGCTGTGCCAGTTTATTTTAAGTGTGTTGTCTTTGGTTAAGCAAGTCTTGCGCTGATATAACCTGGCGTTACAAAAAGTAAACAAAATGAATCTTCCAACCGTGAATAGAAATATGAAATCACGCGACGGCAAACGTAACTATGGGGTAATATATATATTATATATATATAGTTTTCACAGGTGTTTTTAGTAAGTATAGTCGAGTCGCCATTGAAAGAATCTTGTATAAATTACTTTAATACACTCGAAATGCCAATCCATATGTTCTTAAGGTGTTACTTTAGACAGATTGTATGGAAAATGGATACATTGGCCGTTCATCAATAATGGTTACTCTAAATTTGATTTTGCATGCTTCTTAAAGGTTATTTTTATGGCGATCTGACTAAATATATAAAACTTGTAATAGTTTTTTTCTTGTTCTGTTGCGCATGCGTGTGAGCTTTTTTTTTTAACGGGTCCACGCACGTGCCGTGTTGTGAATCATGTGTGTTTTAACACGTGTTTAACGTGTGTTGTTAACAACAAAGAGTGTGTCCGGGAGGTGAAAAATTGGTGCGACTCGAGGGACCACTCAAGATTAGGGGGAAATAAATGGGACTGTTCGGGAGCAACCGGTCGATCTCGCGGCAATTTTCAGTCGATCCGTAAGGAAACATTGATTCTTCTAATTTCGTAAATAATGTTGTCGGTAAATGAAACCGTCCCCGTATTTCAAAGTCTGTGGTTAATGTGCACCGCAAGCTTCCATGCATAGTTTCAAAAAAAACAAACATTTACAAGTCCGCTTGTGGGACTATGAGTAGCGGCGGGTGGCGCACATTTTAGACTTTGATACTGTGCTTTTTGGGGATGGCTTTATTTGGGACACCCTGTACTTACCAATAACATTTGAGTGGAAACAAAATGATCTTACTAGGTCAAAACCTGTAATGTTATATTTTAAAAAAAAGTTTGAAAATAAACTTTTTCTTTTTTCTAGAAAGGTGTGAACATAAGTATTTAAGTAAAGGTTGAATTTAAGGAATAAATATATGTATACTGTATATACAAGAAAAAAATTGTGTACAAACGATGGGCCGATCTTGGGACCTTTGATGGATTTTATAAGTCGATCGAGCACAAAAAGGTGGCAGACTCTTGCCTTACGTCAGCGATTCTCAAACATTTTTACCTCCGGAACACTTTTCACTCCAAACAATTATTGCAGAGTCCCACTAATATTTTATTTATGTTTAACGTAGACCTTTTAGAATATAAAACGTTGAGAAATGTTTCACAATATATTTATTAATTCATTTCACTAATAAATATCTAGCTCAATAAATCTTTACTTGTTAAACATAGCAAATGTGTTATTTAAAAATTTTTTTTTTGTTTGCAAACCTTTCTAATAAAATAAAAATGGATCTGCATTCAATCCGTTACAATGTTTTGTTCTGGTTACGTCCATACTAATTACGTGTACAAAATTCCCAAAAACCAACGGCAAGTTATCATTAATGGGACTTAATCAACTAATAAGTGTTCAACACTATTCGTCATTTGAAATATCTAAAGGTACACGGGAAATAGTTTTTATTAAAGACGGTCAGATCTTAATACTATTTAGCTTAGAACCAGTTAAAACGAAACGTCTGCGAAGCAATTAAACGCTAACCGAGTCGGTTATTCTAACTAGACTCGATTACTTTAAATTGATTGTTGGGACATCATAAGCCTTGATTGGTCGACACAGATACCACTCAGAACGTGAAGATACTCGCGTAGGCTCAAGAGACAGATTGACCAGTGACCTAATAGGACAAGTAGGTCGTGGCCAGATGGTTCTTTATTTGATAACTGCACCGGTGGACACGTGGACAAAATGTCTGGCTTACTGGTGAGAGTAAGGTCCGAGTTTTAATCTCAGCCGGGTGTATTGAGGGTGGTTTTCTATTTATTTATCAACGCTAGTGCGGGAATATTTCTTCATCCCTAATCCATTAGTGTTGACCTTGATGGTCTCGGGGTAAAGTGCTCGCCTCAGATCCCGATGTTCGTGGGTTTAAACCCAGCCGAGGTCTTGAGCGATAAAAATCCCCTTCGGAGGGGAAGTAAAGCCGTCGGTCCCACGTCAATTGTGGCGTGTAAAATATCCCTGGAAGGTATGGGAAAATATCTTCACCGGCCCTTTCGCGCTAGCTCATAGAAATTCACTGTGGAAGAAAACGGTGAACCACCACACTTCATGAACTTCCCTAAAACGTGGGGTTTATACCAGATGGTGCAGGCAACACTAACCAGCCGATGAGCTGAATGCAAGCCCAACTACAGCTGGATATAAATCGCATCAAACCAACCTTCGGATTGTTGACATAAGAAGAATAATCCATTAGTTTAGTGAAATACGAAAAATTTGGTTGGTGAAGTAAGACAGCGTCAATTATCAGGTTGTTTGGGAGGGAACAGCTGGGCAAGATTATCCAATGTCGCTTCTTACATCCATTTGTTAGGCCGTGAAACCCAAAAAACTTGACTATGAGGGTGATTTAACAATGTAGTTTGTAATTAGTTGGGTTTTTTTCGTGGAGGAACTTAACAGCCTAGAAAAAACTGGCATTTTTCTTGTGAAGTTTGATTTGTGAAATCGTTTTATAAAACAATGTAAAGCAAAAACATGAGGCCTATTTCTTATGTAAGAAGAAACAAATAATTCTTAAAAAATACTTTTATTAAGCACACAGGCCTTTAAAGGCTTAATTTAGTCTTCGATTAGAGAGATGTGGAGAAGGGGGGAGGAATACAGCATATGTGGAAAACCACCCACTAGTACATCTGGTCAAGATTCGAACCCTTCCACTCTTACCAGACCATATTATGACCTTGACACTTAGATCGTGTGCCCACCAATGCTGGTTGTGACAAGGTAAACATAAAAAAACTGATGAGGGAAGTTTAGATCTGTACAATATTGACTTCGGTTTCAGATCTGATGGATTTAGATTGAACCGCCCTTAGGAACGAGCTTACATTTTTTATGATCTAAATGTTAGGGGCCTAAGTGTAAAGCTTTGTCACATTTAATTGCGTCAAATTCAAAACCTTTTACAGAAGGATCATTTTTTTTAAAGAATGTTTGATACGAACTACAGAAATTTCTGAGAAAAAGAGGATGAATGCTATTATTTTTTCTTTTTGTAATTTTAAAGTATTAAGTTGGAAGATATTTTTACTTAAAAGAGCGAAAATATTGCATTCTTTTATGCGGCTGTCTCAGTGTTTTATATTTTCAACATGTCCCTTAGGAACAAACGAGTTTTGACACACAGATGAAAGGGATTGGGGCTCGAACCCCTGAAAGGTGTACTGAGGTACTGTCTTAACTGGTTTCCCCACCATCTCTACACACTTCCTCTAGATTCTACCTTACTACTCTTTTAATGTACCTATACTAATAGCCCTGATGAACAGTAAGAAGGGGGGCGAAAAAAAAATCCCATATCGTTAATTTACCGCCTGGTGACTCTTGGACAGTTTAATACATAACCAGATACCTTGATCAATCAAGCAGATACGCCACCGACAAAGTTACGGGTATCTGACAGTTAATATTATTCGTCATACTACCCGTCCGGTATGTCATTAGTTAAAACACGAATGGTCTAAGGCGTCATTCTCGTGTTAGACTGGCCTGCTGATGACGGGGTGATCAACAAGGGTGGTTTTCCCCAAATGGTTTCCCACTCTCTCCGTACAAATGCGGGTAGATCACCTCTAAAATGCTTCTTTCCCTATCCCTGACTCCTTAGAGTAATTATCATACATGCGTATTACCTGAACAGGTAGTAAGACGCTGTGATTAAAAAACCCACTAATGGTGTAGAGGTGAGAGGGTAGAATATAGAGGAAATGTACCCTCACTAGTTTAAATGTAGAGCGGGATTCGAACCCTCACCTCTCTCTTACCGGCATTACAGATGTTTGACGAGCTTGACGTTTAGTCCGCGTGTAACACCGATACTGGTGTCAAGGTGAGACGAGTTATAATTGAGTTTAGATGTTCTTGTGTCCGGAGTCGTGAGGTCCCTGGAAACTCGGCAACTACCGAACCTCGCGCTACGTTATGAAGGAGGGGAGGCACACTTTTCCAGTGTGCGTGTCTCGCTCGCAGCATCCGTCTCCGGATCAATAAGTGGGTTACACCCTCTCCGTTTGTCGGGGAGGGATAGCGCGTACGTCCTCTGAAGGTCGGGTATCACGTCAGGTGGGGCGGCCCGGGGTTGTGAGGTGCCACACACAAAATATCACATGTTTTTCGATATTACTCGCTTCAGTGGCCGAATGGTCTAAGGCGTCACTCTCGTGTTAGACTGATCTGTTGAAGACGGGGAGATTGGGGTTTGAACCCTGGACTGATACGTATAACCTAGACAGAATATGATAAAAAATCAATATCCTGAAAAGCCATTTTATTTTCGAGAGCATGTAGACCTTTTTTGGTTGCTGATCCCAACATAATTAAATTACAGGACATACTTAACAACCAAAATAGAGACCATTCATTTACCACTCTATTATGATTGTTATATAGGCTTATATATTTATTTGAGGCATCGAACTTGCATTTTCTGAACCGACTGATTATATTAGCACACGATAATTTCTATGAGCGAGAGTGAAAGGACCAATAAATATTGCCGGGAAAGGCATTTTCACATAATTTCCAGGGTTCTTTTACATACCACAATCTACATAGGACCGACGGCTGGACTTTCCCTCCGAAGGAAGTTGTAATACGGATTTTTATCGCTCAAGAAAAATCCGTCGATCCTGTTTGGGATTGAACCCATGGACATCTGGTCCTGAGGCAAGCACTTTACCCCAAGACTACCAAATTCAACTATTGTTATATTAAATCCAATAAAAATTTTTAACAATAGTTACATTCTATTTTTTATAGCAACTTAAGAATTAAGTAAGTTATTTAAATCGCTTATGTTTTATAAGATTCTGTTTTCGGGGTTCGTAGGTCAAAGGAATATTTCTAGTCGGATTCGTTAAATAGTGGATTTGTCCCATTACTAGTTTTAATACACTCTTTATGTGTGTGCACTTCGCTTTAATATTCGTCAGAGCTGTTTACCTTGAGGTATGGGCCAGGTAAGTAGGATTCATAGGAAATATACCCGCATTTGCGTGGAATGACAAACCGATTAAGACTAAACTACTTTGGTACAACCCGGCCGGGATTGGAACCCCGACTTCTTTCATCACTAGCAAAACTAGACTAAACGATAAAAAAATGTATGTGGGTGCGTTCATACTTATATGCATATTATTTTAATCCTGGTATTGTAAAAAACCAAAAAGAATCGTGTTGCTTGAGCTATGAAGGCTTGTCTGGCCCGCAATCACGTTTTCTTTATTACGTCCATCGCCAAGGTTATTACCGACGTGATCTAAGGGGCAGTTATTGGTAGGGTGGCCTAAAGGGAATTAACGTGAGTAAAGGATGTAAAAACCAAACCCAGTGCACTCGTAAGAGATTCGAACCCAGGTCTTACCGTCACCGGCAATCTGATTTATTCAGAGTCTGATGAGACCTCAAACCGAGTTATCCAAAGTTTTCTCTCCTCTGTGCTGTAAAACAGTGTTTCCCGAAATATCGCCAGTCGCTTGTCTTCATAAAAAAAAAGGAAAAGAATATCCGCTTTCTTGTAAAGTATATATTATTGTTCTAAATTTAAATGAAGCTTCGGAAATAGGCTAAGGAAATCCCCCACAGAAGTAATTATAGGGTGTTTTAAGAACAAGACAACGTTAAAATCTGCGATAATTTGTTTATAAAAATATTGTTGCTACAACTCACTGGCCTGTCGCGTACCCCTGGGGGTAGACCCTACGCATACCAAATTTTGGGAAACACTGATCTCTAATAGGTCGATCCTTTGACTAGGACAGACAAACTGATGGACAGAATTGTAAAATCCACTATTTTTGGGTCCGGGGGCACATTAGGAGTCAACATAATTTTGAAGTAGAATATTTTCGCGGTTACAATACTTTCTCTTTATATGAGAAAGTAAAAAGAACGTATAGAAGTGATTATTATTATTATTATTAAGTTTTAAGACAGGTCCATTCCTCCTTGAGCTCCAAGAATTTTCTTCTTTCCTTCAAATCATCCAATATTGGAATCCTCCTCCTTCCTAAGCTCCTCTTTCCCTCAACCATTTCTTCTATGACTTTGGGCAGAAGACAGTTCCTCCTAAGGGTGTGTCCGATCCAGTTTGATTTGTAGTTGAGAATTACTACCGAAATAACCGGCCCCGTGGTGTAGTGGTCTGCGTCCTTGGCTACGAGCCAGTGGTCCCGACTGGTATGCTTGCTATATTTCCCTTAAGGAGAATGATCCCAACGGTAACCAGGGTTTGGTTATTTAGGTTTAATTTAGGTTAAGAATAGTATCATCACACATCTCATTGCGGGCACGACATGTATACAAGCTCCTATAGTGTACCTTGTGCAACGTTCTATGCCACCAGAGCGGCAAATAGTCTACATATAAAGCGACCTATCCCTCCCTGTCATCTATACCAGAGGTTCCCAATTTTTTTTGGCCACGGAACCCTAATTGATCATACTTTTTTTGGCGGAACCCCATTTTGATAATAACAAAAGTGATTGTACCTTGTAGTGTAGTTTGAATATTTTCATGTTTGACATGAAAAGAAAGAATAATTATAAATAAAAAATGATTATTATAAGTATTATAAAACATTTATCGTACAAAAAAAAAGTAACTATTTAATGTGAAGAATGAAATTTTTTCACATATTTACATATAATAGCACTAAAATTAGGCTTAATGTCTGACAATTGAACGCGAAGATCTGAACTCGGAACCCCTTTGACCCTTCCACGGAACCCCTTTTGGGAAACGCTGATCTATGCCATACAATTTAAAAAAAAACTATCCAAACTGGTACTCTTCTCACCCACTCTTCTCATGACTTCATTTGTCACCATCTCTGTTCACTTGATCTTCTATAGTTTTCTCCAACACCACATTTCAAAGCTCTCCAAATACTTATTTTTCATCTTCCTGATAGTCCAAGTTTCTGATTTATACAATGCGTTGCTCCAACTGTAGCATTTCAACAGTTTCGGCCTCAGTTCCTAACTAAACTTGCTGGTCAGGAGTAACCTCTTCTTGAGGAAAGCTTCCTGGGCTATGGCGATACTCAACCTAATTTCCTTGGTACAGTAGGCATCCTTTGTCAGGAGATTTCCCAGGACTTGGAACTGCTCTATATTTTCCAACTTAACTGGAATCAAACTTATTATTTTTTCATTAATCTGGGACTCGCATCTCCAACTAGGTGACACCTCGCACCATCGCGTGCATGGTCCACTCTGATTGGTCCCCTGTTCCCCATGAAGTTTATCGAAATGTCATGACTGGTATAGCCCACGCGCGGAGAGGCCAGAGGGTCTTGGGGGTTGGAGGGGAGGGTCGGACACGTGCCAGACAGACAGGCGTTCTATTCTTGAACACGTCGTATTGTTTGACGAGACGCGATCTGTTCGACGATCAACGGCACGTAGGGTACCACGTTTTCCAGAATAAAAAAGTGGCTTTTTAGTGGGGGGGAGAGAGGGCAGGAGGCTATCTGCCCCAAATTATAAAAACAAACTTTGATGTTTTCACAAGCTTTTTGGAGGTGTCTTTTCATCGTAATTGGAAAAAAAGAGGTGGGGAATGATAAAGTATTAAATTGATATAAATATAACAATATTATTTTACGAATTGGAGCTAAATAACATTGATTTGTATCCGCTTCGGTGGCCCCAATAAAACACGACTGCCGATAACTGGGAGATCGGATTTCGAATTCCGACCGGGCGTGCAGAGGCTGAATTTTTCCTGAATTGTAGACGTATCTAGAGGTTGTATAATGGGGTGTTTAAAAACTAGTGTCGCTGATAGTCAGTTTTGGCAGTTGACACTTAAGAGCTAGAGAACGCTGGCAAGGATATGACGTCACTCATCCCTCACATCTTCCGTACGGGATAGTGTTGAAGGCTGTAGAAAGGAGACTGGAAGTAGGTCCCTGTAGGGCTGGCTTACTAGCACGACATGGTCCCCAGTGCGGGGATTACTCGCTGGCTCTTGGTTGGGATCTGTTCGGAATATTATGAGTATTCGCAGGATGCCATTATGAAGGTATGGTATCGGTAACATTATGAAATCACCTACATTTTAAATTTAAAATAATCCCCTGCGTGTGTTAAAAAATATCCTAAACTTGAAGTTTACTCGAATTCTTGAATTTATTAAAGCTATTATATTTTTTTAACTTGTGTTTTAGGTCAAATCATAATTTATCTGTTAAAAGGGGGTCAGCGCGTAAAAATTTAACTCGTTAGAAATCCCAAATTAAAGTATGGGCTACCTATAACCACAGAATGGTATAATGCGAGAAGTAACCGCTTCGGTGGCCACGTGGTCTAAGGCGCTATTCTCGCAATAGACTGGACTGTCAATTACGGGGAGATCGTGGTTCGATCCCGGTCGGGTGTACTGAGGTTTTTACCAATTTGTTTCCTACACTTTCCGCGCAAATGTGGGTACACTTCCTCAAAATTCAACCTTCATCATCCCTAAATCATTGGCGTAATTAGTACACAAGCTTATATATAATTTGAATGGGTAGTAACAAAACCTATTAGTGTAGTAGCTCAGTCGGTAGCGTGTCTCTCTATTGAGCTAAAGCTTGTGGGTTCGATTCCTGGCATGGCGGAAAAATTTAGACTATAATTGGTGAAATATGGGTTTACCCTTTCACAATGATAAATTAACTGCCGGGGACTGGTTGTATAGCTTGAGTAAAAAACTGGCCCAGGCCACAGACTGAAAACGGCTGGAAATGGCTGTAAAGTAAACTAGAGTAGTATATATCTTACCTCTATAATGGCGTACCGCGAGTACTCCTATAAGAGTTTTAATAGACTTCATTTGCTCGAGGGCTTCGTGCTAAATGTAAGGTGGTCAACGCGTTTAGCCTTATTTGGCCTTGCCCAACCATTTCCTTCAGTTTTTATTCATCTTCAGGACGGTTAGTGCCAGAAGCATCAAATGAGTAAGTCTCAATAACAGCGATTCCAGTTCTTTTCTCACAAATATATATCGACTAAAGCGCGTTGCGGTTGAATGTGTCACCAACGTCGGGTCTGCGGAAAATTAGATTAGTAAATACTCGATATTATAAATGCGTTTCGCACTCAGAACTTTACTTAGTAGACGGAGAGTTATTTATGGAGTCCAAGAAAATGTATTAAAATTAAATGACCCTAGAAAACCTTTGGAGCTATATTTTTTTGGTAACTTAAAAAATTATTTAAACAATTAAAATCCTGTCATTGACTTTTTGTTTCAGTTTATTGTAGACAATTATAATCAAAATAAGTCAAATGGGTTAGATCGCTTTGGTTCATTAATAATGGCTAAAAAAGATTTACAACATATCAAAAAAAAGTTTTAATTCATACTCTTAAAACTATTTTGATAACATTTGCGGTTTATAAAAGAGCTTGTGAGCTTTTAAACAGTAAATAAGCCAGTACTAATTAAAATTCTTAATGCAGTCTTGCATACAACGAATTGAAGTTATTATTGCTGTACTTTTTTTAACAGTGAAATTAAGCAGTACTTTTAATATGTATAGCGGTACACGTTTTTAATATTAAATAATAAACCTGGAATAAAATTTAAGCATATACATTCAACTCCGACCTTGGTGGTCTTGAGGTTAAGTGCTAGACTCAAGGTTCAATGTTCGTGGGTTCAAAACCCAGCCGAGCTTGACAGATTTTCCTTGAGCGGTAAAAATCCGTAGCACAACCTCCTTCGGAGGGAAAGTAAAGCCGTCGGTCCTATGTCGATTGTGGCATGTAAAGATACCTTTTCGACAAAATTGGTAAGCCCTTTAGCACTCGCCTATAGGAATCCTCGTGTGCTGATATAATCAGTCGGTTCAGAAAGGGTACGTTAAATACCTTAAATACCTTAAACCAATAAATAATAAATTCGAATCATTTCACTGCTCTGTATTTTAGTTCTATATCAAATGATTTGAGTTTTTATGAACATTATTTTGAGTTTTTTGGGGGGGGGAGGGAGAGCAGAGGTGCAAATGCCCCATGTGGCAACCCTTTAGGTGCCCCACTGTTATAACTAAAGCTTTTACTTTTTAATGCCCTTGCTATTTTAATTATCTGAAGTGTTCCGGTAGAAAATGTTCATCTGTATCGCGACTGTAATATCACTCTGACGTTTTTTGTCTGTGCCCGCAGTCTGACCTGAGTACCGAGATGGTGACAGAGAAGAAGAGTAAGAAGAAGAGGAGCGAAGGAGGAGAGGTCACAAAGACCAAGAAGACCAAGAAAAACAAAAAGAGCGACTCTGAAAAGGAGAACATATCAGTCGTGAGTACAAGCAAACTGTTTTTTTCCCCCCTTTCTACACCCGGCCTGGAATTTGAGGTAAAGCCAGGTCATTTTATGTAGTGTCTAGAGTTTCACAAATGCATCACCACCACCACCAGTATATATCTAAAAAACTGATAGTTTTATATGAATTTAACAATGTTTCGTCCATTGGATAGACGTGTTAGTAGCCTTTGTTACCACTTATGGTAATTTAAAATAAGAAGAAATATTATTTTAAACCCGAAACGGTCAGTTCATAGAGTGTAGGCCTTTTATGAGCTCAATCTCGTCAATCTCCAAAATAAAACATGTGAGGCCAAGCGTTTTTACAAAAGATACTGGATACAAAACTTGCTGGGAACTCTGAACTGCGCTTGTGCGACATCTCGCGGCGCTCATTGAGAATCCTGAAAACAAAGGGAGGAGGGGAGGTCTGTTACCATACTTGGAATGTGGCTCTAGTTCACAGATACAGTGGTAACAGAACACAATGGAACCATTTCATCTGATAAGACACTTTGTGTCCAAAATAGGGAATAGTTTTAGATCAATTATTGTTAACTTTTCTTAAAGAATTTGGTATACTTTAATTATCAAATGATTTTCACTCGTTCTTATGTTTTGGTTTGAGGTATTCTTTTCCCTATTTTGGATTTACAAAGATAAATAATACATTTTTTGAAAATAGAATATTATATATGTGCGTGTGTTTAAAATTTTAGGACATTGGGTGCTATATACGGTTTGTGTATCGGGTGACATTTTCTCGCCATTGGTTTCGTCATCTGTTAATGGTTTGTTTGACTTAAGTAGATAGTTAAAACTGCTTGTTTCGTTTTTGTTTTCAACTAAAGATAAAATTGATCACAATATAATTAATAAATTGCGATAAATGTAGTTTTAAATTTATGTTAAAAAGATCCGTCTTGATCGACAAGTTTTTTTTCTAGAAACAATATGTCTAAGCAGCTTCATTCGGCTAATTCAAAACCATAATCATCATTCTTCTATTCAATCAATTGGAAGTGTCTTATTGCACGTAATCAGCAGTTTCCACTTATGTTCTCGTGTCTGAGCTACTGCGCAGCCACTATAAGCAATCTACCCCGCTATGGTTGGGGTTCAGCCAGAGTTCGAACCCCCACAATCCTTCACATGGCCCTTTAAGTACGAAAACATCGCCATTATTTATGGGGTATAAACTTTACGATTAGGATCATTCATAGCTCGAACCCGGACCGTCCTGCCTATGTACCCTCCCGTCATCTTGTACATAAAGACGACAAGGATAGATAGAAATGTGATTATTCCTTTTTTTTATTGTGAGCGCCAACTTGGGCAGTGACGCAAATCAGATTTTATAGCTCGTAAAAAAAAACTAGGTACGTGCTATTTTTTTTTTTTTTTTTTTTACGAGGGCAAAGAAACAAGTAATGATGGAATAATAAAATGATTATAAAGAAAGCTGTTGTAGTTTAGTCACCCTCGGTAAAAATGTTGTCCTTGTAATTCACGAGGAAATGGTTAAAAAAGAAATGGACTTCACCATTCTGCGTGCAAGCGGACTTAGGAAGTCGTTATTATGCACTATTTGTTATATCACGGTTGACCGCTATTATTTCGTCTGACTCCCCAGATCAGTCGATAAAGAGACTCCTTATTGAGTCTAGAAGTCCCCGGTTGGATCCCTGACATGACTGAACGTGTTCTTGTCTTGCAAAGTTAGCCGATGACGGTCAGGGGTTCGAATCCTGACTGTGTGTACAAAGTTTTTTTAAAATCTTAGATGGTTTCCCTACTCTCCCTTCATGCACATGTGGGTACAATTTTTAAATTCTATCTTCCTCATCCCTGCTACATTAGTGTTAATTTGCGGATAGTGGATGACAGCTTGTTGTCAGGAAGCGTCTACTAGCCCGCATCGGGAGGGACATGTTTTTGTATTCCTTACATTATTTTAAACGAGACTGCGTTCACCTATCCTCACCGGACAATGGCAAATGCCGATAAGAATTCCGGGAGACAGATTAAAATCCGATTCCTGCGGATGACGTCATCTGGAATAAAGGTGAGCGTCCACTAGCCCGCATCGGACGGACCGCACGTATCACAAAAAGTCTGATTTATTTATTTTACTGCGTCCACTGCAATTGGAGCATTTGTATTTCCGAAGGCGACTGTTCCCAACACCTCTCCTTGAATTCTATCTTGTCGCCTTGTGTGTGTCCTAATATCAACATTGATATCACTGCCATGGGTGGTCGCTAGGATACGGATTACTAGAGACTTATCATTAATCTGATAGCTGGTGCTATTGTAATTAGTCTAATTTGACTTTAAAGTATTATTTCTCTGATCAAAAATGTTTTATTAATTTTTTAAAAGTATATCTTGGTTTGTTTTTAAGCTTATAACAGTTTCTTTTATTCGTGAGCACACTTAAATAAACTTTAAAAACGTTCCCCAGACGGCAGGCTTTTACGATGTAACTATTGATGTTACGAGAGAATAATGACTCACACGTGGTAGTTCGCGAACTGACGGAGGACTAAACCTGAAAGATGTAGGTAGGTTGGTTGCGAACGACTGAACTACCTAAAAGTAGTAGTTCGCGAACTATTGAACTATATAAATGAACTGCTAATTTCAGTGAACTAAGTTATTTTGGACTGTTCCCAACAGTGAACTGTAACTTCCCATCTCTAAACCAAATAGAGAGGATAGATAGATATTAGGACACACTAAAGGCGACCGATAGAATTGAAGGATAAATTATGTTGGGAGCCACCTCCAACGCAAATCCTAATGCAGTGGACGCAGTACGCAAAATAAATTCCGATGCGGGCTAGTAGACGCTTATCATATGACTGGCGGCGGCGAACTAGAAGTGCGCATATTCACACGTTCTTCGCACTTAAAAACTTTAATTTATTTTTATTTTTACAACAATGGACGTAGAATACGAAGTGGAAGAAGTATTATTGTTAGCATTATTATTATATGAAAATGAAGAAAGGTAGGATGGATGTGCCCTTGTTCTTTTTATAACATGCTGTATTTTTTGGCAATACATTTTTGAGATACGAAGAGCATTACATTTTATTTTTTGTAGGAAAAACTACGAATAAGGGTACATGATATCAACATCGTTCGAGAGGCAACATATTTTGCTAAATCATCCCCTATTTTGTCCTTTATATATTTTTTCTATTCATGATTTGATATATCATATAAAATAGGGTACAGCCACACCGTCTCAATAATCTTCTCCACTTCAATCATGTTTTAAACTACTGTACACGCGGAAGATACTGCACTTGTCGTTCGACCGCGCGATAGAAGGGCGGGCGCGGTAAAACTCAACAAAGTACGCGGTGCACGGTGCGCACTTTCCTTGCACTCCGCTTCATTCTACAGTTTTTTAATTTGTGCTGGTGACCTGGTGGTCTAGGGGTAAGGTGTCAGACTTATGTGCTGAGGGTCCGGGGTTCAATCCTCGGTCCCATCACAGATCTGACTACCAAACTCTTCCTTCACCTCTGACAAGATGTGTATTAATCACAACTTGTGAATGTGAGGAATGCCAGGCCTCCACCGTGGTTCGGATCCCACGTTAAACTGTAGGTCCTCCAGTTCATCTCAAAATCACCCTACCATTGCACATTAGTGTAAGTGCGTATAACCCGAATGGGTAGTAAGACGCGGTGCTAATAATAATAATAATAATAATAATAATAATAATAATAATAATTTTTGCTACCTCTTTCTTTGAAAGTTAGCGAGTGGTCTCACCGTAACTGAAATGTGATAACACTATGACCACCATCTTAAAAGCGGTTGAGCTTAAGTTTAAATATTAAAAAAAACTTTTAACAGTACATGAGTTTGGTGTTTATTGGATTGAACACACAACTATATGCTACTACTACATACATGTATGAAATTGTAAAAATAATTGGTATTTTACACTCTTAAAAAGTTAAAATTCTGTAATATAATTGGAGAGGAGGCGGGCACAACAAATTGTATTCTTACTGGTATTTTCCCCCTCCCCCGTTTGTTCTTATTCTGACTGACAGCTACACCAAGGAAACCCACTTGATTTTTGGCGTTTATGAATTTGTACTCTACTACTAAATCGCCTAAAGTCGTGTGCTAAAGTAAACACCGGCTTCAGAAAGTACACGTTAAATGCCCCCGATAAAAACAAACTATATCATGGTTTTGGAATAATAGGGTGGTATAGGTAGGATACAGCAAGAAGCCAACTTGCCAGGAAATTGCAAAATTTCCCGACCGCCTCGCCATTCTTACCTCACAATATTGCCAACTTTTTAACACCTCGACGCAACGTTACACTTCTGGGACAGTGTTTGCCAAATCCTCTTCTTTTTTTATTTCAACAAGACGACGGTTCCGCCGAAAGGGGGGTGGGGGTGGGAGGGAAACGTTGACGCAAACAGCGTGTTGGTGTCGAGAGATGAATCGGCCCACAAAGGAGTGACTCATCCGATGCCTTAGACCGGGGAAGGGGCTGATATAAAAAGAAAAGAGGGATCTTTTTGGAAAGCGTGAAAGGATACGTTCCCGCTGTATCCGCTCCGCTCGCTACTTGTATGGATGGCCTTTCTGGACAAACTTTTCACCTGCTCTAACGCCTGTATTAGAATGTAGCCTAAACATTCAGAAAATCTTTGATATATATATATATATATATATATTTATCTTGTCCTTGAATTCCCCGCTTTGCGCCCTTCCCCCCCCTCCCCCCCGTCTCCTGAAGGAACAAGGGTGACAGTTTTACGATCTTAATATAAAGTAAAATGGGAAACAAGACCGAATTCGTTACGGATCGTTGATTCTATTCTCAAAACGAGGATGCACACATTTTTCCTGTTTATGAATGTGTCATAATAGCTACTTTAACTGGTTGTTCCGTGATGGTAACCATCATTATTTGAATACAAGTTTCTCTACTGAACTAAGTACGAAAACATTGCCCGTGGGAATGAGAGATCATTCTATGGGCGGTATCACATTGTCATGTTTATTTTTCAAAAGAAAAAGATTTATTTTATAAAGTATATGATTAGAAATTAGACACCACCTTTGTTATTATTATTATCATCATTATTATTAGCACCGCATCTTACTACCCGTACCTACGCACCCCG
The DNA here is from genome assembly GCA_033556935.1 of Timema podura. Lineage (NCBI taxonomy): Eukaryota > Metazoa > Arthropoda > Insecta > Phasmatodea > Timematidae > Timema > Timema podura. The sequence continues at coordinate 74,873,455 of JAVRXN010000003.1, read as the reverse complement.
CACCTGCGCTAATGTGCAATGGGAGGGTGATAGTGAGATGAAATGGAGGACCTACAGTTTAACGTGGGATCCGAACCACGGTGGAGGCCTGGCATTCCACACATTCACAAGTTGTGATTAATACACGTCTTGTCAAAGGTGAAGGAAACCCCTCTTATTAAGAACTAATCTTACCTATGACATACTTTTAAGGAGTATCTTGCTTAAGTTCAGCCGAGTGGCTTTTACTAAACTGTAGTCTGCTGGAGAACCCACTCCACCGGTTTTCAATTCCTTCTAGACGAATCAGCTCGATGTTATATCCGCATATCCACCGGATTAAAAATACAGTTTGTTTCACGTATATTTAAGTAATATTCTATTTAGGTGTTATATTTTATAAATGTTTTTGTATTAAAATGGAATCGTTAATTGAACAAATCAAACCCTCCACCTCCTAAATTTTCTTCCTCTTCCAAAACAATTGCTAACAGCAGCATCTTCTCTTCCTAAGTACTAAAACCTGAACTCAAACAAGACATTTTGGAGAGCGCCATTATAGCTGAGCTTCACTGGAGCAGACCAGAAAGAAACAACACTGAATTTGAGAGGAAAAAGAGGGACCATTGCTTAGCTTAGCAATGAGTGTGAAACCAAACTGACACAATCTTTAGCTTAGCTTAAGCTTAGCTTAGCAAGAGTGTGAAACCAAACTGACACAATCTTAGCATAGCACAGTATAGTTAGCTTAGTCTAGCTTAGCCTAGCGTTCTTGTATACCGACCTTTAGAAATACATTTTGTTAACACCGAGAAGCAAAATCTATCATTTTTGTTCAAATGTTTCGGTGCAGAATTAATCAAGTATTTAATTCCCTGACTTCATTACTTCCGATTAAACTCCTCTTATATGTCCATGTTTTCCCTGTCTGTAGTCTCCATGATAAAATACAGGGTCATAGTGTAATCAGTCAAGGAAAGACCACCACCTTTCAGGGTAAACTGATGTACATATGACCCGCTTCGGCGGCCGCATGGTCTAAGGCGTTAATCTCGCAGTATACTAGACTGATGATGACGGGGAGAGAGAGGTTCGAATCTCAGTCGGATGTACTAAGGGTCTTTTTCCACTCTCCTTTCACGCAAAATGCGGTACACTTCCTCTAAATATAGCCTTTTTAATCCCTAAAACCATTAGCGTAATTAATACACGAGCGTATAATCCGAACGGGTAGTAATACACGGTGTGCGGATAGCCAGGACGAGTGGTCAGAGTGACACACCGCATGGCCCTAGGAGCGTGCCGACAGCCGACTGTTGAGATGGACGCGTGTCTTCTGACCAGTCGGTCACTATCGCCTCACGGGAAATGTTTGACAGCGACACGTGCATCCAGCTTATCAATCCACACCGCGTCATTCTCTTCTGGTGATATCAACACGACCCATTGTTAGGGGGTATTAAACATATCTTAGTACATTATATTTTAACAAAGGGGGTAGGTGACCTGGCGGTCTAGGGGTAAGGTGTCAGACTTCTGTGCTGGGGTCCGGGGTTCAATACTCGGTCCTGGCACAGATTTATCTGATCCAAACCCTTCCTTCACCTCTGCCAAGACGTGTATTAATCACAACTTGTGAATGTGAGGAATGCCAGGCCTCCACCGTGGTTCGGATCCCACGTCAAACTGTAGGTCCTCTATTTCATCTCACAATCACCCTACCATTACACATTAGTGTAAGTGCGTAAACCCGAACGGGTAGTAAGACGCGGTGAAAGACGAAGAGGGGGAGCTAGTTTAGATTAGGCTCAAACTACCTTGGAAGGGAAATCAGTGCTATATCGATAGTATTTTCCAGAAGAAATCTAGCTTACTCATACTTACCCATTGGTGTAGGCTACATATGGGTATAGATTGGGCGGGTAGTAAGATACGACGAAAAAACTAATGCCATTAAACAATAGAGGAGCCTGTTTAGTGTAATTTTACTAAGTTTAGCAGTTAAATCCCACCATTCGTCACGCGCGTGTGTGTGTGTCTGAGTGTGCACACAGTTCCCCCCTACAAACACCTCAACGTTGTTTCTGTCAAGTGTGTGTGTGTGTCTGAGTGTGCACACAGTTCCCCCCTACAAACTCCTCAACGTTGTTTCTGTCAAGTGTGTGTGTGTGAGTGTGTGCTGAGTGTGCACACAGTTCCCCCCTACAAACTCCTCAACGTTGTTTCTGTCAAGTGTGTGTGTGTGGTGTCATTTATTTTGTTGTCAACTTGCTCGTCCCAAGTTTTTGTTTGCACAGAAAACAAAATGAGTCTCGACTGCATCCGCAGTCTCAAGAGACGATGATTTTGAAAGTTCAAACATACCCGACGATGAGAGATTATGAACTATTTGTGATTCTTTTATCTCGTACAAACATGCCCCTGACAGAATTCCTGTAGGTCGTATTGACTTTCAGCTTAGTTGTGATCAAATTTATTTTGTTAGGAGCTCGAGATAACTCCAAAGATAAGCCGATCCCAATACTCGATATAATGATATTGGAAATCCAAGATGGAGGCAATTTTTGTCGATACTAATATCAGTTTCGAATTATAAATCCAACAAGTAAGTAGGTTCTTAGAATTTTGGTGTAAGTATTTACTATGCTATGAGAGGGGCACTAATATGAAATCTTATTTCTTTACTTTTTCCTAATTGGAAATTTTGGAAGCACTTTTAATTAATAGTATAATAATTAGAAAATTATTTCGTAAATTTGATCTTTAAACTTAGCCTCTAAACTCAACCGAAACACTCCTCCCTATATTAGCCTATAACTATACTTGGCACATTTTGAGCTCGTAGGCTGGGCGTACACCAAAAAAAACACAGCGAAACTAAGTCAAAGCATTTTTATTTATTATGCCTCAAAACCATTAATTCAATGCATTCAAATGGGACTGCTGCACACCTGTTGGTCAAAATCAAAAGCGCTTTGAAGCAAATTGTTTTGGCATCATTCAAAAAGCAAAATGGTACGAGGGAAAACATTTTATGTATACGCATGCGTCAACCATTCCAACAAACCCCTGTCACAGTGCGTGCACTGCATGCTCAGTATTGCAATAGATTGTCATGGAGTTTATAGACGCTGATAAGCTGATCGTGTTAGTGCAAGCTAGACCCCCCCCCCCTCTATATGATAGCACAGCGAAAGAGATATAACAGAGATGTATTGGACACACGTTGGCAGGAAATGGTCGCACCCAAAAAAATTATCTCGGGATGTTGTTCAGAATCCAACAACCACTGACATTGCACCGCTGGAACACTGCAGTCTCAATTCCCTCCATTGCTTTGTTTTACTGTACTTTTTCGGTCTGCAGCAAAAGTTTTTTTTTGTTGAGAAAACCTGTTTTGGGCCAATACAAAACAGTTTAAAGCAAAAACGTTTTGCTTAAAGGAAAAATATTTTGCTTTCTTGGTGTGCGCCCAGCCCTAGTTAATATTAACATTATTTGCGATCTGGAGGAAGAAATGCCAAACTGGCCCCGTTTCTCAGATTGCACCATTGCACCATTGTACTACTAATAATATACTTCATACACTTTAAATGTACATCCAAACAAATTCACTGCGTCTGTACCCGTTCGAGATATACGAATACACTAATTAGCTATTTGAAAAGGGATGAGGAATGTAGAAATTTAGAGGAAATGTACAGGCATTTGCATGAAGGGAGAGTGGGGAACAATTTAAGACCATATACTCTCATTACAGCCAACCGGGAATCGAAACCAGGACCTCACCGGCAATCCAGTTTTACACAAGAGTGATGCGTTGAGCGCTGGTCGAATGGTCTAAGGTGTCACTCATTACAATAGATGAACTACAGATTGTGGGGAGATCGGGGTTTTAATCTCGGTTGGGTGTGCTTAGTTTTTTACTTATGGTAGTCTACTCTCCACGCAAATGTCGGTACATTTAATCTAAATTCAACCTCCCTAATCTATAGCATGTTAAAGTAATTGGTAGAAATGTGTACAACCCGACCACAAGGGAGTAAGACAAATCTAAATACAGGTATTTCTACTATAACAGGTGGCCATCTTCCCCCCCCTCTCCCCCGTGGCTTAGTGGTCAAAATTTCTTGGCTACTGATCCAGAGGCTCCGGGTTTGATCCCCTGCGCTTCCATATTTGTCTGTGGAGCAGTTGATCTGTAACGGGGTCCTCGTGGGGACAAGAGAGGAGCTACTCCGGTCTAGAAAACTGATATTAATATCTGGAGGGTTCGTTGTGCTGACCACATGACACTATCCGTAGAAGCTGGCATTATCTTAGATGGCGGCCGCTCGGCTCGGTATAGCTCGCTTGCAGGCTGATGCTCTAGAGTTTTTCTTTTAAGAATAGAATTATTATAGTCAATGTTTTTAGTTTAAAGCAGTGCGGTAGCACTAATCAAACCCGGCCACCGGGATGTCTCCAGTCGGCCCAGTCCACCCTTTGTAGTCGGAACATTGTCACCAACGAAAGAGATATGGAACATTATGGTAATTAAAGAAGTTTTGAGTGGACGGTAAACAAAGTTGCTTCTCGTAAAGCTCCACGCACAAACTTTCCCATAGCTGTGTTTTTCTCTCTCTGGGGAACTATGATCAGTATTCCAAAGCACGACATTGGACTCGGTGATGTGGCGGCCAATATTTGCTCAGCGAAGTGACTGTCGTTCTAGGACGGCGAGATGACTCAGATACAAACATTAACTCTGAGTCACGACTTATATCAGAAAGTGACCGGCCGTTATATAGTCCGAGGTTCAATTCTGACCGGTGCCTCACCCAGAGAGGGGTAAGTGGAACCCTCTTTACACCCAAATATAGCAAACAATTGTTATTAAAACTTAAATTATATGAACTAGAATTAAAATGTTTCGAATGTACACTCAGTTTATCCTGAAAGGCAGCACTCTTACCTTGATGGACTACACCATGGCTCGCTCTATCTTATAAGCTCCGCCATAGTGGAACCATGCAAGGTAAGCCTGACACCTTTCAGTGTAAAATATTATAAATGTTACATTTTAAGACCAGACGTACGACTTTTTAATAACAAGATGTACCACACATTAAAAGTGTCATTAAAATTACTGATTGGAAAAATGTACAGAAATAATGGATTCATTACATTGCATGTAAGGCTACTCGTATTAATTAAACTGCTGCCCTTATTATAAAAAAAAACCTTCTAATACCTCGTAGAGGCATTTAATGTTCATATATTTTCTTGACCTCCAACGGTTAGGGTTTGTTTCCCCCAAAATGTTGTTCTGGCTACAGCCTTTTTATTGTAGAATCTCGTCCCCCGCCCCCCTCAATCTCGACCCCACTACCCTTACCATAGTAAATACCTAGGTACGCCACTGATTCCGACCGACAAGACCTGTGACATTGACTCTGACACATCTTTATCTACGTCTTATGTCCTGTTCATGTTCTTCTCCGCGTATGAACATTTATAGTGTGGGGATGATTTAAATTAAACGTACATGAATTTCCGCGAGAAGAAAGTGGGAGGTAAAAAACTCGGAACACCCGACTCTCTGTGGTGACTTGAGTGGTGAAGGGGGGCGGTACTCCCCCAACATTAAGTGGAAGGAGTTTGCTTAACATTCAATCACTCACGAAGCAATGTGTTTTCTAAGCACAATTAGATTTGAACGGGCTAGTAATTGTATAAATACTCCTAGCTTATAGCCCAGCCTATAGGCATTGAAGAGGAATACAAAATTACCTTAATAACCTCTGAAGGGTTTGAAACCCCCCCTCCTCAAACAAACCCCCTTGGTACGGCCCCGCTGAACACATAATTTGACGTATCTATATCAAAGTCAATATAGCAGATTTTTTAATGTATGAAAGGGTTATTTCTATTGTGCTTGGACTGTGGTGCGGCGCCAGAAGATGGCTACAGGGATGTGCTCCGCCCCCATTGTGTTTATCTCTTTGAGACTCTTCTCAACACGCCAAAAATAGTTCTATTTATGTTTATATCCTCTTTCAAATGTTTGAAGTGTGCTTTCTGCTACCTTCTAGTATAATTTTGACAAAGAAGCGTCTGCCATTTGTGGATATAATTCCAGTGGATACAATCCAGGATCTTTTGACCGAGCGTAGCGAGGTTCTGTTTTAACTTCACCATTTAGCATTTCATCTCTCTTTCCGGATGTTTGTTCCGCGATAGCCTGTCAAATGCGTGGACCAATCTTAATGAAATTTGGCATCGACTTTTCTTTAACTAAGCCAAACGATGTATGTAAATGGTTTATAAATTTGATTATACGTTTCATTATTGCGGCGGTTCAAATTTTTTTCGTTTAGTAGCTAATTTTCAAGTTATTTGAATTTATAATTCTAAGCAATCAATAAAATACCTAGCTAGTTTTTTTGTAATTTTGACACATATTGTGAGACTGACGTCTTAAACCACGTGAACAACGGTTATTATCAACTTTATCAGCAAGTATAAGTATCAACTTAAAATCCAAAGAGAGATCTAAGACTGTATTAACGATAATGACATGGAGGGAGCGAGGTCTACTGTTCACAGAACTACTATTTACGTGTATAATGATTTATTAGATACATTTTAGAATGAAGACCAATCCGAGGGGATACAATTCAGTCACCTTGGAATAACTAAGATATAATGTAAAGAAAATGTACCCGCATCTGCATCTAGGAAGAGGGATAAACCATTTAGAAAGAAACACCTTAGTACACCGGACGAGCCCCCGACCTCCCTATCGTCCGTCGGCAAAAGAATCGAGACGAGACTGTCTAGACCGTGTGCTCACTGGTGCTAGGTTCCGTTACTGTTAAATAGTTATAGTTATAAATAGTTCCGATGAGCCTACTAGTATTTCCCATCACGCCCAGTCTCAATATTCGGCCACTTGGAGCGCCAGCGTCGATAAGATCCGGGAGAGTTTGTTGGCGTATCGTAAAATTGTCAATAATTGAGGCAGGCAACGAAATGGCGAACACGTTTTTTAAATGATACCTTTCATGTTTTAAGTGCCGGATGTTACAGAGGCTGGTTTGTTTATACCTCTTCTGTCGTCAGTTAAGTTCTTGGCTTTGGAAAGGTGTGTCCGCATGTTTGCTGACGTGACGCGTTTAGTGATGACTTTGATCTTTTTCTGATATCTGATAAACACAGGTATTTTTCAAAGATAATTTTACACAAATACGGCAGCACTTACTCTTAGTAACCTATCTCAATCATACCCTCCCTTATATTTAGAAGTTAATAACTCTTGTTTTAGACGTACCCATTTTTTGTGTATAGCGCGTCTTAGTATCCATCCGTACTATCCGTGCATTTACACTAAATGGAGAATTGGTGATGGAGGTAAAAATTAGAGGAATTGTATCCGCGTTTTATTGAAATAAGTGTGTGAAACCTTTAATTAAAAAAACCTCGATACATACCGGGATTTGAAGCCTGGTATCACGTCACCATATTTGCGTGCCTACCGGCGTGGTGGTCTCGCAATTTGAGACGTCAGGCTCGCAATTTGGTGGTTGCACAGGGGACCTGGTTTCTCATATGTTGTTCCCATATTTTTCTCTGCGCGAATGCGTGTGCATTTCTTCAAATAACCTATTTGATCCTTACTCTCTAGATTATGCCGTTAAAAGAACCGTTGTGTTAAAACGTAGGGATAACAAATCCACGACAGTGTTTGGTTTAGTTTTGAGTCACTTCCTGTGTGACTAGCGGACCACTGTTCATTCTTCTGTCGGGGAGATGAGCTCACACGAGTGGGAGAGAGAACACTACCTAATTAGGAGTCGAGTCCCTAGACTCTAAATATCATCGACAAGCAGTTGTCAGTAGCACGTCCGGGCTCAATTAAAGTTACACTTGAGAGTCTCCGATATTTTGTAATTCACTTATTGGTATAATATTCCTGGTATGAGACATCGTCCACTTCTTCCTTCGCCCCACACCTCGTCCTTGCTGTCACCGTGCAGAACAAACTTACCCTGAACGGGAGTAGGGTTTTTTAATTCTTTTCGGACATACGTTAGATACCAGGGGCTCAATCGTGACTTTCCGACATTACTTAAGCACCGCGTCTTACTAACGTTTTGGGCTTTTTGCATATGAAATATTGAATTTTAGAGGAAGTGTACCCGCCATTGCGTAGAGGAAGACTGTAAAAACACTTATGAAAAGCCTCCCTCATCACACCTGACCGGGATTCGAACACCATTCTACCACCGAAACGGGTCGAGACATGAGTGTAGGGGATGCGGGAAAAGGCCATTGTTTTTGCAGTTTTTATATAAACACTTGTTTTGGCTAAAATAAATAAAATATTGCTCCAGTAGAAACATAGTGAAGTTTTCTTCACATGATGACCTCAAGATTTCTTGAATATCATTCAAGGATTTTCTTGAATTTAATGACAACTTTTTCTCTTCTTTTGAAAAGTTTCTCATCAAATGCTAATATTCTCACTAGTCATGACATATAATTACTCCCTATTTGTTCATCACCACGTGAAGAAATTTAAACTTTCATGTTTTTACTAAAGAAACATTTATTTATTTTGACCAAAACATGTTTTGTAATATAAACTGCCAAAACACCGTCCTTATCTCACGGCCTTCACACTACCACCTTGACTTCTGTTGTTGTTGGTAGAAGGTAGACTTTGGAAAAATGTACCCTCATTTGTGAGGAGATTTTGAAAAATCACTCTTAGTACAGCTGGTGACTTCGAACAGTCACCGGTGATACAAGACTGGATGAACTTTACATTATAATAGCTAATAAGTAGCCGACAATATCAGACGTCCATCACATATTCTGCCTCAAAATAACGACTATTGTATGAGCCTTGTCTGATATTTCAAACTAATTTTTTTCTAGATTGTATCTTGGGCATCAAAGAAGTTAGTGAACATTTTCATTTTCTCCATTTTGGCTTTCCGGGTCCGCAGCGCCACTCGCCCCTCCCCTCCACCACCAGGGCTACCGTGTGTTCTCTTTTTGAGACGTAACATATATAGGTTTGGGCGGAGTTATTTCAACTTAGAAATTGTCAAGAATTATAATATAGAGCAGCCAACTAGCTGTAACCTCTCCTTTGCCCCTCACACACCTTCCTCACCGCCTAGCTACACACCCTTCCCCACTACCTAGCTACACACCCTTCCCCACTACCTAGCTATACACCCTTCCCCTTCCTCACCACCTAGCTACACACCCTTCTCCTTCCCCACTACCTAGCTACACACCCTTCTCCTTCCCCACTACCTAGCTACACACCCTTCTCCTTACCCACTACCTAGCTACACACCCTTCTCCTTCCCCACTACCTAGCTACACACCCTTCTCCTTCCCCACTACCTAGCTACACACCCTTCTCCTTCCCCACTACCTAGCTATACACCCTTCCCCTTCCTCACCACCTAGCTACACACCCTTCTCCTTCCCCGCTACCTAGCTACACACCCTTCTCCTTCCCCACTACCTAGCTACACACCCTTCTCCTTCCCCACTACCTAGCTACACACCCTTCTCCTTCCCCACTACCTAGCTACACACCCTTCTCCTTCCCCACTACCTAGCTACACACCCTTCTCCTTCCCCACTACCTAGCTACACACCCTTCTCCTTACCCGCTACCTAGCTACACACCCTTCTCCTTCCCGCTACCTAGCTACACACCCTTCCCCTTCCTCACCACCTAGCTACACACCCTTCTCCTTCCCCACCACCTAGCTACACACCCTTCTCCTTCCCGCTACCTAGCTACACACCCTTCTCCTTCCCCACTACCTAGCTATACACCCTTCCCCTTCCTCACCACCTAGCTACACACCCTTCTCCTTCCCCACTACCTAGCTACACACCCTTCTCCTTCCCCACTACCTAGCTACACACCCTTCTCCTTCCCCACTACCTAGCTACACACCCTTCTCCTTCCCCATACCTAGCTACACACCCTTCCCCACTACCTAGCTATACACCCTTCTCCTTACCCACTACCTAGCTACACACCCTTCTCCTTACCCACTACCTAGCTACACACCCTTCTCCTTACCCGCTACCTAGCTACACACCCTTCTCCTTACCCGCTACCTAGCTACACACCCTTCTCCTTACCCGCTACCTAGCTACACACCCTTCCCCTTACCCACTACCTAGCTACACACCCTTCTCCTTCCTCACCACCTAGCTACACACCCTTCTCCTTCCCCACTACCTAGCTATACACCCTTCCCCTTCCTCACCACCTAGCTACACACCCTTCTCCTTCCCCACTACCTAGCTATACACCCTTCCCCTTCCTCACCACCTAGCTACACACCCTTCTCCTTCCCCACTACCTAGCTACACACTCTTCCCCACTACCTAGCTATACACCCTTCCCCTTCCTCACCACCTAGCTACAAACCCTTCTCCTTCCTCACCACCTAGCTACACACCCTTCTCCTTCCCCACTACCTAGCTACACACCCTTCCCCACTACCTAGCTATACACCCTTCCCCTTCCTCACCACCTAGCTACACACCCTTCTCCTTCCCCACTACCTAGCTACACACCCTTCCCCACTACCTAGCTACACACCCTTCTCCTTACCCACTACCTAGCTACACACCCTTCTCCTTCCCCACTACCTAGCTACACACCCTTCTCCTTCCTCACCGCCTAGCTACACACTCTTCCCCACTACCTAGCTACACACCCTTCCCCTTCCTCACCACCTAGCTACACACCCTTCTCCTTACCCACTACCTAGCTACACACCCTTCTCCTTCCCCACTACCTAGCTACACACCCTTCCTCACTACCTAGCTACACACCCTTCCCCACTACCTAGCTACACACCCTTCTCCTTCCCCACTACCTAGCTACACACCCTTCTCCTTACTCACTACCTAGCTACACACCCTTCCCCTTACCCACTACCTAGCTACACACCCTTCTCCTTACCCACTACCTAGCTACACACCCTTCTCCTTACCCACTACCTAGCTACACACCCTTCTCCTTACCCGCTACCTAGCTACACACCCTTCTCCTTACCCGCTACCTAGCTACACACCCTTCTCCTTCCTCACCACCTAGCTACACACCCTTCTCCTTCCTCACCACCTAGCTACACACCCTTCCCCTTACCCACTACCTAGCTACACACCCTTCTCCTTCCCCACTACCTAGCTACACACCCTTCTCCTTACCCACTACCTAGCTACACACCCTTCTCCTTCCCCACTACCTAGCTACACACTCTTCCTCACTACCTAGCTACACACTCTTCCCCACTACCTAGCTATACACCCTTCCCTTCCTCACCACCTAGCTACACACCCTTCCCCTTCCTCACCACCTAGCTACACACCCTTCCCCTTCCTCACCACCTAGCTACACACCCTTCTCCTTCCCCACTACCTAGCTACACACCCTTCTCCTTCCTCACTACCTAGCTACACACCCTTCTCCTTACCCACTACCTAGCTACACACCCTTCTCCTTACCCACTACCTAGCTACACACCCTTCTCCTTCCCACTACCTAGCTACACACCCTTCTCCTTCCCCACTACCTAGCTACACACCCTTCTCCTTCCCCATACCTAGCTACACACCCTTCTCCTTCCCCACTACCTAGCTACACACCCTTCCCCCACTACCTAGCTATACACCCTTCTCCTTACCCACTACCTAGCTACACACCCTTCTCCTTACCCACTACCTAGCTACACACCCTTCTCCTTACCCACTACCTAGCTACACACCCTTTCCCCACTACCTAGCTACACACCCTTCTCCTTACCCACTACCTAGCTACACACCCTTCTCCTTACCCACTACCTAGCTACACACCCTTCTCCTTACCCACTACCTAGCTACACACCCTTCTCCTTACCCACTACCTAGCTACACACCCTTACCCACTACCTAGCTACACACCCTTCCCACTACCTAGCTACACACCTTCTCCTTCCCCACTACCTAGCTACACACCCTTCTCCTTCCCCACTACCTAGCTACACACCCTTCTCCTTACCCACTACCTAGCTACACACCCTTCCCCTTACCCACTACCTAGCTACACACTCTTCCCTTACCCACTACCTAGCTACACACCTTCTCCTTACCCACTACCTAGCTACACACCCTTCTCCTTACCCACTACCTAGCTACACACCCTTCTCCTTACCCCTACCTAGCTACACACCCTTCTCCTTACCCGCTACCTAGCTACACACCCTTCTTCCTTACCTGCTACCCTTCCTTACCTACCAACACCCTTCTCCTTACCCGCTACCTAGCTACACACCCTTCTCCTTTACCCCCACTTGGCTACACCCCTGAGTATAATACTTGATTTTAGTGTGACCTAATGTAAATGTTGGCTATAGCAACAGTCCAGTTTTCGTTGGACAGCTAAACATAATAATACGTAGTCATTTGATCTGCAGATAAAATCAATCAGGGGGAAAACCCACTAATAAACTCGTAAAATGTTATCATTGTTGGCTGCAAATTATATATGTATATTTTATAATAGGCCCTTTATATGAAAACTCGCTTTGGTCGTTGGGGGCTCGGCCCCCAAACCTCGTGTGAGTTTTCTTTGCAAGTGAACGTAAACTAATGTAATTCCAGCGTTGTTTTGAACATAACTTAAAGTTACCGGTATTATATTGTATTTTTCACACATTATTTTATTTTCTCCATACTTATAGGGCAGCTAGAAACATCAAATTTGGCACTCTTGTGGCAATTGGATGTGCCAATATGCCCGTTAAATTTTATGATTATAGCTCTCCCACAAGTGTGTCAGAAGATTAAAAAATGTGCGGAAAATGTGCAAAATTTACCTAAAATCAAAAAATATAGCTCTCTCTAAGGTATAACCGATGGAGATACGACAAAAAGTAATAGGACCATACTTGTGGATCTCGCCAAATCCATAGCTGTTGGTACAATCAGTTTTTTGATAAGTCTTACAGTTTAGCCACAAGAGACCTCCCGTCGGCTACAGGCTATAAGCTAGAAGTTTGCCAAATTTCAAGTTTCTAGCTCATCTGTAAGTGGGTAAAGATCAATGTCAGATAGCGAGTGAGTCAGCCATGTGGCTTCATAGTAGTATAATTGGACTATGTATACTGAAAGGTTCTGTTCAAGAGTTGGTTGAAGCGTTCTCGCTGGCTCATAATAATATACTGAGGACAGATTTTCACAATCTCTCCTCTCTCTCACACCTCTGTACAAATATTGTCTCACCTGATTCTGTTTTATGACTGGCTATTATAAACATTTGGGTAAGGAGAGAGCCCTTTGTTGGATCATGTCACACACCGCCGTAAACACTTTGAATTACTCTCGTGTTTATTTGTAGTCTGCCGCTACTCGTAAAGAGGCATTTTAAAGGATTTTCATTTTTTAAATATGTTTGTTACCGATTACCCTGATTTTGTTAGGAAGAACAATAGAAGTTAGTTTTTAAAGTTAGACTACTAAAGCAATTTTAATATATTCATACATCAAGTCATGTTATCTGCAGCTGTCACTTTTGATAGATATTATCAATAACTCTAAAATATCACAATATTGTTAAATGCTATCAATATTGGCCACAAAGAAGTATGTTTGAATTTTCTAAACTGTTCTTTGTAACTTGTGAAGACATTATATGGGGACATAATATTCTCTGTATGGACTGTACTTTGTAACTTGTGAAGACATTACATGGATACATCGTGTTGAAGAAATTATATGGGTTGTATTAATCCTCGATGAAAGCTTCACCCATCAGATAAGATTGGAGAATGTCTTGATATCGTTTGTACCTCTTGAGGTATTGTTGGCATGTTGGGTGTGGGCTCTGTTGCTTTACTTTCATGTAGTGCGTTTGGATGTGTTTTGTATTCCATCTAACATACTCGTAAGTAGGTTATTAAAGTAATTTACACTATGAAAATGTGTACATAAATATATTTTTTGTGTTAAGCCAGATTTAAAAAAGAGAGCTTGTTTTTTGGCGTGCTTTGTAGTAAGAATACCTTGGGAAGAACAAATATATTTCAGTTCCAAAAGCTATTAAAACTATATTCACATAGTCATACGTAAAGTCGTGGTCTGCAGCTCTCACTTTTGAAAAATATGACTATACCGTATTCAATAGACAACTCAAAAAGTTTGTAAGTTTTAAAGTCATTCGTACTGTTCTTACTTGATCGGACTAATTTCATAGACTTAGTACGCCTCAAGTGAGGCGCTATACTAAATACAGGACGACACCTACCGAGACCAGAATGGAATGGGCCAGTTTCATATTCGAAAACGGCCCATTCCATTCTGGTCTAGGTAGGTGTCGTCCTGTATTTAGTATATCACCGCACTTGAGGCGTACTAAGTCTGACTATGAAACTGGCCCGATATCTGTTTCACTCTGTGCACTTCTGGGGCACCTAAAATGTTAATCCAATTTGTTTTGTTTTTTTCCAAAGTTCTTGTTTGTTAATATTTTTTTCATACTATCTTAGTAAATTATTAAAATGATCACAGCAACATGAAACTTGTGAGCACTTTATCCGAAGCAACAAACACGCATTGGCCCGAATCGGTGCCTGTCTGGTTCGCCGGTGATGGAGACGTCAGGGCCCAAACTCTGACCGAATGCACTAAGGATGGGATGGGTCCTAATTAAATGATTTCCAACTCTTCCTCCCCTGACCCATTGTGGGGGAGGGGGGTGGAGGGCACACTTAATCTAAACACTACCTTCCTCCTCCCCAACTTTTAGTTTTTCTTAGCACAGCATCTCATCACTACCATTTAGGGCTTTAAGCAAATGTGCTGATTACAGTCGAACTCGGTGGTCTTTGGGTTAAGTGCTCGCCTCAGGACCCGATGTTCGTGGGTTCTAAAACTGATTTTCTTGAGCGATACGCGTTTTTCTCACAAACAATAATAATCCCATGCGCCCCTTTTGTGTAGGGTTGAAGAGTAAATGTGCCACTTCCGGCCTGAACTCTAGATATGACCTCCCTTAACTGATATATCAGATGAGCTTGACACACTAGTCTGTTTGTCCACCGATGAGAGCTACTCTACACTTTATTATTATTATTCTTAAAAGTTTGTATCTGTGGCGATCAGACCGTATGAATTTATGTCTCGTGCTGTAGTTTGTGACCCTCTCACCTTATGTTAATTAACCCCCTCTGTTGTGCTGTAGCTGACCAATGGCTGTGCTCCACTAACACCTAACACTAGAGACCTCGACCAACACTCGACTCAGAAGGTCGAGGAGTCTGAACCGCCGCCAGACCCTGCGCCGCTGGATGACGACTTCTCCAATGTCTCCGTCAAGGTTCTGGTAAGTCAGTCGACTGAAGAGAGGGCTGGTAGTGGCGGACCCCCTAATCAAGATCTTGAATAATGTCAATAAAACCCCTTTTCTTCGTGGTCTAGTGCTCAAGACATCACTCACGCATTAGACTACCGATGGCTGGGATATCAGGGTTCGAATCCCGACATGATGTACAGGATTTTTTCTCCTAAATGGTTGTCCACACTCTCCACGCAAATATGGATACACTTCCTCTAAATTCAACCTTTCTAATCCTTAAACACATTAGCGTAATTAGTACATAAAATACAACATACAACTAAAGTTGAGAGTGGAACTAACAATCACTGCTGTGGTGTCGTGGAGATGCCCACGGATTGGTGGCTGTAGGGTTGGATCAACGAATTTGTAGGACCTTTTTTTAAAATGTTTAGTAAGGATCTACATTCTGTAGTCTACCATAGCCCCTCCCCCTTACCCTCTTTATTTTATATTTAGATTAGACTGATTGTACAATTGAGGTGGCTCTCACTTCCCATAATTCCCCCCTCTTAGACATGTTTTCTGTCACTCAAAGCTAAATACACCTTCTTGTTCTTGTGCTTTTATCTTAAATACTACACAATGCGATACTACTCACTCTTCCTCAATAATCTGAATTATTTGGCGATTGCTATCATTGGCTCTGTTTAGGCCCTCTTAGAAAATAAATATATCTCGGTTCCGGTTTGACTAAAGTTTTTTTTTTAGCACAATGCCTTATTACCCGTTCGGGTTGTACACATACATACCAATTTTATAATGGTTTTAAGGATTAAGAAGGTTATATTTAGATAAAGTATACCCACATTTGCGTGGAGGGAGTGTGTAAAACCACCCTCAGTATACCCGACCTAGATTCAAACCCCGATCTCCCCCTCATCGGCAGTCTAGTCTACTGCCAGAGTAGCATCTTAGTCCATATGATCAAGCGAAGTGGGTATCTCTTTGTTGCACTTTCAAAAAACTATTTTATAAAATCATTCGTATCTAACATTTTAAATCAATTTTATTTAAAAAAATTGTGCATAGTTTCCTAGGGGCCTCCTTGGAGGGGCGGGGCCCCGAGGTCCCCCTTCCTTAATCCGGTCTTGGTGGCTGCCATACCTAGTTACTCAGGCAGGATACATTATCTGACACGAGATTAGGAGTCAGGTATTCAGGGTGTGGCTCCCCTTGTTACCATTATCATTATTACAGCTACCATTGTGTTATCACACACTGTTGACCGAGGGCCTTCTAGACCGATGTCTCAGTAGGTCACCAAAGTTGCCGTTGATCTTATCACCAAAGTATGTCATTATAAAAATATTAGCTTCATGTACCCTCCATAAAATATGTTTCCTGGTCTGCCCTGAAAACTCTCTTTGTTTTACAGGAGGCCGACAGGGACGCCACAAGTACTCCCCACGCGTATATTTTGCTCGATTTCAAGCAAGGTACACGCGATATAGAACCTATTATAAGTGTTGGATGCTGCGTGTACCTGCTATGCAAAGGTTATAAATACACCGACACTTCCCAAATACAGATCATTTCATAACTACGAGTCCCGATATGTTAAAGCAAGCCCCTCCCTTTTGCGTGTGATGCCATCGTATGAACCCTCAGCCACTTATTTGATTAACAAATTGTGAGTTAGGTTATTTTTAATTGGGCAGGTAGCATAATTGTATGGTCTATGACGGCTAGTAATGGGTTTAAAGCTAGTGGAAGTCAACTAAGTTAACATTTCCACAGTCACACTTCTGAGTACAGATGAAACTCTTTGGTCCGGCACCCTTTGGACCTGACATGTACCAGAACACAGACATTGCCGGACAACAGAATTAAACTCCTAAGAGCCCTAGGCTTTCCATATCACACTACATACTTGTTGCTATGTCATACAAGGTAGAAAAACCACATCTCACTCACTACCTGTTTGGGTTGTACACCTACACTAATGTGTTAGGGATTAGGAAGTTTGAATTTAGAGGAAGTGTACCAACATTTACGTGAAGTGAAAGTGGAAAACCACTTAGAGAAAATCACCCTCATTACACCCGACCAGAGTCAAACCCCTATCTCCCATTCTTCGGCACTCTAGTCTAGTGCGAGAATGATGCCTTAGACCATGCAGCGCCAAAGCGGGTTAATAGATCTTAAAAAAGGAAATAATGCACCACCTTTCACAACTCTTTGTCTCTTCAAAGACATAATTAAGGGCTAAAATACAGCCAGAATACAAGCCAAAACAAGAATGTATAATCAAAACACTTGGCTGCGGGTGTAAACAACTTTGGTGCCTTTGTACAGCTAATAGGAGCATCCTGGTGGCCGCCCCTCAAACTAATGATAGATTAAAAACATGCTGCTCTAAAGAGTTTCAACCGTATAACATTTTGTATTTGTACTGTTAATACAAGAACACAGCACAGCCACAGACTCCGAGCAGGGATACAGGTCTAGTACAATGGTGTGTTGCATGCGCTGTAAGATTTGCCTGTACCCGTGTTTGTTTTGTTTTTGCATGACCCTAGAAATCTGCCTTCTCAAACCATGTGCAAACCCAGCCCTCCAAGGAATCTCTGAAAGAGTTTGATGAAGACATTTTGTACTGTGGCCCCATCAAATCCTTGGTAAGTAGCTTATGCTTTCTTGCCTTTAATTGTAAAGACAGCAACTTTTATTGGAACTTTTGTTTACATCAGTTTTATCTTTTAGTTTGTTTCTTAATTTTGATAGAAATAAAATCATGTTCTTGACTTTTTTTTGCTTGTTGTTTATTTAGGCTCTACACTACTTTATTCACTCTTCAGTTTTTTTGTTCTAAATTTGAGCAAAAAATATGCTAAGTTTATTTACTTTTTTCACAGATTTTGGTGTATAGTTACTGTTTATAATAGCCAAGTACTATTACTCATACAGGTTGGTGTCAAACCAAGTCAGACTTGCCATTGATGGGGGAAGTCGGGGTTTAAATCCCAGTCAGCTGTACTGAGGGTAGTTTTTCTTAAATGGTTTTTCACTTTTCCTCCACAAAAATGCATGTACATTTCTTTTATATTCTACATGCATCATCCCTATCTTATTGACATAGTTAAATTTTTATAGTCCAGACAGGTGTTAAGCCAGCATAAATAAATTCTTACAGTCCACACAAGTGTTAACCCAGCATAGTTAAATTATTTTAGTCCAGACAGATTTTAAGTAAAAGAATTTTAATGACTCTAAGGTGTTAAAAGCTATGAAAGTGTTAAAGAATGGCAAAGCTGTGGGTGTAGATAGAATTACAAGTGAAATGCTCAAGTGTGGGGGCATGTAAACTACTTGCCAGATTGTGTGTGCTGAGATTTTGAATGTTAGCAATGACTGGAAGAATGCTGTTACTGTTCCTTTGTACAAAGGCAAAGGCATTAAGAGTGAATGTAAGAATTACAGGCCAATTAGTTTGAGTATTCCAGGCAAAGTTTATGGTATATAGTTTTAATTGCGAGGGTGCGGGCAAGATTTGGCGTGTGCAATGTGGTTTTATGCCAGTTAAAGGTTGCATGGACCAGATATTTGCATTGCAACAAGTGATTGAGAAATGTATGGCAGTAAGGAAGAAAGTTTTGACCTGGAGAAGGTATGATCGGGGGAGTAGGAGTATGTTATGGGATGCTCTGAGAGAGTGTGGTGTGGATTCATGGTTAGTAAATGCAATTATTATGATGGTGTATGATGGAAGTAAAGCGTGCGTTAGGGGGATGGAGCCTTGAATGAATGGTTTGCATTGAACAGGATATTAGACAGGGTTGAGTTATGTTTCCATAGTTGTTTAATGTATCCCTAAATATGTGTTTGGGGGATGCTTGTGAGGACATAGTTGGTGTACAAATGGACAATACGAATGTGAGAGTGCTGTTATTTGCAGATTATGTCAGGAATGTTAGTGAGGATGGATCAAGTACAGAGGTTTTTTTTTTGGAGCTAGATGCACAGTTTCTTGCCTACCTTATAAGGGAACGGCATGCTTAGGTTTGTATGTATATATTTCTGCTTTAATATTTAATCTAATTATTAATTTATGTAACAATAATTATAAACATAATTTTCCATAAATATATATTTTGGTGCGCTTTATTAACTACACCCGCATGGTGACCTGGTGGTCTAGGGGTAAGGTGTCAGACTTCTGTGCTGAGGGTCCGGGGTTCAATCCTCGGTACCGGCACAGATTTATCTGATTGCCAAACCCTTCCTTCACCTCTGACAAGGTGTGTATTAATCACAGCTTGTGAATGTGAGGAATGCCAGGCCTCCACCGTGGTTCGGATTCCACGTTAAACTGTAGGTCCTCCATTTCATCTCACAATCACCCTACCATTACACATTAGCGTAAGTGCATATAACCCGAACGGGTAGTAAGACGCGGTGCTAATAATAATAATAATAATAATATTAACTACAAACTTTCATATCTATCTCTTTTTTTTTTCCAACTAAACTACAAAAAAAAACTCATCTGGTTGTAAAGTCATGAATGAAAGAGCAGTCACTTATGAATGGCAATGTGATGCTGGTTGCGGTTGTGTTGGAGCAGATCACTTGATAACTGTCTACACAACATAATCCCCCTCTTTGTTCTCCTAGACCAGACACTGTCTGTTTGACCAAGGGGTTGGCGAGACTGACTATAGGTCTTGGAGACTCTCGGTTCAATCACTAAAAATGCCTAAAATAATCTCTGTTGTGTTTTTTTGACTTACCATACTGTTTGCATCACTCATATAGGTTATTCTGATACAAATGGGTAGAATTAGAATCAAGTTGGATTGGTGGAACTAAAGGAAATGTAGCCCCATTTGCATAAAAGTGTAGCAGTAAACTATTTAGAAATAGATCCTCTCAGTATGGGATTTGAAACCTGACTGCCCCATCGAAGTTAAACCAGACTAATTAACTTCGATGTCTTAGTTTGCGTGCCCATCTATGCAGGCGTTTTAATTATTACTACACAGATGCTAAAATGATTTGTGCTAAGATTAGATTCCTAACACAAGCCTTGTTATTCTAGCTTGAGTTAGTTTCTAAGTTGTGTGATTTAATAATAAAATGTTAAGAAATATTTAAAATAAATAAACTTAAAATAAAAGAGGAAAGAAGAGTTAAACACTGAAAATCAAAACATTTTTGGAAATTAATACTACTCTGGTGTAAAACGTTAAATGCATTCTTGTATGTTTATACTAAAATTCTAAAAGTTATCATTAAATCTTTTTCACGCTGCTTTTATTGGGCTTTCTAAAAGTTGATGTATATTTTTTTATTATGCAGCAACTTGATTTAAAGAGCATACTAGGTAAGAGTAAGGTTGTTTAGAGGAATGGAATATACCTCAATTACCACAGAGGGGGTGGCAACAGCACCTATAATTCACCTAAATGGAATTCAGTCAACAGTGGTGAGCTACAAATAGTCTTAAAGCCTTGAACCACTCTATTGCTGCTGTCGGCTCAGGGCTTTTTATCACATAACCTATAAAACCAACTTAACCTAGAGAAGCAACACCTCAAAGCACCAAACACTTCCGCCAGAAGCTTTATAATTTGTATAAAATAGTATGAACCAAATTTCAAAATATTTAGATTCTTCCCTGAGCACTCACAGTTGAAATATCCCTACCTAACCACTTAGCCAACAGGATTCTGCGCACCTGCTTTGGTGGTCACAATGACTAAGGTGTCTGTGTCTTAGTACTAAAGATTGCCCGATTGCATCTTGGGTGCTTGCATGATTTATCATCGCACCAATAAGGGTGCATTTTCTCAAATTACCTTTCGTAATTTACCCCCTTGGTTAAGCCATTAAATAACCCTTTTGTTAAAATGTATACATAAAAAACAAACAAAAAAGCAGTTCATTATATATTTTGGTAACCCCTGTTCTAGACTGGGTGTGATCTAAATGAGCTGTCTTGTCTGCAAAATCTCTCATTCATGTAGAACAATGTGCTGTATTGATACACTGCTGGACTCATTTTAGCTAAATTACCCCTCCCTTCCCCTACTTCCCAGCCTGTTGGAACCCTTCCAAGTTACTAGGAAAACTTTTAATGAAGTGAGACATTGGGAAATTAAGTTATTAAAGAGCCATACCAGTGTGTTTTACACACTTTACTAATTACTACAGCTAATGTTTTAAATCATTTTACATTGCCTGAGCCATAAGCTTTTCATCCTTATATTGATTCTGGTTTGCTTAAAGTTGAAAAGGCTTACCCCCTACAAAGAACTTATTTATTTACGACTTTTAATATAAACACAAAAATATAATTTTTACTAAAGTAAGTAGACTATCTACCATCTGTTTTTACTACTTATTAAGTCTTATTTCTACTAGTCTTCATCATGATCATCAACTGTTTCCAGCCTTTGGCCAGGTCATTTAATCACTTCCAGTCCTCTCCTCTCACTTGCACACTTTAATTGCTTCTCCCATCTCTTTCTTGGTCTTCCTTGTGGTATTTTTCATACATAATTCATCTTCATCTTTCTCTTTGGTGATGCTTCTCCATCCTCATTACATGCCCATACCATCTAAGTCTTGCTTCCTCTACTATCTCATGTACTCCAACATCCTCATTACATGCCCATACCATCTAAGTCTTGCTTCCTCTACTATCTCATGTACTCCAACATCCTCATTACATGCCCATACCATCTAAGTCTTGCTTCCTCTACTATCTCATGTACTACCTGTAGTCTGAATATTTCACACATAACTTCAGTCTACCAGTAACTAACATTACAACCCACTTCAGTGGCTGCAAGGTCTAACATGCTACTCTCGTGTTAAACTAGGTTGCTGAAGACGGGAGATAGGGGTTTGATCTCGGCCGGGTGCACTGAGGATGGTTTTCCCTAAATGGGTTTCCAACCGGCTTCCACGAAAATGCGGGTGCACTTCATCTCGAGTAAACCTTTCTAATCCCTAACCATTAATGTAATTAGTACATATACGTACAACCCGAAGGGATAGTAAGACGCGGTGCTAAGAAAAAAATTAACCTTAAACTCAAAACAAATTCAATGGGTGACTATTTTGTCACCCTCATTCCAACAAGTGAAAATACATTTTTTTAAATCTAAAATTAAATTTCAGGTCATTTTACATTGTACACCTTCCTTATATTTATTTACACTGCGTCTTAACATTTCGGGCTACTCTCATTTTAACTACACAATTTGAGTAGTAGTTAGGAAGGTATAATTTAGAAGAAATATACCTGCGTTTTTATGAAGGTAGAATGGAAAACTATTTACTAAAATTCACCATCAATACATTTGGTTGGGATTTGAACCCTGACTTCCTCATCAGGAGACGGCCGGACTTGATGAGCTTGAAGTTTAGTCCGTATGCTCACTGAGGTGGGTCACAGAACTTATGGTATTAATAAATTTCTAGGAAGGGCAGTATCGGACTATTACAAAAGTTACTAAAACTACTTTCATATATTAATGTGTCTAGTCATGTGGTCTAAAATTGTCACTTTTAGTTTATAGAAACAATACCTCTCAATATATTCTTTTAATTTATTTGAGGTATTTAACTTTCACTTTCTGAACCGACTGATTACATCAGCACACAACTTATAAGCTAACTTAGATCTAGAACGGACACAACAACCAGTCCCCGGCCGTGAATTTATCACTGTGAAAGGGTAAAGCCATATTTCACCAATGATACATTTTTCATCCATGCCAGGAATCTAACCCAGGTCCCTTAGTTTAGTAGACAGACACACTACCGACTGAGTTAGGTTGTAAGACAATACCTTTTTAATAATACAAATAATATAGTAAAAATGTTATCAATTTTGACAGCAAAATAAATTTTTGTATTTTACAAACTTTCCTTTCTTTCTAATGTGTTCTTGCTTTAAACATTGACAGTCAATAATTTTGTTTCAAAGTTGTAACTAACGGCCTAGCTTAAGGAAAAGGGTATATAGTCTCTTAAGAATAAATGCACCTGCATTTTATATGCATGGAGGATGTAGATTTTACTTCCGTGTATCTGATCACAGTTGAATCCAGTCCTAATGGTCAGGCACACTACCTGTGTAGCCAGCCATACCAAAGCTAATTTAAATGCATCTATGCAAATAGGAATTGTTCTTTCTACCTAAGTAACTTCTACATTAAGAGTCTTACTTTTCTTTGTCGAGCTCTGATAAACTTGTAGTTCACGTGACTTCCATCTTATCTTTGCTCGTCTGGAAAGGGGATCACTGGTTTTTACTTTCTCCCATCAAGATTAATTTGGCTGGTATGTTCAATTACCATAAATTGTGTTAAGCTATACGAAAGTTATTTTTCTTTTCTTTTTCTAATGTTTGTTATATTACTTAATGTGCACTTTCTTAACACACAGCTATATTGACATATGAATTACTTTAACTATGACTGTACATTTATAGTGGAATCACAGTAGGGATTCAATTAAGAGAAAAGTGACATCCTGGACACGGGAATCAAACCAAGGGCCTTGTGGCTTTTTTCTTACGTCACCGATCTAAAACTGAGCCATCCAAGATACCTCTGGCATAGAAGATAGGGGTCATAGTGTAATTTGTCAAGGTAAGACTGCTACATTTCAGAGTAAATCAAATTAAGAATTACAATGAGTATGGAATAATTTATGTATAGCTCAGTGGTAGAGGATTAGTATGAAAAACTAAGTCTCCGGGTTCAATTCCTGTGTCCAGGTGTAATTTTTCAGCTATGTTTAATGGAAACATGTGTTTGGGGACGGTCTTACCTGGTTCTAAAGTAAAAATAGAACCCTATTAAGCTCAATTCATCTTGGTTTAAACATCAGTTACATGACTTCACACTTCCCGAATTTATGAAAAATAAATTGTGTTCCTCTATACATCAATTTAAGCTGTCTTGAAAAATGGGAACGCCTTCTGGAAAACCTAGGAAATTTTGTAGCTTTATACAATTGGGGCAATCCTGCTACTATGATTTCAGTTTATTGCACACCCAAGCAAAGTGGTGAGAATTTTTTAGTATGACTAACAGTTGTAACTTTTCCACAAATAAAAATATCAAACATTCCTTGAGGCATCAAGGATTTAGGGTGACTTGGCGATCAAGGGGTAAGGTGTCAGACTTCTGTGCTGGCGGTCCGGGGTTCAATCCTCGGTCCTGGCAAGATTTATCTGAGGACCAAACCCTTCCTTCACCTTTGACAAGACGTGTATTAATCACAACTTGTGAATGTGAGGAATGTCAGGCCTCCACCGTGGTTCGGACTCCACGTTAAACTGTAGGTCTTCCATTTAATCTCACAATCACCCTACCATTGCACATTAGCGTAAGTGCGTACAACCCAACAGGGTAGTAATCAAGGATTTGTTTTATTTTGATGCTGTCAAAATTTTAACAAAACATAACTTATCATTGGCTCTGGAGCACTGACTGTTTTTATTCTGTCAGCATTGAATTATTATTTTCACTTATTGTTTCGCTGCATGAGTTTGCTGCCTGTAGCGTTTTTTTTTATAGTTGTGATCAGGCATGATTTGGTTTGGTTGTTGTTGTTTTTGT
Organism: Timema podura; assembly: GCA_033556935.1. Classification (NCBI taxonomy): domain Eukaryota; kingdom Metazoa; phylum Arthropoda; class Insecta; order Phasmatodea; family Timematidae; genus Timema; species Timema podura. The sequence goes on along the minus strand of JAVRXN010000003.1, from coordinate 74,848,492 downwards.
CTGTAGAAACAAACATTTTGTAGCGAAGCCAGCAAAACATTTGACAAGAGGGAAAACTTTGATGGCAAGGAGAGGATCGCAACAGGGGTTTCGATAAAAGATCTGGTAAGTCCGCAGATGTGTGTGTGTGTGTGTGTGTGTGTGTGTGTGTGTGTGTGTGTGTGTGTGTGTGTGTGTGTGGTGTGAGCGACCATCTTTGTTCAACCTTGAAGTTAATTATTATGAAACCGAATATAGAAATCCAGAACTATTCTGAACAAAAGTGTGAATACCTATTTTAAAAATGTTGGAAGTTGAATAATCCCTTTTTGTGTTAACTGTTTAGCACTAAAACATTCTAGCATTAAAAGAATGGGAAAACACATGTTATACCAGATCATTGAAATTCATAGTTATTTGACACACTTTGAACAACATCTAAATCTCAAACAAATAAGGTGTAAATTATCAAGTATAAAGTCAGCATCAGTGCATTAAAAGACCTAGACCAAGTTGTGTGTGTTTGCGCAACACAGATAATACTTTGCTGATTTGTCCCTTAAATACACACATTTGGTTCATCGATTGACAACATTAACAACAACAATTAAGACAAACTAGCTTTACATTTGTTGAATGAAAGCCACAGACAAAATAAAATAACCCGCATAACTGAATATGTATAAAATACATCCCACAGCAAAACAGCCGAGTGTCAACTGAAAACTAACTCGGCGCAGAGTAAATAACCTTGCTGTAGAAAACACCACTCTTCTCTGCATACACACCTTCTTCAGTCCCTTTCATATATATTAAACAAAGTCAACCATAAACCCTCTTTGACTGATCAAATTATCCATCTGTAGCTGCCGCTGTCAGCCTATAGGAAGCCACTAAACCCACCTCGCATATGGAATTTATAAAATTCTTGTGCGATAGTATTTTGATTTGGTTTTTTATTATTCATCTTAGGGATTACTAGTTAATTTACTTTAGCAACAAAAAGCATCCTTGCCATAAACTACCCTGCTCTTGTATGCACATTTAACTCCCCACTAGGGCAGTGATGAGGAAGATGTAAATTTAGATTAAATTAACCTGCACTTGCGTGGCCTAAAACATGAAAGAAAATATACCCTCGGTACATTCAACTAGGATTCTAAAACTAACCTCTAATAATAAATAATAGATAGTAAATTCTCTCTTATTTGCTTAAAATAAAAGGGGGAAAACCCTTTAAGAAAATACACCCTCAGCACACCTCCTTGGGATCGGGAAACCCCACTATACGAGCTTGGTATTTAGTCTGCATACCCACCAATGCGGGTCAACCTTGCTATTTATTATGGTCCTGAATCCCCAATATTAGAAAATCTAACAGTTAAAGGTGTGTTGTCCAAGCTGCGACAGTTATCTGCAGCTGGAGTCACATGGCTTCGGCCACAACAGACTGTGGTGACACTAGCTGCATGCGACAGTCACACGGGGTGTTTTACAAAACACGACTCCAGCTGCAGTTGCCAGTCGATTTCGAGATAAATCTGAGTACAGGGGATCCGAGTGAAATAACATTTTTGAATATTTTGAGGGAGGAAGAAGAAAATTTTAATGTGGTTGTACAGCAGAAGGAAAAGGTGATCACATGCTTGCATGTCCTTGTGTGTTGGACGTTTTAAATCTTATATGCATAGATGTTGGGATACTAACTATTACAGTACTACATACTCTGAGTGCGTCATTAACACCTCCAATTTTCGTTGTAAAATTCTTTTTTAATAGGTTAACATGCAAAATCAGATAACAAATATGGAATATCACTGCAGCTCTAGCCGCAAGCACTGCTCAAACTATAACTCCACATGCGCAAAGAATGCAACTCAGCCGCAGTCTCGGGTAACTGTGGCAGCTTGACCCACACACCTTTAGAATATATATATTGTTCCATATCTATATAAATAACAATTTTGAACACCAAAATATTACTTAAATCACATAATGTTTGGAAAAATCAGATTACCTAAGCCATATCAGTAGAAGAAAGAACATGAAAGGTAAAAGAAAAAAATAAATAGACAAAACTGTCATTACATTTTTTTATATGTTTAATTTTGTTAACAACGTGAAACATTGCTTGTTTGTTTGTAAATTAAGCTTAAAGCTTTTGAATGCTTTCTTTAAAAACACATCTCACTGTACTACATGAAACATTGCTATAAATAATATGCTTCATATGTTTGCACATATCAGTGAAACATTGTGAGGGATGGGAAAAGGGGCTTAAAGGGGTAGGGGTTGATTACCCAAAAGGCAAACCAAAGACAAAATTGATGTTAGACTAAAGCCATTATAACACGACACTTGCTTGTATACCTCAGTTTTAGCTTCTGTGGTGCTGACTGACAGCTCACAGCTGACTTCTGACGGCTTTGAAAAGCTACCAGATCAAATTATGTATCCCTACGACGAACCATATGATCTGCAAAAAACATGTCTTTAGCATTTGTCACTTCTGACAGTCAAAATTTAGGTATATACCTAACTGTTGACTGTCAGACGTCAGCTGTGAACTGTCAGTCAGCACCACAGAAGCTAAAACTGAGGTATACTAGAAATAAAGTGTGCTAGCTAGTGCCTAGATATCTGTATACTAGCTAGTACAATAGAAACGGGACCAGAGTATTCACACGCTGCTGGTTTGGTACTAGGTTCTAGTGCAAATATTTATGGAACGTCAAGGTTCTAGTGCAAATATTTATGGAACGTCAGAGATTAATTTTGGGTGCAGCAGCTGCATTAATTATTAATAATGATATTGAAAATTATGAGAGGGAGCGTAGGAAAATAATATGGACACGGGACTGGCTGGAAAGACAAAATAATGGTCGCGGGATGCTAAAAATGATACATTCGGAGGTTAGGTAGGATAAATTCGGGGTGACACTAACGTTTAGTATCTCCCTAAATTTGTATTAATTTATTTACGATGTGGTCAGAGGCCCTCTAAGCCCATGGGTGTCAAAGTACAGTATCCTCGATACACAAATGTTCTTTTTTAGGCATACATACACTTTATATTCTAAAAAAACAACCTCATGGTTGGCATGCTATCAAGTTTATTTAGATTAAAATTGGGTCTGGAACGTGGTTTGTCGTTTTTAGGTGACATGTTTTTAATTAAATATATATTAAATATATTGTCACTTAGAACATAACCCAACCTAATGTAACCTATCCTTCATATATATATATACAGTTTTACTAACATTGAATATTGTAAATATATGAAGAATAGATTAAGTTAGCTTAAATACTTTGTTAATACTTTAAAATACTTTGTTCTAAAATAAATAAAATATAAACCCTTTAGTGACAACATATTTAATAAAAAAATTGTTATCTAAAAACGACATCGTGTACCAGAGCATGGTGCGAGTAGTGCGGGCTCTAAAATAAAGAGGGCCTACAGGTCTGGTGCGCGGTATATCATTATTTTAGAACAGATATTTAATAGAACAACCTAACATAGCTTATCCTTAACTTACAGTTTTACTAACCTATTGAACATTGTAATTATAGGAAGAATAGGTTACATTAGGTTTGATTATGTTCTATTAAATACTTTGTTCTAAAAAATGACTAGTGTCGGGACTAGTACGAAAATAGCGCCTGTTCTATCCTCAAAACTAGTATGGTAGCCAGTACCAAGAGGCAGAACCAGTATACTTTTTCTAACTAGCACACTGGATTTCAAGTACAAGCTAGTGTCATGTGATACTGGTTTAACAATGCAATATTTGAAAAAAAAAAAAAAAATTAAAAACGTAATTCTTGCTTTGTGTGTTTTTGTTTTGTTTGCTGTCACTAATATGAGCCCACTAACCTATATGTTGTAACAGAGGCGCAGCTTTGGGGACCTGACCAACTTGGTCGACAGCGATGAGGTGGACCAGGTTGTATATGAGACTCAGTCAGACCAGGTGAGATTAATACAACGTGAATTTATCATGGTACTTAGAACTAAACTCTTGTTTTGGTATAGGCAGGGCTGGATTTAGAACTCTGGTGGTTAGGCCCACAAAAAGAGGGCAGAGGAAGTTCTATTGCTACCGAGTCTGGGACCCCAAGGGTTTGGGCCCAAGATCCAGAGGAAAAAATTTAAAAAAAACTATAGAAGATAAATTACAATAAAATACAAATGAAAATCAATAAAATGCCTATTCATACTAAGGTATAGTGAGTCCATGCCCAGCCTACCAACTGGAATTTCCTACGGAGAAACCGACTGGCATTTGTCACAACTATATATTTGGTTTGGTCCAATCTTGCCCTTCGGTTTGAAGTGCTCAAAAGTTTAACAAAATATATTATTGTTGTATTTAAATTACATTTGGTGCGTGAAGGGAGTTGGGTTGTGAACCAAGTTCACTTTAAATTTAAGTATTTTATCATGTAACATTTCAGTGTTGAGCTACGGATTAATTTGCATACGTTGCTTTTGTTTTGTAAAGGTGGCCAAAGATTTTAAAAAAAATGTACAAATCCAAGCCAAGCAGTGGTGAAATTGGGGGGAGAGGGGGGGGGATGAGTGTCTTTTTCTCCTTGGAAATAATTTGTCTCCTCCTCCTCCTATCTATAGGCACGAATAAAAAAAATCATTTCAAGAAACCTAAAGCAGTGGTTCCCAAACCTTTTAGTTTGACGCCCCCTTGGTAAATCATCAAATCCCCTTTCCTCTCTTGTTTTTTGGGGTAGTTATGTAAAAATCTTAAAAAAAAAAGTTTTCTATTCGCTTATTTATTTTATACAAAAATCAATGTAACACCAGCAACATAATGGTACTAAAAAAAGACTAAAAATTATTAGTGTGATGGCTGGTGTAGTGTCTGAAATAGATAGGCACAGGATACTCGGTTTGGAAGGACAGGTTCTCTATTTACTTAACAGTAATACCCAGCACCTTCTGTTTACCAGTACAACACGTTTTCTTCCATTTCTCTGCACCACTCTAACTCTAGTCGAACACACAACTGATACAGGACTAGTTCTCTCACTGCCATAGTCAAATTACAACAGTTGGTACTGCATTGGCCGCAATGATATCTGAGGGGAGAGCATAGAGGAGAGTCTAGATAGAATCTGAGGATTTCAGACTCAAAATAAAAAGGTGCATGCGGCACGAGCATCCTATGTTTTATTTTAAAAAATTGGTTCAATCCTTAACCGAATTTTAATGTTATTTCCCAATAGGGTCCTACCTTCCATCCTCCCTCTCACGCGTCCGTAAGTGTTTCATGCCCCCAGTTTGGAGACCACTATTTTAGGGGCACCCTCATTAAAATTTCTATAGGTAAACAGTTCCAAATGAATTCTGGATGCATTAAATTTTCAAAAATTGGACAGGAGAGGGCCACTTCAAATATCCCATATAATAGTCATCCAATTTAAAAAAAATCAGGCCAAGACTTTAACTAAAGCTTATAGGGACATCAAATTAAAAAACCAAATTCTGATGGACTACTCCATATTGATGTGGGTTTGGGCTTTTTTCATCTTTGGGATTTAAATTCTTTAGTTAAATGGTTTTAATGGTTTAAAATGTATTTATCATCTTGAATATATAAAATTTTGGTCCAAGAGCACTCTGTTTACTATCCTTTTATTTCATTGGCCGAAATGCTCCACAGCAGCGAGAGGAAGTTCACTTATTGCTTATTTATCCTCGATGAACATGCATGCACTTCTTCTCCTTAATTTCATCCATCATGCTATTTGAATGCATTAGAAGCAAATTTGAGTTGGCTTCTAGTAGGTCCTTGGGGCAGGAACAAACCCACATTGACGCTTGGCAAATACAAAGCTCAAACAAAGATTCTGCCAAAATTATTTATATTAGATTTAGAGAGAATTTGTAAACAATAGAGTTTTATTTAGTATAAAGTATGCAAGCAGCGTGTGCATTACTTTCATTGACCGACCACACCTCCTTATTAACAAAACAAAATTTAACATTCAATTAATATTTATAGTTTCTATTAGTCTGTTTTATTTCTATTTTTATTCATATGTTCATAACTTTTTACAAGATTCTAGGGTAACCTTCGAATTTGTAAAAAATTGGATTCAACTCATCTCTAATTTTTATTTGTAACAAGTGTACCATAATTTGTTTGATTCTAGTAGATAATAACATTCTGTTTATTCATGATGCATCTTTATAGTAAAAATGTGGCTCGAAGAACAATATGAGATCCTTAGTTAATGAACCCATCCATATATATTTAGGTCAAGTCATGTGATCTGCAGCTCAGTTTTGATGGATTAGTTAACAAAACACATAAAGTAATAAAATAATATATCAATGTAGACCTAAAAATAATAGGTTTTGTAGTTTCTAAACTGTCTTTCTTAAAGTGTTCTTACTATAAATGTATGTAGACCAGCACATAAAATGACCCTTATCAGCAAGATCGCTCGACTATTTTGACACAAACCACGCTTTACTCTGTTAATGTGCATGTGGGTGTAGATACACTCCAAAAGACACAATTAAATCATAGCCAGAATTCTTCTAAATCGAATTCCTATCTTTCCTAATGGAATTTTTGGCCTGGTCACAAGTCTCTCTTCCTCGGCTTATAACTCTGCTGTTTGTCATTTGGTTTTACTACCTGTTGCCCCTTTAAATTTGGCTGGTGCTGTATTTGAGTTGGCCGTCAGCCAGGCCTGCGTAGAACATTACCTAAAGGTTTATTTTGACAGCCCTGGGTAGTAAAGTGTTAGTCATGGAATCCATACAATTTTAATTTTAAAGTTACATGGATGGTATTTCCATGAAATGTGACTCATCCTCTTCATTGGTTTAAAACTAAGCTGTACATTTAAGGAATGTTAAAAAATAGCTAATCTGTCTCCTCTCTTGTTAAACAAAAAAAAGTAACATTCAGTTTAATCACCGTGGAAATAATGAGCCTAATGCATAACTACACAGGCATTCAGGGTACTATTCATAGTGTTATTGAAATTAACACAAATTTTCATGAATATCACAACCATGTAAGTATGAAAGTCTGTCCTAATGTTATAAAGAGAGATTTACTTGTTTTATGTATCATTATTTTACAATGCATCACTAATATTTCATTCTCTTTTAAGGAAAACACCTTTTCAATTTTTGAGTTACTTTGTTATATTTGGAAGACGTTACAGGTGGATGGAAACATATAAAAGGGGACGAATACAATATGGCTTTAACAATAAAAAGAACACAGTTCACACTTTACATTGCTGCCATTGGACAAAGAGTTAATGGCCGCCTCTTAAAGAAAATAGATTGTTACTACCCGATCCCTCGACCTTGATTTTATTTTATCGGAACTCATCGGAAGGGAGTGTGAAATTCGCACCACTACTTCATGGTTTCCTCTTTTTTGAAGTTTCATTGCACATTTTACACTCCCTCCTGATGAGTTCCGATTGAATGAAACCTAGGCCAGGGAATTTAGTGGTAGTGATCGGTAACCCCCCCCCAAGAAGCAGCCATTACCTCTTTGTCCAGTGACGGCAATGTAACGTGTGAACTGTATACTTATTTTAATTCTAACAGCCATGTTGTGTTTGTTCCTTCTATATGTTTATATCCACATTTATATACCTTCTTCTAAATATAATGTTTCTCAGCGAGTAATTTAGATAACAAATTATGTTCTATTTCCAAACAAATGATCACAAACACAACAATCTTGGCTCGGTAATGTGACAGCTATATGTTCCTAGAGAGATTATTTTTAGTATGGTATGCCAGTCTAAAAAAAAATTTGACTTGTATTTTGTACCTTTGGTATCCGTTGTATTTGATGTTCTAAGGTGTTGATCTTAAGGCTCCACTTAAGCAAATAAGTTTAGTTTTCACATTTGATATTATTAAAAATTTAATTTTAGACTTATTTTTGAAACAGAAAATTAACACACATATAAAATATTGTTTATTCTAAACCTTTTAGTTAACACTTTTCCCAACATTTATGCTTAATCACCGGCATTGATGGGCACACAGTCTAAATGCCCAACTAATTTAGTCTGGTTTTCTGGCGACGAGAAGGTTGGGGTTTGAATCCTGCCTAAATGTACTGAGGGTGGTTTTCTTAAATGATTTTTCAATCTCAATCCGCAAATATTTTTTTTATATCACAGCATCTTACTAAGGGTTCGGGCTGTACACCTATGTAATAATTATGTTAATGGGCTAGGGGTGAATAAGGTAGAATTTAGAGGAAGCGTAAATGCATTTGTGTGGAAAGAGATTGGGAAACCACTCTTAGTGCACCCGACCGGGATCGAACCATGATCTCCCTGTCATCTGCAGTCTAGTCTATTACCAGTGTGACACCTTAGACCATGCAGCCACCAAAGCAGGTTACACAAATACTCATCTCATCCATACTCCATTAGTATAATTAATATATAAACATAACTGAACAGTTATTAAAATGTGAAAAAATACCATACGTAGCTGTTATTTTTTATTTTAATAAAATACAAATAAAATATTAACTTGAACTTTGGGCAGTTATATTTAAAACCTAGTCAAATTGTAGACAAAAGTATCCATCCCACCTCTTTAGGTGGCTGCATGGTCTAAGGCGTTAAGCTTGTCATATACCAGAGTGCCAATGATGGAGATCATGGTTCGATCATGGTCGGGTGCACTAAGGGTGGTTTTTCCTAAATGCTTTCCCATTTTCTCCAAACAAATGTGGGTACACTTATTCCAAATATAACCTTCCTCATCCCTACCACACTAGTGTAATTAGTACATAAGCGTACAACCCAAATGGGTAGTAAGATGTGGTGCTGAAAATTATCCCCTTTTGACAATAACTCATCATATGAGAATGTTGCGGCCTGGTCTCATTTGTTTCCTGTGCAGGTAAGACATGCATGAATTAATTTGTATTTTCGCTGACTGTACATAGTGAGCTGAACTAACCACTCTTTTGCATGTTACTAACCTTGTGTGTGGGGGATGTGAACCCAGAACATTGGAGCAAGACAAGCATCAGAGTATCGGTCTAGGTCTCCTCCGATCCACGTGTCTCGGTCCACTGGGAAATTGAATTTGGGCTGGGTGAGTACTAGCAGGTACAAAAAAGAGGGGGATAAAAACTTTTGTAACATTCTTTCACACAAGATAATTTAGTTTTTGTGTAGGTCTAAATATATACACTAAAGTTTCCTAAAAAGCTGATATTTTGATGCACCTGTAAACATTAAGACAACTAATAACTTGATTTATCTCTGGTTTTTCTTTGAAATTCACAAAAAAACTTGAAATTATTTACATTTCTAGATTATGGTAGTTCAGTCTGTTACAGTAGTTTTGAGAACTATAGATTGATTTTAACCATCATTTATAAAATGATCATTCAACTAATTTATATAATTTTTTAGGCTTGGCTCTATTGCAAAATTTATATATGATAGTGTAAATAATTTTATTAGAATTTTATGCGCATTTGAAAGCAAAAGAAAGGCTATGCTCAACTTTATAGTGGGGCCATGGAACCTAACCTGTCGTATGACCAGGGCCATAATGTAAATCTCTTTGAGGAAAACCTCTTTACCCATATTGAGGCTCATTTGGTTAGATATTGAAGAACATACATAAAATGGGGGACAAACACAATATGGTGTTTATATTGGAAAGAACAACACAATTCAGACTTTGCACTGTTATCACTGGACAGTGAGCTAATGGATGCAGTGTTGATCTTGTTTGTTCCATTGATTTGTTCATATTCTTCTTTACTGAACCTTCTTACAAGCATCGCAAAATGATTTATAACTATAATTACATTGGTGTTCAACATTGTTCTTCCAAAGATTACTTTCAGAAAATTTGTATTCAAATAAATTGATTTATGACAAATATTATCTATTCTTAAACTTAAATAGATAAATTTTAAACAATTAAATCATTTCTGATTATTAGCATAAGTATTAACTTTAACCAATCATGCAGACAGGAACCATATTATTTTTATTAAAATGTTTGTGGTGAAAATCAGTGGCTATCAACTGGATAGTGTAAAAATATGAGAACATTTATAATAAAGTCCACAAATATTGCACCAAACACATATTATGGTTCTAATTGATACTAATTTTGTTTTTACACAATTATTTTTAATATATTTTTTCAAGTACTTTCTCTACTGTTATTTTTTGTTTAACTTATAACACCTAACCATAAGGATATTTCCTTCCAAGGGTGTGACGAAATATCGGAGCTGTATGAAAGGATGCTGCCCTGGTAAAAAGGTCGGGGAACACTTATATAGAAACTAGTAAATGTAGTGTACAGTGCATGACATGTGCATGTTGTGTCGTCTTGCCCTCACGCATGTCTGCGCCAGAAAGCTTGCTCACTGGGAGACTTGCGAGGTGTGTCCGACTCATTTCAGCCCCCTTCCGTACCTTCCACCAGGGACTCAGACATGGAGGAGGCCATTGTCGAAACGGGCATATCCGTCAGGGCACTGGTGAGTCACTTGCCGATACTATCAAGCACAGTAAACTCTCTTGTGTTCAATCCATCCAAATCATCAGTTATCAGAAACAATCCTCGAAAAGCTCATGTCATCTGATTTAACTATTTGCGATACATTCACAGATTACATGGACACTCTAGCCCACGGCTGTTCCTTTTAAAAAAATATCAGGGACATCAAATCTTACTACTCTTATTGGCTATTTAAATACTCTAATGAACTTAAGGAAATGTACCTGCATTTGTGCGTAGGAAGGGTGCAACATGATTTAAAAAAATAAACCTCGGTACACCTAGTCGAATCACTGTCAAACTAAACAAGACTTGCGTCTTTGTCTTCATGGCCAGCAGTTCATGATTTATAATGTTTCCATGATTTAAAATGTTTATATTCTATTGTAATATCGTAAAATTTAAAAACCAACTTTGGTGTCCAAATACTTTAGGGCTCACAATAGACTAGACTGCTGATGACAGGTAGATGGGGGTTTGAATCCTGGTTGGTTTTACTGAGGGTGGTTTTTTAGCCTCCCTCCATGCAAGTGCGGGTACACTTCCTCTTAACTTAACCTTCCTCATCCCTAACACATATGTGTAATTAGTACAAATGTATACAACCTGAACAGTACATGAGATGATTTATTAACAAAAAACACCTTTTATTGTATTTATAAAATATATTTGGGTGAGGAAATGGAATTTTGCTATTCACATATACCCTGACAATTAAACATTCATCTTTGAATTAAATTAAATGTTGTTAAAAAGTTAAAACTCGAACATCTTAACTATATTTAATTTGGTTATATCTGTAACAAATTTCCACCTGCTACTCAGTATTCGGCTATAAGGCTCAAACTGTTTGGATACAGGGGAGTTTACTATTTCAGTGGTGGGTTGAGTAGTGGTGCTAGTCGGGTATATACTTCTACTAAATTTAACTTTTAAATTGCCCCTCCCACTATGTTTATATTACCACACATGTGCAGAGACACAAGTGCACAGTAATTAATTTTATACACACATACGATAAGCATGAGTAAACTATTTAATTACAGCTGTTTTTCTTTCTTTCAAACTTAAAAAAGCATGAAAACGGGGAGAAAATATATGTTTCTAAAATAATTGTTGTCTTGAGTTCCTGGGCTTGGCATGATGCATGTTGGTGCATTTTAAAAAATTCCCAAGGGGTGGTTTAAGAAACAAAGTAAATTGGATCTCTTCCAAGCTGGGATCATGCTTTGTGATTTTTTGGATGTACATTTTCTCTATAAATTTGTAACTATACAATACACTGCTTTAAAATCCTAACAAATGCTTTTAATATATGCCGTATTTACTCGCCAATAAGTCACACTAGTTTTTGAAAAGCAAAATAATATATACATTGCCTCCCGTAGTTGACAGAACTTCCCTTTTAAACTTAATATTACTGTTAGATCTTACAACACCAGGCGAAAGGACCGAGGAAATACCAGATCTTTCCTTTTAAGATTTTATACACTTTTAAATCTAAATTCCTTATACTGGAATTGCCTGAAATATTGAGGGCTGGCCGGTGACTTGTAGATTATATGGTAGATTTATACCACAGAAAACATGTTTATAGTTATAAATAGTCTATAATGGGTTTTTAAAAACTGTAACAGTAAAATAACTGTCTTGTAATATATTTTCAAATATTTTGTATATTTATTGATTATATGATACTTATTCTCTTACTCATTTTTTTAGTATTGGCATCAAAAATTGGCAAAAAATAGTTCTTATATTATGCAAGTAAATAATGTACATAAAATTATATATATATATTTCATACGCACCTTCTGATGCTTGAAGGGGCTAATATACATATATACCTTATTTGATTTCTGGCTAGGGTAGGGCTATACTGAGAGGGGTGTATTGGGGGAGGGAATGCTCAAACCTCAATACCTAGTCAAGAATATTATGGGAGCCTTACACTCATAATTCATAGAACCACAAACTACCCCAGGCCCACCCTGCTTTCCCCTTACTTGAAATGTAAAATGGGTACGCTTATAATCCTCTCTGTCTGAAATTTTTCTTCAATAGTTTCTGGAATTCTCTAGGGAATAGTTAATCAAAACGTTTATTGTTTACTCCTGTAATTTTGTCATTTGCCGACCGATTTACTGAAGTGACTGTGACTTAACCTTGCATGCTGCATGCAGAGGGCTAACTACTGTAACCAGGCTCACTTGAAGGAAGAGCTAGAGGCCCCTCCACGGAAAACCCAACCTGTCGAGCCGGTAAGTCCTTAAAATATAATTAATTAATGTGTTATTTCTCAGGCCAACTGAAGTTTTACACACAATAGGCTACATAGCTAATTATTTATTCCAGTTTTATTTTACCCCTCGACATAGTTTCTATCCCACACTCACACAACAGATCACTTTGCGCAAAATACCTTAAATATGGAAATGATCTTAGGGAGAGTTGGTATATAGTGCTGTCTTGGCCAAGAATCACTGTTACTGGTTAAGAATGGAATTTGAATGAAACATTATAGTTAATAAACATGATTAAACAACTATCTTAATATATTTACAGACTTAACAAGCAGTTTAGCTAGACCTGTCAATTTTGTTCCTTGGTAGGGCAACCTGGCCAATAGAAATCTCTGATCATTATTTCTTTACTTTCTCTCAAAGAGACAATGCAGAGAGAGAGAGAGAGAGAGAGAGAAACTGAGGAATACTGACACGAGAGAGGTGGATTGAACAAGTAGAGTGAGAGAGAAAGGAAAGCATCCTCAATAATAAAGAGATGTATTATAAACTTACCATACTGGTATCACAATCAACTTAACCCCCACAAAACATAACTTTAACTTAATGTAAAGAAACTATTGTGTGATCAGGATTCAGGACTGGTAATGTAACATAACTTAACAACTCGAGAAAAGCACCAGACAATGGATTTGGACTGCTTGAAAGCAAATTGTTCACTAAAATGCTCAAACATTTAAAGCTAACTAGGCTGCAAGTACTGGATATAAAAACAACAATTTATTAAGAGGCTACGAAGTTTTAGTGTTCACGAGACACATGCATGATATTCCAAAGAAGTAGTCTTCATTACATAAACAAACAAATGAAGTAGTGTAGCGAGATTAGTGTTTAACAGTGGGACCTGAGCATAGTTGAAAAACAAGACACATTTAGAAGAGTCTTGATTCATTTTATTCTAACCCAATATTCTATAAATGGAGGATTCTTAACTCTGACACCTATATACACGGTCAGCGATAGCCAGAGGAGCCCCAGTCCGAGTTGTGGGTAGTGAAGTCAGTGGAACAGTGCGTTCGAGAGTGGGCTAGTGTGCTTGGGACTGTGTCAGCATGTCCAGTGAGTGGGATAGTGTGGACATACAGTGTGCAGGTCAGCATGTCCAGTGAATGGGATAGTGTGGACATACAGTGTGCAGGTCAGCATGTCCAGTGAGTGGGATAGTGTGGACATACAGTGTGCAGGTCAGCATGTCCAGTGAGTGGGATAGTGTGGACATACAGTGTGCAGGTCAGCATGTCCAGTGAGTGGGATAGTGTGGACTACAGTGTGCAGGTCAGCATGTCCAGTGAGTGGGATAGTGTGGACATAAGTGTGCAGGTCAGCATGTCCAGTGAGTGGGATAGTGTGGACATAAGTGTGCAGGTCAGCATGTCCAGTGAGTGGGATAGTGTGGACATACAGTGTGCAGGTCAGCATGTCCAGTGAGTGGGATAGTGTGGACATACAGTGTGCAGGTCAGCATGTCCAGTGAGTGGGATAGTGTGGACATACAGTGTGCAGGTCAGCATGTCCAGTGAGTGGGATAGTGTGGACATACAGTGTGCAGGTCAGCATGTCCAGTGAGTGGGATAGTGTGGACATAGTGTGCAGGTCAGCATGTCCAGTGAGTGGGATAGTGTGGACATACGTGTGCAGGTCAGCGTGTCAGTGAGTGGGATAGTGTGGACATCAGTGTGCAGGTCAGCATGTCCAGTGAGTGGGATAGTGTGGACATAGTGTGCAGGTCAGCATGTCCAGTGAGTGGATAGTGTGATAGTTCAGTAGCATGTCATGGTGGATAGTGTGACATAGTGTGCAGGTCAGCATGTCCAGTGAGTGGGATAGTGTGGACATACAGTGTGCAGGTCAGCATGTCCAGTGAGTGGGATAGTGTGGACATACAGTGTGCAGGTCAGCATGTCCAGTGAGTGGGATAGTGTGGACATAGTGTGCAGGTCAGCATGTCCAGTGAGTGGGATAGTGTGGACATACAGTGTGCAGGTCAGCGTGTCCAGTGAGTGGGATAGTGTGGACATAGTGTGCAGGTCAGCATGTCCAGTGAGTGGGATAGTGTGGACATACAGTGTGCAGGTCAGCATGTCCAGTGAGTGGGATAGTGTGGACATACAGTGTGCAGGTCAGCATGTCCAGTGAGTGGGATAGTGTGGACATACAGTGTGCAGGTCAGCATGTCCAGTGAGTGGGATAGTGTGGACATAGTGTGCAGGTCAGCATGTCCAGTGAATGAACCAGCGAGTGAGTCAAGCGTTCGTGTAAAGAGAGTCAACACAATGTGTTTTGCGTGGAGATCAATGACTACTTAAGTGAATGACATGGTTCATGTAGATAGTGGTTTTTATTGTGACCTATGTTAATAATGAACATTTTTGTGATTATTTTAAATATTTGAATACTAGTTATGTGTTTTATAGTTTATAATTTGTTTGTTTAATTACTTTTTTTTATCATTTTCATATTAACTTACAGTCCAATTATTCATATTATTTCATTCAATAACTTGTTTGGTTGTAGTTAATTTAATTATATCAGTGTATTGTATTGTTTTATTTTTAATAATCAAAATCTCAAATATTCCGTGTGCGCTTTCAATCTTGTTTGATCAGCAGTGAATTCCAAGATACCGAAAATAACTCGTGGTGGTGTGTGAATGGCCTGCAACCCTTCCAGGTCATGTATGCCCGCATTACAGTACTAAATAGCCCTGTTGATGTGGTTCATATAATGATTGGCTGGCTAGAACATGTGGTACCCTTCACTTAACATTCACGTAATATAAAAGTTCCCACATGTGATAACTAAGTTAAGTGAACGTTTTGGCTTCCATTTTAAACCACAAGGATAACCTTTGTTAGGTGAACATTAAGTGAAAATTATGTTGATCATGATCCCGATATTACATAGAATTTATTTTATTGGCTTAGGTGGTAGGTTTGGGTGGAAAAAACTGACTGCCAAGGTGTGTGTGTGTGTGTGTGTGTGTATGTGTGTGATAGTGAAGATGTGTTTCACATTAGTAACTTTGGTATATAAAAAAATTAGTATTTGGGGATGTCTGTTTAGTAACTGTTAGACAAAATAAGTACCAAGGGTGTGTATCACATAATGTACAATATAGGAAACATACAATCTGGGAGATCAAGTAACATATGTTGAAACCATTACACCCTTTCTACATCTCACTAAGGCTTTTTGTTTCTTGTCAAGAATTGTAAAACCTTATATGATTAGGGATAATAATAAGCTAAAAATTATTTTCCCACTTTCCTTGGAATGCACGGATTTTATGAATGGCACATTTAAGTCTGAAAGGCAAGCTAGAGCTTCTGGCTGGCATCTTTGAAGCCTGAGATATCTTTGCAAGTTTAGATGATGTTGATGAACCAACAGTGGGCCAGAAATTACAAACTCAAGTAGTTTTGTGAAAATTTAAAACATGCTAATTAAAAAAAAATTGTCATATTTTGACAAATGGGTTTTAATCCTCTCCAGATGAAGGCTGGGTCATTTTTTCTAAAAAATAATATTTTTCACTTTGTTTTAAGAACAGATGATAATTTAACCTAACCTTATTTACAAAATTATATTTTCTTTTCAAAAATATTTTGTAATTTTCTTTTATTAATTAACTTGTTAGCAGTTCCTCAAAAAACCTTCCACTATTTCTCTTTTCTCTTGTGGGATGGCAGTTGTTTAGAAATGTGTTCTTGGCTCTATTGTCGCACATCGACTTGTTAATGACTTGAAAGGAAGTGAATTCTTTAAAGTGGATAGGCCATTTGTTTGACTAGTTTGTGCATTCTTACACAGTATACATTTTATTTTGATGCCGACGGCTCACTTGTACATTTGGTTTTAATAAAATATGTCCCCAACACCTTGTAATCAATGTCACTCAATCCCACAGTGCAATTATTGCTCTGTAGACAATCTTAGCTTGGATCTAAGGTATATTTTCTAATTGTTTAAAAGAGGTAAATATAATTGACATTTAGGGTCCATTTAGTATCTGCTCTACAGGTAAACACAAAAGTAACATTAAGTTGGCTCATAGTATTTTTTTAATTTGGATTGGTAATATTAATAATGTGTTAATACCTATAGCATATAGTACTTAAGTTGAGGTGTTGTGTTAAAAATAAACAATTTTTTTTGGGTGTATTATGTCTAATTTCCCTTTGGGTTATCAATATATTTATACTGGTGGGGTAGGATTGAGGAAGGTAATATTTAGAAAAAAATGGACACACATTTGTGTGGAGGAAGAGTAGAAAATCATTTAGGAATAATCATCCTCGATACACATAGCCGGGATTTAAACCCCGACTTTTCGATCATTGGCAGTTCATTATATTGTAATTGCTTTGAACCATGTGGCCAATGATTTAGGTCATCAGCCAAATATAATTAAAGTTCATATACCAAATATATCAGGACCTGGCTATCTCAGTTGACAGGACAGTGGCAAGTTGAATTAAATGCCAGGGATTTGAATCCTTTTCCACAGTAAATTTTCAAATAAGTATGTAATTAAGTATGGATGTGTAATATTGAGAAACAAACAACAGAAAAATTAGGGATATTGTATGTTGGTGATTTATTTAATTTTAAAACGAATTAAATGAATTGCTATTCATAAAAAAAATATTTTTTTAAATCTTTCAACGATAAAGGTAACCCAAATGGTTTGTATTTGAATACTGTTAAAGAATAAAGCCTTATCAGGTAGAGCACAGGTATTATTATCAGGAGATCCCACGGTCTCTTAACCTCTGCTTCTGTGTATAAATGACCTCGCAGTCCTGTGATGGGACATGACTGTACAATACACGTTTGTTTGTCACTACTATTTACTTACGCGTTTGTAGCTGAGGGGGAGAGGGATTTAATGTAATTTGGTGAATGACTGTGCGGTGTATTAATTGCCGTCCACGCCCCTTACCTCTACTTCCTGCCTCCCATAGCGCACCTCTGCGCTCATCACAGCGTGTCTTGTCACGCTACACTTCCCCTCCCGTCGCTATCATCTGCTTGTCTTACTCCCTGCACATCTTGGCGCGACTCAATTGTGGAGAGTAAACTCACTGGCCTTGATAACTGCCACATTTCACTTCTGAAAATGGTGCCGTGCTTAGATTGTTCATGTGATGGAGAGATCAACAAAACACCTGCGTCCAGCTAATATATATAATATATATATATATATATGTGTGTATGTGTGCCCCACATTTGTTGCGAAGGTAGAGTGGGGAACCATTTAGCCAAACCCATCCGAAATACACCAGGTGGTATTTGAACCCTGACATATGTAATGTGTTAGGGATGAGGAAGGTTGAATTTAGAGGAAGTGTGTCTGCATTTGCATGAAGGGAAAGTGGGAAACCATTTAGGGAAAAACACCCTTACACCTGACTAAGATTCGAATCTCAATCTTTCTGTCATTGGTTTAAAGATGACTTTTCTATAATTGACGAACAATACAATATGAATATACACTGACCTCTTTTCACTCCCCTCAACTGTCAAAATTCCCTATTTTATTTATTGTTGTGTACCGGTGTTATTCCTCAAAGTGGGCTGTGATTGCGGATGCTCATGCTATGTGAAGCAAAGAGGCAGATGTTGAGTCCACCCTAGCGTATCATCTCTCGTGTGTTGTCGCGTTGCGGGGCGCTTCGCTCCACCCATCAGGGACACTTCCTGGCCACATTATCCTCTCTTTCCTGGGCCATTGTGTCCATCCTAGCGTTCAGTTCGGTAGTAAGACTAGTGCTATGTGGCAGGTGCAGCATACGTTATCCGACATTTCAATGTGGAATCCGGAATATGTCATCTTGGAACACATACCTATGGTAAATCGGTAGGATAGGTTTCTTATAACTTAATATATATAATTCTTCTGTACGTGTGTATGTCACTGAACTACTCCTAAACGGCTGGACCGATTTTGATGAAATTTTTTGTGTGTGTTTGAGTGGGTCTGTGGATGGTTTAGATTCACAATTGGACCTGGTAGGTGGCGCTGCAATCTAGTTCTAGGATTTTTTTTGGGAGGGAATTTTTTTGGGAGGATTTTTTTTTTAGATTTTTTGCACATCAGAACATGTAACCTCAAAATTTCACCCCCCACCACCACCCCCAATATTTATAATAATGAATATAATATTAATAATTGACTGTTAAAACCTTCTGAAAAGTCCATGACAAATTTGTAAGGAAGTTTCACAATTTTTTTCGCTACAGCTGATATTTGTGGAGTTGTGGGCAAAATGCCAAAAATAAAAAGATGTTTTATTTTTTATGTTGTCTTGACAAACACTGAATTTGTAATATTTGTGTTACTCACTAATTGGAGTTCATTGTGAATTTGTAATTGTGATGATTATATAATATTTGTTTTATTATCGAAATCAATTATGCCACCCAAACGAAAAGCCAACGTTCGGGCAGGACAAAGTCTGTCGGGTCCGCTAGTTAATTATATATTTGGGTGCTATAAAGTGCTTTTTTTTTCCACCTCTAGGTTGTGTTGATATGAATTCATAATTTAGTATTTTATATTGATTAAACATTAGGATGTTATAAACTGCATTTTTAAATTAATGATTTGATTTTTAGTTTGGCTCTAGGAAATATTTTTATAAGCTTACAATTTAGTTTCATGATTAAAAATTTTTATACAAAATTGTGAACTTGTTGCATTTTTATATATATTTTCTTATTAGCTCCAACACACAGTTATTGATAACCATCATACTTATAATTAGTAAGGGTTGAAGGTAACTTTGAATAAATATATATGAATTAGTATGAAGAGTGGATAAGATGTTTGGTGGAAGAAAAAAGCTCATTATTATTTTATTTCTAAAATGTAATGCAAATCAGTCCCTCATTTATCTTAACAGGATTAAAACTTTTTAACACCCATGTCATTGAAAATCGTGTTCTGGTGGTCAAATGTTTTAAGCTGTGTTGCTCTCTCACTAAATTAGACTGCCAATAACGGGGAGTTCGGGTTTCGAATCCTGGTCGGGTGTGCTGAGGGTGTTTTTTTCCAAAAGATTTCTCGCACTATTTCCATACAAATGTTGGTGTACTTCCTCTAAATTTAACCTTCTGCATCCCTAATACATTAATGTAATTAGTACAGATGCATGTAACCCAAACAGATAGCAAGACGTGGTGCTAATCAGTACAGATACATAAAACCCAAATGGGCAGTAGGATTCTTTGCTAAAAAAATAAAATTGACAATGCAACCACTGTTTTGAATACCTGTTTAGTTACCTATTTGACTTGTATTAATTTTCAGCCACTAAAAGTAGGCAAGATGCTTACAGTTTTTGGCTCTCACAAGATGATAATCCACTCATCTGAGACTAGTCAGTAAGAAAACTGTGTCTTTTTATGTATATTTTTAAAATTTTGTCTCTTTCAGAAATCAAGCTTTTCCAAATTTGACCAGCTGAGTAAGAAATCTTCAATTCTTCACGTGCGGTCTTCTGATGCTTCCAAGGCCCAGAAACAATTCAACCAGGTTAGTGTACTCTAACAACACTTATGACTTATCATTGAGTATACAATTGTGTTTTATCAATGGACATTTTTTAATATAGAGCAAGCAAAACTATTGGAAATCAGGCCAGTAATAAGATCATCTTATGAACCTTATAATCTAGAAATGGAACACTAAAATAACAAAGATGGATCTACGTGTGAATTTAGGTCAGAGGTCCTGAGTTCGATCTCCAGTGTTTCCAGAATTTTTCTCTAAAACAGTGGGTTTTGAAAAGGGTCAAACTCAGCTTCGTGAGGAGCCACCTGAGTAAATATGTTGTGGCTTTGATCTAGAAAACTGATACTAACAGCTGGAGGGTTTGTCATGCTGACCACATGATTCCTTCTCTCCACAATTAATGTTGGCACTATTATTGCTAAATATATAAATATTATAGCTCGACCACCATGGAGGTTTTTTGTTTCTTGAACATTTCCTATTTCAATATTTCTCCAAGCATCCAACCTCTTATAAAAACACGGGATAAAGTGCTCGCCTCAGGACCCGATGCTTGTGGGTTCAAACCAAGTCGGGTCGGTAAATTTTTCTTGAGCGAAAAATCCATAGTACAACTTCCTTCGTAGGGGAAGTAAAGTCGTCGGTCCCATGTCGATTGTGGTATGAACAACCCTGGAAGGTCTGTGAGAATACCTTTCTCGTAAAATTGGTAGACCCTTTAACTCTCACCAATAGAAACTCTTTTATTCTGATATTATAATTTCGTTCAGCTAGTGCACATTAAATACTCTAAGAAACAAAAAAATCTTATAAAAACATATTTATTTAACTTAATACATATGAAGCTACGACAGGCCTAGCCAGGCCGGTAGTGGAAAAATATATGACTTGAATAAAAAACTGACCCAGTCCATAGGCTGGAAACAGTACTGGAAGAGAAAAAATTAAATTTATTCAACTTACTGGCATAGCAAAAATTAAAAAATAAAATAAAAACACCTTCATTTTTAATTTTAATTAAGAAAACTATCCATATCACTACGTATTAAAGTGCATTATACATAATCAATAAAATAATTAAGAATATAATAGTGAGCATGTATTTTTACCTAAAATTAAGCAAAGTGAATCAAACATTTATAAACAGTTAAGAAACGGTGTATTAAGATCAATTCTTTGTGTTGATATCCATAAGAATATTAAGGTATCAAAGAATCAAGTATAACAACCCTAATTTAAACTAAACATAGTTTCCTTATTCTCAGATTATGACATTACCAGATTGTTTCATAACTAAGCCCTATTTATTTTTCTTAAAAGTTTTTTCAAAAAGTATATTAAAAGAACCTAGTAAATGGTAATCATTGGTTTGCTTGGAATGTTTGGTCCAACTTTATTTTCTGTGTTTGAGGCCAACATGCCGTTATACTCATTGCTGGACCAGTGTGAAGATGTGAGTTAACAATCTACTCTTCTTAACTTGCTTTGTAGGCCCATATCCCTCTTGAAAGCTTTTAGAAATAATTTTAGAATTGGTTTTAAACCATTTTACATAATTTGATTAAGTCTATATCTATTTCCCCAGTGTAGGTCACCCACACAATTCTGGATATTTTTAAGTTTTAGATATTATCTGTAGATTATGGTAAGTGAATTGTTTTATAAATTAGAACAGATGACTACTCCTTCAGAGTTTTTATTTTCACTTCATCAAATAATGGTGAGGCTTTGTTGTGACATTAGTAGTTGAAGGAATGTATTATGAATTATTATTGCTATTAATATGCCAAGTCATGTGGTCTGCAACTTTCACTTTCTTAAAAAAAAAAGTATTCTTGAAAATACAATTAACTAATTTTTTTTAGCTTTCCATTTTTGAAACAAGTAGTCTTATATTCTTAGCTCTAGTCTAAAAGTTACTCTCCTCTTATTTCCGCTCACTTTCCATGTTTGAAATACTGAATATCCATTACTTTCATTAAGTTTACATATTTTTGTAAACCATGTACAGTTAACTAACTCGCTTCCCAGCAAAGAATCAATTGTGCCATTGTTACATGGCAACAAGCTTCATAATACCTATTAAATTTATTTGAAAAATCATCTATTCTGCTTTGGAAGAATTTCTGTTATAACAGTTTATATATATCTAATATTTTAATTTGAGACTGGCTGGATCTGGGTTTGGACAGGACAGGACTTTCTGCCCAATACTCAGCCTCTATTAAAAAAAATTCACCTAATTTCCACTCATAGGCTGGCCCACCCTCCATTCTACATCACCTCACCCATTCTCAGCCCCAATCATTCCACTCCACCCTAATCCCATTCAACCTATAACACATTCCCCCTATTTCCACCTCACTTCACTTACCACCCCCTCTCCTCCCCATTCACACCTTACTTAACACACTCCCCTATTCCTCCCCCAATTCATCCCCCACCTTCACTTACACACTCCCTATCTCCCCCCATTCACCCCCACCTTCACTTAACACACTCCCCATCCTCCCCCCATTCACCCCCACCTTCACTTAACACACTCCCCACCTCCCTCCATTCACTTACCCTCCCTCTCCACCCTTCACCCCACCTTCACTTAACACACTCCCCTATCCTCCCCCCATTCACCCCCACCTTCACTTAACACACTCCCCTATCCTCCCCCCATTCACCCCCACCTTCACTTAACACACTCCCCCTATCCTCCCCCCATTCACCCCCACCTTCACTTAACACACTCCCCTCTCCTCCCCCATTCACCCCCACCTTCACTTAACACACTCCCCTCTCCTTCCCATTCACCTTTAACACACTGGCCCTCTCCTCCACCCATTCACCCCCACCTTCACTTAACACACTCCCTCTCCTTCCCCCATTCACCCCCACCTTCACTTAACACACTCCCCTCATCCTCCCCCCATTCACCCCCACCTTCACTTAACACACTCCCCTCTCCTCCCCCCATTCACCCCCACCTTCACTTAACACACTCCCCTCTCCTCCCCCCATTCACCCCCACCTTCACTTAACACACTCCCCTATCCTCCACCCCATTCACCCCCACCTTCACTTAACACACTCCCTATCCTCCCCCCATTCACCCCCACCTTCACTTAACACACTCCCCATTCCTCCCCCATTCACCCCCACCTTCACTTAACACACTCCCCTCTCCTCCACCCCATTCACCCCCACCTTCACTTAGCACACTCCCTCCTCCCCCTCCCCCCTCAAAGATCTCCACACTTACTTCAACTTGTCCCCCCCCCCCCCCCCCAAAATAAAATCCACCTCATACTTCAGAATATTACTCACCCCCTTCACACTCCACCTCCTAAAAGTATTATTAATAATGTAATTTTGTAGTCTTCCTCGATTAATGGGTTAAAAATATTCCTTGTTATTTCCTTTAAGGGGACTCCCTTGGTAGCCAATCGGGTAGAAACCCACACATCCTAAATACATTTCTGGGTACAGCCCTGACCTGCACATTTACCCGTAATGATGATATAAAACAATAAGACACATGGATTTTTAAACAAATCTTCACTACCAACTAAAGGAAGAGTCAGTTAGAGAAAATAAACTTGTTTATTGGTGTGTAATAATTATATTCTTATCTGAATTTCTTAGCGATATTACTTATTTTTTTTTAAATATGAGATTTCAAACAATTTATATCAATTAATTACTTATCCATTGAAATTAATCAAGAATGGTAATTTCACTCAATTGTAGCTAATTTTCACTAACACTTGAATCAAAACTTATTTAACAGACCTAAATAAATCCATTATAGGCTAATACTAAAAAAATTATATACATTGTTGTGTATGTTTATTTTGTTTCTTAGTAACTTTAAAATGTAGCCAAATTTAAGTGTTGAATCTTAATTTATGAATTCAACTTAAAAATTAGTTGAACATTTTCATGTTAACAATGATCACCTTTAATTTTGTTTCATAGATATATTAGTGTTGATTTGTTCACTTTAATGCTTTTTATTGAATTTGAAGTACCAAAATATGAATACTTTTTGGAAACTGCTCTTGAAAAAGATGATGTTTTAATAAGCCTCTTAATCACTTGTTTTGTTTTTATAATCTTGAAAAAATTATTTGTAATGTCTGAGAACTATAGTTTGTGTGCCGACAGCAATCTTTATGTTTGTATTTCATGTTAAAAGTTAATATAATAATATTAGTTCAGTTAACTTTTATTTAATAACCTTTATGGTCTAGTGATGAGGTCTCGGGTTCGATCCAGGGCACAGCCATGTTTGTGACCTAGCTATGTTATTAATGAGTGGCCCAATGTCGCTTACGTTTGTTACCAGTTGCTGTCGCTAGGCTGTAGTGGGGGAATGGCCCCCATCATATATAATAAGGCATTGCTTTCTGGCATTCTGGTAGCAGATACCAGTCAAAAGTATAGCTTTAGCCATTGTTAGTAAATTTGTTAAAATGCTGTGTACAGAGTAAATATTGATCATTTAAAAACTAGAGAACTGATAACTCTATAAACAGGGGTAGGGGCTGTAGTGGACACGAGAAAAGACCAGGGTTTTTGTGGTTTTTAAAGCAAAACAAATCAAATATTGTTTCAGTACAAAATGCCGCTATGCTCATGACAGATACTTAACAACTCTTGATATCTCCATGCAAATAAAATTAAACTCTTTATGTTCATACTGAATAAATATTTTATTTTTTTAGCCAAAAAAAAAACCCTGCAAAACTGCAAAAACATGGCCTTTTCTTGCGTTCCCTATACCCGCACCTTAACTGGTCTAGTTTTGTGATTGTCATAATGCCAATGTTTGGCTGTCCACAGAGCACCGCATCTACCCCTGAGCAGACCAGCAACTGCAAGTCATGTGGCAAGCAGGTGTTCCAGATGGAGCAGGTCAAAGCGGAGCGCGCCGTCTGGCACAAAAACTGTTTCCGCTGCAAGGAGTGCAACAAGCAACTCACGTGAGTTCTGCATTACAAAATATTATATCACAAAGCTTAAATATATACATTTAAAAATTACACCTGTGTAAAATGATCAAACTCAAATAACCTTTGACTTGGAGGGCCAACAATCTACTACAAGGTTTCTGCCTTTTGTTAGGGTCATTTTCTAGTATTAATTTCTTAATTTTGATAGTTACATGTTATTTTTATTATTATTTTACATAATTTCTTTTTAACTTACACTACTCCCTTTCTTAAAATAACGTTTTTTTTGTTTTTTTGGGGGGTGCTACATTTTCTAGAATTAGTTTTTGAATGGGTTTTGGAGTCAGTTCACAAAATATTTGGTTCAAAACGACGAATATGGCTATCAACACTGCGGAAATCCCTCACAATTATCATTTCTTTATGAAATGCATACTGACTAAATAAATTTAATTAATTAAACCCCTTAACGAATTTTATTCCTTACTATAACAATGCATGTGAAGATAGTTTGTTCGTCTAAGTTGTACAACCCAAAACATAAGTTCCAGGTAGGATCATCTCATACAAGCCTATTTTCATTTTATAACATTTTAAATATTTCTCACCCACTTAAGTCACCCATTGATTTGAGGTGAAGTTTATTATAAATGTGTATTATTGTGAATGACATTGACAGATAATTTTGAAGAATTTTGGTTTTTCAACCATTTTTTTTCCTTCTCTCTTCTTTACTCAACTTCTTTATTCATCTTCTCTACTCATCTTCTCTACTCATCTTCTCTACTCATCTTCTTTACTCATCTTCTCTACTCATCTTCTTTACTCATCTTCTTTACTCATCTCCTTTACTCATCTCCTTTACTCATCTTCTTTATTCATCTTCTCTACTCATCTTCTCTACTCATCTTCTCTACTCATCTTCTCTACTCATCTTCTCTACTCATCTTCTCTACTCATCTTCTCTACTCATCTTCTCTACTCATCTTTCTCTACTCATCTTCTCTACTCATCTCCTTTACTCATCTCCTTTACTCATCTCCTCTACTCATCTTCTCTACTCATCTTCTCTACTCATCTCCTCTACTCATCTTCTCTACTCATCTTCTCTACTCATCTTCTTTACTCATCTTCTTTACTCATCTTCTCTACTCATCTTCTCTACTCATCTTCTCTACTCATCTTCTCTACTCATCTTCTCTACTCATCTTCTCTACTCATCTTCTCTACTCATCTCCTCTACTCATCTCCTCTACTCATCTCCTCTACTCATCTCCTCTACTCATCTCCTCTACTCATCTCCTCTACTCATCTCCTCTACTCATCTCCTCTACTCATCTCCTCTACTCATCTCCTCTACTCATCTCCTCTACTCATCTCCTCTACTCATCTCCTCTACTCATCTCCTCTACTCATCTCCTCTACTCATCTCCTCTACTCATCTCCTCTACTCATCTCCTTTACTCATCTCCTTTACTCATCTCCTTTACTCATTTTGTCCATTAATGAGAGCCATTGCTTGCCTTCCTGGAAATATAATTGCTGAGCTGTGATTCTCAAACGAGTAATCTTTATCAAACCACTTTCATTGGTCACTACTAATTTCAGGATTATTCAGGCATTATTTCAGTCACTACCAGCCACCATTTGAAAGAAATCTTTACTCTAAGGCTTCATTCTTGCAATATACTGAGTTGTGTAATGTTCCTATAATCTGCCCCTATCGGTATGTCGATTGAAGTGTTTACTATGCTTTTAATTTTATTTCGTCTTCATTTTTTCGAGTTGGAAAAGTTCAGTTAACTAAACAACAACTTTATTTATTTTGGTTGTAATTGGCCACCATTTATGACTTATTTCAAATAAAGCATGATTATATATGCATTTAAAAAGCACAAAAAAGGAACTCCACACAAATACATGTGGTTTATAAGAAACTGAGGTGAAATGCGCTTTTTGTGCAAATCACTTTGCTGGTAAAAACTACCTTTGTCCTGTCCAGTATTTCTCCAACCAATCAGAACCGAGCCACTTATCTAGCTAACAGTCCCATGACGTACAAGCAAGGACTGTGAGCAGGTGTCGGAAAGTCACTGTGCCAAATATTAAACAACGATAAATCTAGGATTCACTTCTCAATTTCTCACATTAAAATAAATAAGATTGAATTTAATATAAAATGAACACAATAGTTAAAGATAGAGAAGGTACAACTAGGGTGGTACAGTCATGTGAGGAGAAAGGAGGAGAGGATACTAAAGAAAATGTTGGATATTGAAGTGGGGTGTAGGAGATCAAGAGTAAGACCAAGGGACAGATAGCTGAAGAAAGTGCAGAGAAGTGGGGATAAGAGAGGCAAGGACTGAGTGATGGTGGGGGGGAAAAGATACGTCTGAGATGCTTATATTCCAAACAGACCTCTGGCCAGTGGCTGGAAACTGTTCATGGTGATGATGAATATGATGATAAAGTGAATTTAAATTAATTGAAATAAATGCTTATTTGGGAAGACTAATGGGTGGAGAAATAATTAACACTGACAGTGAAGTTGAGGTTTCAATTGTTGCTTGGTGTGTTGTTTACACATGTTATTTATCACTGTGGTTTTATAACACTTCCAAGCTTAATGCACGTTTATCTCACCTTAATTCTCCTGGGTTTAAACCATTAAATCAATTCGTTAATAATCACTGTGTTAAAAGTACTAATTAATCTTTTTTTTAAAACCTTTGTATGTACCAATTTTAAGGCCAGGGCCACAGAGAAGGAAAGAACAGATCCCCAGCCGCTAGGTTAAACGTGTTGCACTCCTTTTCGAGGCTTTACTCCCTCAACGTTGGGATCGCTAGGTGCGATCACCAGTGACTACAGCGCAATCAAGTGAGCATTTTTTAAACGACTCACTTTAAAATCGAATTTACTAGAAGGAAGATACAAAATATGAGCTCTTCGAGTTAACCTGTCGGCTGGCGGTCACCAAGCAAGCTTCAGGTAGCACCCTCCCCCGACCCTCCCCCGTCCCTCCTCCCCTTCCCTTGTCGCTAAGTAACATAATCCTGCCACACAAATAAGTTTACTCGGACAAAGAAAACTTTAAATACAATGAACCTTTTTTTTAACCAAGGGACTGGCTGTCAATGGCTAATATTTGTTTAAAGAGCACTGAGGAGAATTGCAGACTTCTAGAAATACCAATTTATTTAAGAAGTGGTTAGATATTTTTTAATATTGTTTTCACCAAAATGAGGATGTAAGTTCTGACCAGTTAAATAGTTTAAATTTTAACTATAAAGTGTTTTTTAAATAGTGATATCTTAAATAGAACCGTATAAATCAATCCCACAAATTGTTACCCTATCAAAACATGAGTATTTGATCAAGGAAGGCTAAATACCATACCGCGTGACCACTAATGCAGGTCTATAATAGATATTTGATGCTATATATTTAAAATAATTAATGTATACTTGGAATAATTTAAAAACTGGTATTTTCCCGGTGTAAATTAAAATTCACACACTCAAGTTATTAAAGTTAAAACAAAAATAAAGGATAGTTTTAATAATTCTGAGGGTTTCTGTTATTTAAAATTACGAAGTAAACACTAAAGTTAAACTATTGTATTTTGTGAGAGTACATGGACGCAGGCCGGATAGTAATATAAAGATATTGCAGACATACGGGCTGGTCAGCTTGTCTCGCGGGCCGTTTGTTTGTGAATCCTGCCTTATCACTCGACCTTGAAAGGGGGTTGTCTGTTAATAAAAGTTAAATCAGTTCGAAAGTTTAATTAATCATATAAGGCCCATAACCATAGATAAAATTATGTACAGTTTATTGAAACAATTATTCAACATATTATATACCCTACACTCCATTTATCTTAAAAGTTAGCAAGCTTTATTTTATGAATTACTAGCAATCCCGCATAGCGTTGTCCGTGATCCACTGTGGTATAAGAATTATATAAGCACCCCTCTCCCTCCCCTGGTGCCCGCACCTCTGAAACGTAATTATAAAGCAGATAGAAAATATTTTCTTCAAAAATGTGTTTAAAATAGTCTAATTAAAAAGATAATTGAAAATTTAAAAATCCTGCTTCGAGGTGCATTCGGACCCCCTTCCGTCCACCTATGTTAAAAATTTCAGATCTCTGCATGCCGTAGATTGGGCTGGGCATCGCACACAAACAAACACACACACACAAACACTTCCTTTTATTATTATAGACTATGTTGTAGCATTGTGGTTTATAAAATACGGCCTTAGGCTAGTCTAGTCCATTAAAGTATTGAGGTCGCCTTTCAGTGTGATACGATTGTAGGCTACATAAATATTATTTTGATACGTGTGATATAAAATAAATAGGTATCTCATTCCTATTTACTATTTAACATATTTTTTTATTAAATGAATGGTATTTTAAATAGGAACTAATGAATATGAAAATACACATACAATTTTAACGTTATTTTATCATCACAAATTAAGATTAGATACTTATTGGTTTTACTGTTCGATCTTTTAAATATGTTGTTGGCTATCTTGCATACAAGATAGAACGAATTTCACAGTAAACTGCATGAATACATTAACAAAGTGTGATACCAAAATGAAGTCTTGACATGATTATTTAATTTTTCATAGAGCATATCTCAATAAAGGGCAAGGTGACTTAGGGATCTCAAATCCCCTACAGATATGTTCACACGCATATTCTAGAAACATTTATTGAGCAATTTCCTTATGTGCAACACAAAGAAGGTATTGTACATATAATGTCAGGAAAGGCATTGAAGAAAATAAGGATAATTTACCCTCTCTGGCTTAAACAATGCAAAAAGCACAAACTATTTTGCACAAAGCTACCTCCTTAAAGTTAGAATCCACAATCACTTGCTGTGGACTGCAAACGAGAATATTTAATGTTTAGGGAAACCAACGCAGAAAATATGTAACGTATTACACCAATAATCTCATCTCGTTGAGTGGACTTTGGAGAGTTGAGTATTTGTGACTTTAAGCTGATTTTGATCCCAATTAAATGTAATAAATTAACTGTGTTTTGACATATTTCTATGAATCTAGACTATTGTCTCAAAAGAAATATTTGTAGCATGTTCCATTTTGAAACGTTTAAATAATGTAAGAATGTATACGTAGTTTTAATGTTGAATAATTGTGGTTTTTTACAACAAAAAAACCAGCTGTTTGGCTTAAGATTTAGGTTAACAACTTTGGCTTTTAAATAGTGGGTTTTTATAAGAGGTATGTTTCAATAATACACTTAAGTTGTTAAAATGTGTAAAAGCTCAAACTTTTCATAAGACTGTCTAACTATAGTTGATAGGTAAAAATAAATACAATAATTAAATAATGGGACATTATGACTGTATTAACTCAAAAACTTACATAAGTGGCCAATGTAATCTTTACTACTTTTTGCTTCTTAAATTGTGATTATTTTACTCCATAGTGTCATTGAGCCCTTAGTTGAAATTAGTTTTAAGAATGTATAGAAATGTTCTTGCACCGTTGGAGCGTATAAGACTATGATTTGTGCTCATCTATAGGTAAATAGACAATTTTTACTTTCTCTCAACACCTTGAAGAGAAAAGTACTTTGCTCGTAAAAAAAAAAGTCCAAATTTTGACAACTGTCAACCCCCCGAAACCGAAAAGGTTTTTTTTTTTTTGCGATGCCGTCTGCCTGTGTGTCTATATTTAGGCCTAGAGCCGACACAATTTTACTGATCAGGCTAAAACTTAGTACATATGGTTTTTATAAGGATCCCCAGAGGAGTTTTTGGAGTTAGATATCCTACCCTACAATTGAGGGTAGTTTACTAGAGGTAAAAAAGAGAAAAAACAATCTATCTCGAAATCAGCTAAAACTATTTTTATTAAATTTCGTATCTGGGCATTGTTTATCATTATAAACTAAATGTCCGTTCTAATCATCCCATGAACATAATTTTAAGGGTAATTAACATAAGCAGATATTGCCAATTTTAATTATATCTTTGCAAGTATTTGATACACGAAATAACTCATTATTGTAAGGTTGTAACAAAATTAAAATTAAAAAACCCTTTACTTGAAATATATTTTTATAAAACCAATAGGGGGCTGTCCATAAATTACGTAAGGATTTTTTTTCATTATTTCAACCCCGCTTCCCCTCAAACCTCCCTACTTAGGGGATCGTAAGATTTTTCGTTCCCCCCTCTCCCCTTACCGATCTTACGTAATTTTCTTAAGATTTGGTAAATTATATTATTTTATACAAAAGGATTGGTGATGTGAAATTATAGAATACTTATAGCAGTGAAATTAGGTATAGCACATCATAAATAAATGATATTTTATAGCTATGTATAGCTGTATACGTCTATAGGCTACGCTTCAGCGCCACCTGTCATCGTTTGGTGCAACCATTTTTGACCGCGCGTCTGTAGAAGTGTTTTTTTAGATTTTGTCTCACCATAAAAATTGATAAAATCCTTAGTTAATTTAAATTCTACCCACCCCCATGAAAACGAAAGAAATTACTGATCATCCCTACCCCCCAAAAATTCTTATCTTCCGAGATATTGGTAAAAAAAAATTAATTGAGGTCTCGGAAAGCGAGTTTATTATTATGCTTTTTGATGAAAATATGTAAAATCTGTAAAATATGAATAATGAACAATAGGTTTCTTTCATGCCTCTTTGTGGAATATGATGCTCTTTTTTTCCATCATGTTTCTGCAAAAAATATATATAATCTGGTTTCACAAATCTTACGAGTTTTAAGTAAATGTTTCCATTTTTAGACAAAGGAGAGAGAAAGTCTATGTGGTGCACCATATCATTTATTTATTGAGGTAGGTCTAGTTATTAGCCTTAATAATATGGACACAAGTTAATATTATACAACTTACAAACTTGTTTGTAGTTTCTTCTTTATTAAAACATTATTTCTCACTTAGTGGATACCAAAACTGATATCATAGAAGAATAATCTATTGAAAACATTTATCTACAGTTAATTTCGACCAAATATTCCATTCCAACCGCAATTTAAAAATAATATATCTAAATATTAGAGGTATAAAGCACAGAAATGAAGATTTGTTAGGTTTTCTCTCTTATATTAAACTAAGTATTGATTTAATAATATTAACACGAGTGTGGATATATGGGTATAAGACATTATTGCTTAAAATTCCAAACTACAAGGCCAATTTTAACTGTAGAGACAATAAATGATGTGGGGGTATAGGGGTTTGTGGTTTTGTTAGAAGATCTTAATGGTTTCAAATATGGACATTTGAAATTTTTAGTAAAAGTTCCTTTTTGGCTCAAGACCAGAGCTAGGACAGAATTTTGTGAAATTCATCAACCTGTACGAGATGAAAAAGGGGGTTCAAAAGTTTTCAAAATTCACAAACCGTGCATTTTTTTGAACTAGTGGACATAGAGCCTTGAAATTTAAAATGAATGTTTCTTTATAGAATTGAGTGAGAATTTTTTTTTTTTCAAATTTAATAACCCAAAGGGGTGCAAAGGGGGTAAAGGGGGGTAAAGGGGCACTAAATTATATGTTCTCCAATCAAGATGAAATTTGATATATGGGGGTTTATTGGGTCACAGAGTACTAATACGAAATTAATTTATGTACGACATCCACACGATGGGTCCCAGAGGTGCGTTGGTAAAAAAGTGTGTTCAAGACTACCAAAACTAATATAAATAAATACTTTCAAGGGTGATAGAAGATTGAAATTTTTCAGACAACCCATGGAATACTCCAAATAATTATAAAAGTATGAACATTTTTGTTTAATAAGTGGGACCCTGGGACATAGGGAAGGGGATATAAACAGAATAAAAACCTTTTATGTGTGCTAGCAAATTTAAATTTGACAGTCGTTTAGGAGGACTACTCCAAATAACCAAATAATCCTTAAAAATGAAAATTTCTAAATGATAGTTAGAAAAATGAGCTTAAATATTTCAAAACTAATAGAAACAACTAATTCCCAGTGTGGTAGAAAATTTAAATGTATAAGTAAAGTTAAGGGATATGTCAAATTACTATAAGTCTGTACATTTAAAATTTTAAATGGAACCCCGGGAAATAGGGAGGGTGTAAGGGTTTATAAAAATAAAAACAACTTTTAGCGGTGATAGAATATTTAAATTTGGCAAGTTGGTAGAATGACCTTTCAAAATAACCAAATAAATCTTAACATTTGAAATTTATAAGTGGGAGTTGAAGAAATGTTTGTGAAAGGGGGCGGACTCGTCATTTACAAAAATTAATACATTCAACTACCTCTCTGTGTAGTAGAGAGCTTAGATTCGTTAGATTATTCTAAATAAACAAAAAAATGTAAAAATTTTAAATTTAAACTATGAGAAATGGGGGAGAGGGAAGTTATAGCTAGAAATAACTTTTGAGATGAGGTTAAAAATTAAAATTTGAAAGACAGGTAGAAATGAAACTTCAGATATCCAAATTTAAAAATTCTCAAAGTGGATTGGAAAAGTGGGTTGAGTAGTTAAAAAACTTACAAAACTACTAGAAATAACCACTTCTAAGTGTGTTATAAAACTAAAATTCTGCATATAGGCAAAAATACCACTCCAAATAACTATAAAAGTCCAAAATTTTTAAAGTTTATGATGGGAGTCCAGGAAAAAAAAGGGAGTTTACAAAAATAATTAAGTATGGTAGAAAGTCTAAATTTTGCATGCTGGTAGAAGTACGACTTCAGATAACCAAATAAGTCTTAAATTTGAGATTTTGAAGTGGGAGTTATAGAAATGGGGAGGGGGAGGCAAAAATTTTCAAAACCAGTGGATAAACTACTTTGTATGTGGTATAAAATTAGAATTCGTCAAGCAGAGATAGGGGACCACCCAAATTAACTTTAAAGGCTGAACATTTTAAATTTCAAAATGAGACTACAGGAAATAGCAAAGGATGTGGTGGGGGAGAGGATAGGGTGTACATGTAGGAGGTAGAAAATTTAAATTTGTCAAAAATGTAGAGGGATAACTTAAAATAACCACAAACACATTTTAAATATTAGTTTTTTTAAGGAGGCTGGTGATATAGGAGGTCTCAAATTTTTACAACTATAAGACTAAACTACTTCTCAAAGTGTTAGATGATTTACATAAGTCAGGTGGGTTTAGAGACCACTTAAAACGGTATCAAGGCCTGAATTATTCAATTTAAAAATGAAGGCTTGGAAAATAGGGAGAGATGGCCTCCTCAAAATGTTTACAAAGCTATATAAATGCAATTTTTCTAGATATAAAAGCTTGAAATGTTGTCATTCATTTTAATAATAAAACAGGTTTGAGTCGCTAGACAGGGATACATTGTTCACGTTAATTCATTTAAAAAGTTTCTCATCTAGTGCTGCTATGCTCATGACAGATATTCAACAACTGTTGATATCACCTAGGGAAGGAAATTAATCTATATATTTCTATTGGAGCTATATTTATTAATTTTGGCCAAAATATTTTGATTAAAAAACTGCAAAAACATTGGCATTTTCTTGTGCTTCCTACACACTTGAACAAATGGAATTTCAAAATTGAAGCCCAAGAAACGGTAGCGCTTAAAATGTATACAACCAAAATAGAACATTATTTACGATGTGGTTAGGTTAACATTTGGCAGCCACGTAAAATATCATATAAGATAACCAAATAAGTCTTAAAATTTCAAATTGGAATTGTGGAAGCTAAGGAGGGTAAGGGAGACAGATGGGTTTGGAAATGAGAGTAAATTGACATTTTCCAAAGAAAATATACTTTTATGCATGTAAGAAAATTTAAATTTGCCAATTTGATAAAAGGACCATCCCACATAACCATAAAAGTTAGAAAGGTTGAATTCGAAAATTTACTGCTGGCCTCTAAAATTTCCTAAGCTATAAAAACTCGATATGTTCCAAATGTGGGTACACTTTATACTAATAAACCTTCCCTTGTCTCTAAGACAATAGCGTAATTAGTAGTACATAAGGTATAACTCGAACGAATATTAAGGCACGGTGCTAACAAAAATAACAAAATAGAAAATGTTATTGATGTTGACGGCAAAAAAAGAATCTACTTTCTAAAAGTCTCTTTTAATAAAAATAGGTTTGTAGTAAGACATTTGGAACACTAAATTTGTAAAGGCAGAGTAAAAAAGTTTAAAGTACTAAAAGTAAATCAACACACAAACTAAATCCTATCTTAAATTGGATACATTAGATTTACAAACACATAGCTATTATCGCATATCTAGGAGCGACATAACAATTAAAATAAACCAATTCAGATGACATAACTTGGATAATAATGATGCTTCATATGTTTCTGTAAAAGAGTCTATTATTTAATTTATGCTCGTTGGTGAAATGTGATGCTCTTTTTTCAAACATGTTTCTATGATCGTGCTTAGGTAAAGTTTGCATTGTCAATGGAGTGCGACGGCCGCCCTGTAATTGCGCTCGTTTAAGTAATAATATAATACTTAGCACCGCGTCTTACTACCCGTTCGGGTTATACGCTTAAGTACTAATTACTCTAATGGATTAGGAATTAGGAAGGTTGGATTTTGAGGAAGTGAACCCGCATTTGCGTGGAGGGAGAGTGGAAAACCATTTAGGAAAAACCACCCCCAGTTCACCCGACCGAGATTCGAACCTCGATCTCCCCGTCCTCGGCGGTCGAGCTCAACACGACTAGCGCGTTAGCCAACTACGCTACCGAGGCGGGTGCTCGTTTAAGCACTCAGATTGTAGACTAGGTAATATTTTATTTCTAAGATTTTTTTATTTGTTAATCGCCATAACTGGTTTGGGATTGCCATGGTTAGCTTAGGATTGTACATGAAGGAACTTTCAAAATTATGACAGCTGGATGTTCACCAATAAAGCAAGAATGATATAGCGAAATACGTCAAAGCTCGATCTAGTACATTACGAAATCAAAGTGACCAGAATATTATGAAATATATCAATGTTCAAACTTGTTTGACACATATTTTAATCAAATTTATGTTAAATCTTATTTATTTATTATTATTGTATTAATTTTTTTATAATAGTGATCATAAGTTAGTTTCAAACCTATCCAAACTACATAATCAGATATTTTTTTCTTTACTTTAGTAGATAATTTTTATACCAAACACTTAATAACTATAGCTGTGATTAAAACAATATTTGGGTATAGTTAAGAATATATATTTTTTATATACTTTGTATTGTCAACAATTTTACTCACTTTAATAAACTCTTTTATTGTGATATAAATATTTATTTTTTAAAGAAAATCTGCAATTATTGATTGTAAGAAAATATTGTTCTATTATAGTAAAATAATCTTATACTGAAAGATATTTCAGTGTACATTTTTTTAAATGTTTATTTCTATTCCCCTTAATTAAAATTAAGAGATATTTAATTTTCCATACATACACGAGAAGGTGTTGGACAAGTGTAATTGGGCAAAACATTATGAGCTTTTTGTTATGTAATCCTAAAGCGCGTTTAGGGAGATGAGCTTCATTTTCAGAAAGATTTTACTATAAACTGATTTAAAACTGATTTGTTAACTCTCATTGCACATTAATATAAAATAATAATACTAATACTTAGTACCGCGTCTTACTAACCGTTCAGGTTATACGCTTACGTACTAATTACGCTAATGGGCTAGGATTTGAGAAGGTTGGATATAGAGGACGTGAAACCACATTTGCATGGAGGAAGAGTGAAAAACCATTTAGGGAGCCCAGTTCAACCAAGCGAGATTCGAACCTCGGTCTCCCCGTCCTCAGCAGTCTAGCTCAACAATAAACTAGTGTGTTAGCTAACTATGCCACCGAGGCGGGTATTAGTATAAAATAATGTTGAATATAATCATTCCAGTGTTTAAAATAAGGGGGTATTGCCGATGCTAAATATATACTTAGAAAACTCTTTTCATTGTATTTTCCATGCTTTTAACTTTTTTTAGTTTATAAAGTAGCATATAACTTGTATATTTTGTTTGTATTAATTTGACAACAAAATGTAAAAATAAATGCAACCTTTACAACATAAGTATTTAATTTTAATTACTGATATATTTTGTGCGCCGTGTCTTACTTCCCATTACAGCTATCCACGTATTTACTCCAGGGGAGAAGAAATGAGGATGGCAAAATGTTTGGGAAATGTGCCCGTATTTGCGTTGAAGGAGGAAGATGGTCACAAAAATTTAATAATTCAGTTACAAGTGCATTTCCAAGACTCGTGTCACGTTTAAACTGTAGAAGCTCTGGCATTGTATATTTGGGTCCAACCGTCTCAATTGTTTAAAAAGTTTTGGCCAATGAAAGGGGATGAGGTGGGGTAAGGGGTTACCGCTACCTGAACTATTGTACTCGGAGAGACGGCTGCTCTTAGCTCTCATCTTGACTTTCTCACCAAGAACATTTTGCAAGTGAGTTGTTTTAAAGAATTCTCACTTGGAAGCGCTATTATCACTGGATATTTTAAGTTCTACCTGACTCGAGGAGCGCAACAAATCTCCCGTAAGGCTACGTATCTGTTATATCCTTGTCTGTGGCCAGGGCTTAAAATGGAGGCAATATAACTTTGTTCTTGCTGTGTTTGTTCCAGTTTGGATAGCTACAGCAGCCACGAGGGCCAGTTGTATTGCAAGCCACACTTCCGAGAACTCTTCAAACCTAAGGCTGTCGTGGAGGATGAGAAAGAACTACGTAAGTGTTGCCAATGAAATGGTTGAACTAGACTATGGTGCTCACCCTGGCATAAGGTTATTGAGATAATCATAATTTGGCGTATAGTAGGAACAAATTGCCTTCATTATGATTAATATTGTGCTTTAGGAACAAAACATTGGGCCACAAGCGAATCACTAATAGTTTTAGAAGAAGGAAAAAAATCATTACACTTTTTTTTTTTTTTTTTTTTTTTTTAGATCTTTAACGTACATTTTCAAAACTGACTGATTATATCAGCATACGAGGATTTCTATGAGCAAAAGGGCCTATTAATTTTGCAGGGAACGGTATTTTCTCTTAACTTCCAGGATTATTTTTACATGCCATGGGACTGACTGCTTTACTTCCCTCCTGAAGGAAGTTGTGCTACAGATTTTTACTATACAAGAAAAATCTGTTGACCCCAGCTGGGTTCAAACCCCCAAATATATTGTACTGATGCAAGCACTTCACCCCAAGACCACCAAGATCGACATCATCACTCTTGATTGGCAATTTTGCATGACAAAATGTGCTTCTATCTAGAAAAACCATGTTTATACACACATGAACGCGCGCACACACACAAAGCTAATTATTCCATTTGGACAAAACATATTAAGCTTTTTTCATCTTGGCAATGACTCTAAATGAAGTCGAGTTGAAATATTTGCTAGATTTTTTGGAAATCAAAGAATTTCATAATATGCTCTGAAATTTCACAAAATTGATTTAAATGGTAAAATGACACCCAATTTAAATATTTGTTTTAGCAAATTTTAAATAACCTTATGTGACTTCATGGTAACTGTAAAATAAATCTCAATATATCTGACAATTAAGCATGTTTCTTGAAAAAAACTATTGTCCTACTTTGAATGCACATTTTGAGATATGCCATATGTAACACACATGTTAAATTTTTCTATTTGTTTAACGGCGATTGCTTTGGTGAGCACTACAGAAGTTTGCGAGTACAATAATAGAATGTAGTTGCATGGCATATGTATGAATGTTTGATGGGGGAATTGTGTGAACGTTTTCTTCGAATGAAACTGTGTATCAACTATTAAATGAGCTGTATGTTTTGAAGTAGTTGTAATGTTATATGGTTTAATGCTGTAAATCACAGTGGTAAAATATTTATTTATTTACATATATCCATAATGTGAAGTAAGATGTGGTGACACATATGACAAAATAAAATCATTGTAACAAACACAGCTCTTAACAAGCTATTTTACATTTAAAAAAATTAATATTTTGTTTAGAGCTTGGGAATTGAACCCGGGACCCTTAGCTCGGTAAACAGACACGCTACCGACTGACCTAAGGTCTTTAATTTAAAATTAAATGTACGAAGATTATGAACAACAGAAAATATATATCGGTTAAATAAAATAAATAACACATATTTGCTTATTTTTGCCACTGTGGTTCGCTTAAGACATATGTGCAATTTTCTTCTATTACTGTCAATTCTACAACACACTCAGAAGTTGTAGTGTGATATTTAAAACTACTTTAGTTAATATTTCCTGTTTTCCCCTAAACCATTTGATCAAGATTATTCAACTTTTCTTGTAGCCCGTCGGCGACGACATGAAATGATCATCCGTGAAAGCCAACCGATTGAGCTACCACCAGGGGTGGTGAGAGGTAGGGGAAATGAGGTGTACAGTGTTGCAAACTTAACAGCTATATAACACACGTCACAAGTTTTGTTTTGTGTGGGTGTTTTTTGTGATATCTCCTTTGTTAGCTGACCACGGCTTCACTGCATTACTAGCATAACTCGCCCTCTCCTCCCTTCTCCATTTTGTTTGTCTGATGGCAGTGGTAATGTTTCTGTATGTGTATGGAGACACATTCTAACTCTCTTCACACAACTCTGCATGTGTTTGTGTGCACACATTGGGAAAGCTTTATTGAGATAATGGATGGTACAGCCACCTGTGTAGGTGGAATACACGTTAAAAAAACTCTATGGTGTCGGCCCACAAGCGGCCGCCACTGTTAGCGATGATAGTATCAACATTTGCAGATAGAGGGTGGCATGTGGTCATCACATCAGCCCTCTGCCCGCTAATCTCAGTTTTCATAACTGGAGCAGTTACTTCTTTATTCAATTATCTCCTCATTCATCCTCACAAGGTTAAGTTTGACCTACTACCTTACAGACATCTTGGAAGTGCTGGGGATCGAACACGCATAGTAAATAGAAAATAGAAAGTTTAAATGTCAGATTTCAGTGGATCATTGATAAGAGAGAAACTTTAATGTGGTTTTCTGAAAGATATAGTTCAAGCTCTGTGGGCTAGTTTCCCTCCTGTCTGTTCTATTTCCAATATACCACTTATTTTCTTATAAGGAAAACCTCTTTTCACTTTTTGAGGTGATTATATTATATTTGAAAGAAGGTACAGAAAAGGTAGATAGAAACCTATAAAAGAAACCTTCTTCCAAAAGTAATTATTTTCTTATAATAGAGATGAGTCTTTAACACTGATACTAATTGTTAACTGGTACTAATAAATAATAAGTTCTTTAACTTGTTTGAAACCTGCTTCATTGGCCGTGTGGTCTAAGGTGTCAATCTCTCAATAGACTACACTGACAATGACAGGGAGATCTGGATTTGAATCTTGGCCGGGTGAACTGAGGGTGGCTTATTACAAAATGGTTTTCCATTCTCCACCCACACAAATTTGGTTACACTTCCTCTAAATTCAATCTTTCACATTCCATACTTATTAGCGTAATTAGTACAAATATGTATAACCTGAAAAGGTAACCAATAAGATACAGTGCTAAAAAAATGTAAGAAAGAATGAATATTAACTTTTGGGACAGGAAGATGGAGGTTTAAATCTCTGTCAAGTTCATTGGGGGTGGCTCTTTCATGCTAATGAAGGTGCACTTCCTCTAAGAACATCCTCATACTTGACCTCTTAAATTAAGTCTTTAATAAGCATGTGGAAAAAGGAGATAAAAGCCACTGGAGAAGGGACATACACAAGCTATGTAAAGCTGTTGGGGATGGGTGGGGGTAGGTGGGGGTGCACTCTGATTAATTTTTACATTGTGTAACATGAGGCGAACATCACAGTTCCATGTAACACATCTTATAATTAAATTCTAATGTTGAAAAAATATTATTTTTCATATTAATTTTTCACTGTTAATAAACAAACTTATAGATAACATCATTACATATTTTTCAGAAAAGCTGAATACATTTAAATCTCTAGTTGATTCTTTCAAAATGGTAGGACTTTAAATTTGAGGTCGAGTGCCTAATGAACATGGCTTGTTTTTTTAAGTGTCTTTAAGTAAATCAAATGTTTAGGTTGTTGAAAATCTAGTATTCTTCTTCTTCTTATTATTATTTATTATTGTAATTTGTGTTTGAAGCTTCAGACAAACCGGACCTGGGCTTGGAAGAGTGCAGCTCACTCAACGTCAAGTCAAGGTTCCAAGTGTTTGAGAAGGGTGTGGACGCTCATGATACGGACCTGGACAGGTCGCCCAGCAATGTCAATGTTAAGCGCTCGCCCAGCATTCTCAGCAAGCTTGCCAGGTCAAGAAAAAAATATGGTTTATTTTTATTAGGGATGAGCCCTCAAATTCTTAAGGATATTAGAGATTTTAGGATTCAAGAAAATTTCAGACTGAAATCTGTTAGATTTTTTTATTTTATTCTTTCAAGTGAAATTTGTTTTAGAGCTTTAATATAGGCCTACTGCTAATTGGTGGTTCAGAACCGACCATAAATATAGGATTAACTTTACAACTAGACCCTAGACCAGTAATTTAACACTTAACTGTACGTATGAATGTTATAATGAATGAATTATAAGAAAGAGTGTTAACATTTTGTTACTATTAATATTTTATATCATATTATATTTATATTTCCTATAATGTTAATAATTTTTTCCAAGATTCAAATTCAAGATTCAGGATTCAAAGTTAAAATGAAGATTTGGATTTATAAAATAGTGGATTTGACCCAGCTTTAATAATTTTGACATAGGTCAAATTCACGATTTTATTATTCTTTGCCTTTAATCTGAAGCTTCATTTATCAACAAATCTAAATTTCAAATCCAAATATAAAAAACATGGTAAACATAAAGCATTTTACTTTAATGCATTAGTTTTTAAATTACCTGCTTTGTTGGACACATGGTTTAAGGCATGTCCAACCTTATCCTGACTGAGGGCCGCCTAAGTTCTTGGGGAATTGGCCAGGGGCACAGACAAACACCAGACTAACAATCTCCAGATTAAAATGGCTGCGCTCATTGGGAAAGCTTTAGTCCTTGACACAAGTATCGCTATGTGCTCTACCAAGTGACAATATCTTTTAAAAACAGTTCACTTTAAAGATGGTTCAACCAGAGTGCAGGCAAAAATTGACTTTTTATAGTCAACAAACTAGCTCTCAGATAGCTAGGTTCAGGTAGCGACCCCACCCCATTCCCATAACCCATCACCCCAAATGAGCTTAATCAGACTGCAAATTACAAAGAAAACTTAGAATACAGTATCCCTTTTTTGTGTTAAAGGGACTGTTAGCAAATTGTCTAGTTGTAAACAATCTTGAAATATGGTCAACTAGTGACTTCCTCTGAAAATATTTGTTCATTGAAAGGGGGTAAGGGGAGGGAGGGATTAAACTATTGTGTCTGGATCGCCAGGCTTGAAAACTTGCCTCCAGCTTGTAGCCTTTACAACGAACAATTTGAAAGTGAGTGGTTTTGCTTCGAAGTGCTGTTATCATTGAGGACTGGAACTAGCACTCCCCAGTGTCCAAGGATTCAACCTGGCTCAAGGAACACAGCACAACTCTCGTAAGGTTTACTGTCTAAATATGCCTGCCACTTTTTGGATGTGTTTCGCTTGCCTTGCCTTCTTATATCTTCGTACATGAAGGCAAAAGCAAACACTGCCTCAAACTAAATTTTAAAATGATAAATATTTACAAAGTATTGTTAAAATACAATTTTACATTTTAGTGTCTTCTTTTAGAAAGTTGTGCCGCGTGTTTCACACTCCATCCTGTTGAGTTCCGATACAATGAAACCTGGGTCGGGGGATTGGGCAATAATGATTGATTTTCTTCAAGAGACAACTATTACCTCTTGGTCCAATGGCAGCAATATAAAGTGTGAACTGTCTTCTTTTCATTGTAAAAACCATCTTGTGTTCATTCCATTTATTTGTCTCTATCTACCTTTCCATTACCTTCTTCCAAATATACAACTTCAAACTCATGTAATTTGTGTTAAAAATGGGAACTTTCCTACATCATCTCCATCATTCTCCTTGGGGATCCTTTTCTTTTCCTGCCTGCCCATACCATCTTAGCCTTACTTGCTCTACCCCCACTTTTCTCCAGATAACTTCATTCCTAATCTTGTTTCTCCTCATGGCAGCTAACATGTTCGTTAACTTTCCTAGTCTCTCTTACATTCACTGTCCATGTTTCTGCTGTAGATGTAACTAAACGTACTTGTGTGTAAATGTTGTTTTATTGGCAGGGCTGGTTGCACAGTCAAAATTCCAACCTTTGGCCCAATCAGAAGTGTAAAAATCTGGTGAATTTCAGTAAGAATGCTTCACCCTATTCATACCTTTCACTTGAAAATAAAAATGATTATCTGTGTCAGGTTTCAAGCAAAAGGTATGGACATTGGTGTAACAGACGACTCGTTGAATGGAATACCGTACGAGGAAACCTCGAGCTCGAGTGAAGAAGAGGAGGAGGAAGAGGAGGAAGGGGAGGAGACTGGGGATGTGGTGCGCTCGTCCAGAAAACACAAGGAGAGGCCCGTTAGCTTTGGCAAAATGGAGGACATCAAATGTCGGTCAGTAGAAATTTATTAGTTTTGATTTGTTTAGTACGAACAAAAACGTGAGTTTGTAAACACTTTTGCCTGTGTTTCAAAATATGAGGTGTAACCATAAAATTAAGTCTGGTCAGCAACTAAAATAAATAATAAAGAAAAAATCATTTTTTACAGGCTAAAAATCACTACATGCATACTTTATTTTTCCACATATTCTTTCCACAATTACTTCCACATATTTTGTGTACTGCGGCACAGGCTTCTTTTACCCTTATCAAAGAAACTCGCCACAAGTATTTGAGCCACATATTCACCCCTGTCTTCAGTTTCTCATCGTTCGCTAAGTGCTCAGATGGAAACCACTTCTTTAGGTGCAGGATGAAGTGGTAGTCACTTGGTGAGAAGTCGGGGCTGTAAAGTGGGTGGTTGAAACTTCCCGGCCAAACTCTTGATTCTTCTCATCTCTTTTAGATAGGGTGTACATCACGCACTGTCCTGCAATAGCACAGTCCCAGGGGACTGCATTACATGTCTTTTTTGTTCTGAATGGCAAGCACATTTTGTTCCTTGTTAATTTTCTCAAACATGAAATCACAATGATTAATGCTGATGCACACTGCCAAACCCTGAATGTACTGGGACGTGCCATTCATAACAAAAGGCATGTAATGCAGTCCTCTAGGATTGTGTTATTCCTCAACAACATTCAACCTCGCACCACATCTCAAACTGCTGGGAAGCTTTTGATCACCCAGCCTACCTCTCTGGCCTCATACCAAGTGACTAACACTTGTTCCTGCACCTAAAGCAGTGACTCCCACTTCACTGCCTTGTGAAGGAACTGAAGACGGGTGTGATTATGTGGCTCATCTCCCTAACGGTGAACTTCTTTGACACCAGTATTTAGAAACTGGTGCCATGGTACACAAAAAGTGAGAAAGTTGAGGGCAACTCTGTGGAAAAATAAAGCATGTAAGTCGACATTTTTAGCCTGAAAGAAATATTTTATTTCTTTTATGATTATTT
The DNA here is from genome assembly GCA_033556935.1 of Timema podura. Lineage (NCBI taxonomy): Eukaryota > Metazoa > Arthropoda > Insecta > Phasmatodea > Timematidae > Timema > Timema podura. The sequence continues at coordinate 74,803,543 of JAVRXN010000003.1, read as the reverse complement.
TGCTAATAGGCTGGATCAGAACATACTTTTTTTAGATGCACCTCCTATTGCTGGATAAATTTGAGCAAGAGATATATAAGTTCGATTCTAAATGCTAATAACTACAATAACCACTAACATTGTTAATTTTTGTTACATCATATTGGAATGTTGGTAGCCTGTACTAGTACATTGGTTTCGTGCATGCTATTGTAAGCTTAGTTTCTAAACAGGTTTTGAACATTATTTAGTATTCTAGACTAATGAACATGTTGGTTTAAAACCCCACATTTTAATTATATTAGTAATTTAGGACCAAATAAATAATTTTTTAACTAAAAAAGCTTGTCCAACTCAATAGCAAAAGATATAAACAATTCATGAATGTGTTCCAGTACTTGAACAATCCATACAAAGTGAAAAATCTTGTCCCGCCCTGAGAATTCCAATACAGGTCAATAAAGTTTAAATACCGGTACCAGTGATTATAAGGTTCAAGAATCACCAGTGGTGAAGAGGCTGAGGTTTTAATCTTGGCCAGGTTTAGCGAGGGAATTTCCTACATTAGAGACATGGCCATATTCAGGGTATTTTCTCAGGGGTGAAGAGAAGTTGTCAAGTCTTGGGTGGATGTGAAAATGGGGGAAATTAACTAAAATAAAATTATTTCTAAAATGTTAAGATAATAGTTTTAAACCAAATTAACACATCCTCATGAGCAACAAAAATATTTTATATTTTATTTTTTGAAATACATGCAAAATAAAATTAAAAGCCCTTCAAAATTGTCAGAGAAAGCACATAGTTAAAAATGTAACACCCTCTTACACTCTTCCATTTGTACATGACCATGATTAGCGTTATCACTGTGGATTTACCTTTCTCTCTCCAGCCAATTGCAGGTGGATTTCCTCTACACTTGTCATCCCTGCCTTGTATATTGAGGTGTTAAATCACCACTCAGGAGTAACTAATCAAAGCATTGTGTACTCTTGTCATGTTTCATGACGATTATTTCTCTGTAAAACTCCGTGACTTTTATTTAAAACAAATACCGAGACTACTTATTTTTACAAATATCAAATTTGTTAGATTTGGACTCTTATATTCTTTTCACTATACATTGTGTACATAAACGAGCTTATTACAGTCATTGCACAATTATCCTAGTCGGAGTGTTTTTTGGTAAGTTAAATTATTTATGTATTTAATTGCATGTTGCATGCACTCTCAAGGAAATCAACTTCTCCCAAAACACCACTCTACAAACCAACAAAAAGGTATGTGCCATAGCTGGAAATCCATTTTGGTGTATTTTACTATCTCCAAGGAAGGGTGTGTGTTTATTAAATTTAAACGTGTCTATAATTATCCATTCGTCTGCTATTTAAAAGCGGATGTATGTTAAACTATCACTATAAGTGTTTTTGTAGTGTAGGATGTATTTAGAATTGTCAGCTTTACCATACTTTGGCTGTAGTTTCATCTCTATATTACTAATTTGTATAAGGCAGTTTATTACACATTTAAATATCGCTTGAACCAAGTACAACATTCACTTTTTCCTACAAGTAGGGTTTTAAAAATAAAGAACATATTTTCGATTCTGATAACATTCTAAGCACCAACATCTTTACCATAATTAATATAAATAATCCACATCATTGGCCGAATCATCTAAGGCATAACACTCGTATTAAACTGGTCTGTTGAAGACGGGGAGAGGGGGTTTTGGTTTGAATACTGGTTGGGTCTACTGAGGGGGAGTTTTCAAAAAAGGTTTTCCACTCTCCTTCAACGCAAATGCGGGTAGATTATCTCTAAAAGGCTTCCTTCCTCATCCCTACCCCATTAGAGTAATTATCTATACATATGTATAGCCTGAACAGGTAATAAGACGTAGTGATGAAAAAAATCATTAGTACTAGAACCCCAAAGAAATAGTTTTATTTTGATCAAATTGGATTTTTGATACTCTAAATTTTCAACTTTTTGGGTTTTACCCAATATTTTAGCTATATATTTTATAGAACAAAATAAGTATGTATTTTAGGTCAAAATTGTAAACATACTTTGATATTTAACTGTTTTTGTATGATTAAACACTAAACAATAAATATACCACATGGAGCAGAAACAAAAAAAAACAACCTTATTTCTCATATATATATATATATATATATTTAAATATCTAGTAGTTATAAATAGTAGTGGGATTTGTTCTTGTTTCATTATCTGCGGTTAAAGTATGTGAAATATTTCCTGTTTCATGCTGCTCAAACTATTAGGGACACTCTGGTCTGCTCAACTAAGATAGCAGACATCAAGAGTCGGTATGTGTCGAGCAAGATTCTTTTGTACAAGACAGTGTGTAGAATATTCTCGGTGTGATTGCATGCACATTCCTGTAATGCTGTGTTGCATGTTTTTATTTTGGCAGGGAGCAACAGGCTCGGACTCAATTGTTGGACGACATTAGATCCCGGTGAGTTTGAGGTTTACGAGAGTCTTAAAATGACTGCTCAAAGTAGAGGTTCTCAGAGGGGTACCCTGAAAAATATGGAGAAATTTGTAATAAAGTTCACAAATATCACAACAATAGAATATTATTCTTTAAATTAATACTAATTGAACCCACTTTGGTAGCTGCATGGTGTAACGCCCTACTCTTGCAATAGACTAGACTGCCGATGAAATGGGAAATCGGGATTCGATCCTGGTCAGATCTACTGAGGGTGTTATTTCATAAATGGTTTTTCACTCTCTCTCCACACAAATGCGGTCACTTCTCTAAATTCATCCTTCCTCATCTTTAACTCATTAGAGTGATTAGTAACCTGCATTGCTAAAAGAGAAAATTAATATTATTTTATCGTTTCTTCAGTCAATTTTTAATCCCACAGGAGTGATTTTATTTTAAGTACACACTTTACCAAGGGTTTCCTGATTTAATAATGCTAGACATTTGGTAGTTTTGTACAGTGTCGCATAATATAGAGGATGTTTCGCAGGCTACCGCTCTGGTAAGGAGATGGAGAAACATGAGTCTGAAGTAAATATTTTTATGATTGAATCTGTCAAGGTTTGCATTTATTGCCTGTTGGTCTATCATATAGATAAACTATTTCATTTTCGCTGATGTAGTTTGACTGGAAAGCTAAATGTTTTGTTATATCTTTGCATGCATTCTTGTTTGATAAGTGGTCATTGGGAAGTGGGCGCAGTACTGATACCAGTGAAGAAATCGAAAAAGACGCCAGGGTATGTGTGGGCCAACTTAAGTCTTTTTATCTTTGTACAGTTAAATGAATAGCACCCTTGAGAACATTTCCGTTCATTCTAGCATGTTGTTTCAATTTTTCAGGAGATGATCATTAAAATATTGTTGTAAATGTTATTATGTTCCTAAATAAACATGATTGATAGTAATTTTCTTGTTAATGCTATAATAAATATGGCTATGCAAGGGATTTTACCTAATTTAATTATAATTTGTAAAATCAATCCGATAAAAAAAAATCCTCCCAAAACCACACGCAATATTCTCTAGGGATTTCAAATCAAAATAAATGGGGAAAACATTCAAATAGGTAGGATCGCAACATTCTGGTAATGTTATCTAGGGTCAGTGACCTCAGAGTGGGTAAAGGGGAAAGGAATTACAATATCATCTCTCTCCATGGTGGAGAAATGCACCGCATTGACTTAATAACTGTCATGTTGGAGTGTGCCTAGTATGAGAATGATGGTTGGCGCCAACGAGACAATATATGTTGCAGTAATTCACTTGTTGCCGTCCTAACAATACCACCTTAACTGTACATGTCATTTGAGATTTAGAAGTCACATAAATATATCATCAACATATTACATCGATATTTCTATCTTCTTTTGAAGGAGACTAAATAAAATCTCGCTATAGTGGTGCCATTCAGGTCCTCTAAAGTTTTTACATACCACTAGGTTGATCTTTCCAGCAATTTCCTGATAGTAATCTTCCTGAGGAAGATGCTATGTGGCATCAACATATTTGTGTGTTTGTGATTTAAGTTATTGATTTCACTTTTATTTGTGTGTTCATTTCTACATACCTATCATGTTTATTTAAGAACAGCTTAAATCATGGTTAAGTCATTTATTTTAATGAATATTTTGATTATTAATAGATATCTGAATTTAAGAAAGAAATATTGCAAGATGATTGATTGTTAAAATTTTGATCCACCAGCTATAAGAATTAAGGTTCATTACCCAGTAAATTAATATTGTACACACACAACTAAAATTTATTTTTCACAGGTAATACAACTTTTGAAAATATTTTCAGGAAAAACTTTAAATTTATGTCACAAAGTTTTTACTTAATTGTATGGTTTTGTAAATTTAAAGTATATCCTGAAATATAGTTGGACAACATAGGTATTGTTACGGTTGAAGTCAAAAGGTATAGATATTAACTTTAAAGAAAATTGACTTTTTAAGTTTTTCACAGGCTTATATGCTTAACTGTCTGTCATTTTGTGTAAGCCCTGTGTGTTTGTGTGTTCCAGGTGGGAGTCGGGTACCACTCACAGGAAGGAGGAGTTGAGAGAGGAGAGGAAACACGAGATCAGCAATATACGCTCTCGTCTATTCATGGTCAGTCAAATAGAGAATTCTCCCATTTATTTAATTTGCTAAATTGTAAAAATAAAACTTCAACTGTACTGAATCCGGAGTTTCTTTGCCTTCGTTATTTGGACAAAATTGTGTCTGTTAATTTTATTTATGTATTCTGCTGTGTGTCTTTTTTACGTTGTTCTTTATCGGCAACATTGGTAGGCATGTAGACAAAGATGTAAAACATTTGGACTGGTTTACCGGTGACAGGGGCACAAATTCGTGTCATTTTTCTCTAAACTTTACCTTCCTCATTCCAAGCCCATTAATGTAATTAAATGCAGATAGCACAGACAGGTGGTAAGGGACAAAAAAAAACTCTGAGGTCAGCCCACAATTGAGCCACACCGACCAAGTAGCAGCCGTCTATTGGCGATGATGGTACCAACTTTTGTAGATAGAAGGTGTCATGTGGTCAGCACAACGAACCCTCTGACTGTTGATCTCAGTTTTTGACTGGACCTGCTACATTTTTGTTCATGTATCTCCTTATTTTTCTTCAGACCCATAGCTTTCCTGATGCTCCCAGATTTTTCTGTAATCGAACCCGGGACCTCTGAATCTGTAGTCAGGAACTCAAGCCATTAGAGCCAGTAAGAGACAACATACAGAGGAGATATTTCAAATCACTTCACAACAGTAGATGTGGATGTCTGCTTGTATCTCATTTTGTAATTGGGTCGGTTGGTTTTGAAATTTGATTGTTCTTCCACGCTGATTTTATGGACCACTGTGACAAAAGCTAAGAATGTCTCTAAAAGTGCAGAATGACCTGTTCACACAGATTTATTCTGACCGGTTTAAAGATATTCAGACAATCATATTTGAATTCTGCTCTTGTTTTTGGTGAACGTGTGCGTTGTGTACTGTGACCACTGAACCCTCTGAACCCTTTTGTCCGCAGGGTCACCAAGGCAAGATGAAGGAGATGTATGAGCAAGCTGTGCAGGACAGCGAGCGCTCCACACAAAAGAAGGGTGTGGACATCGCCAAGTCTGAGAACGCCCGCAATCTCAAGGAGAAGTTTGAGCGAGGTGAGATCCTTCCAGATGATGATGAATGATGATGACAGAGGCAAGGAGGACCCTGGCAAGAGAGCCAAGGACGAGGAGCTTAGTGTGTTTGAAGCTGGTGAGTTGTAAGGATCGCCATGTGATGGTGGTATCTGAACCACTCCTGGCAGAAAAAGGGCAATTAAAAAAATTGAAGCCAAATGGTTAATTATCATGTTTCTCACTAAGTTACGCTTAACATAACTATAGGACAAACATAAGGACCAGAGCATTAATTTAAAACATAACTTAATGTTTAAAGGTTATAAAGAACTCACTGAGGTTAAAAATGTTAGAATTATTCTGTAATATTCCTATATCGTTTTAGGTTAACTTTTTCCGAGATTTGGATTTGAGATTCAAAGGTAAAATGAAGATTAATATTAGTAAAATAGTGGACTCGACCCAATTAAAGCAAATAATTTTTTTAAGAAGCTCAAAATTACCATAAATCTTTTGAGCCTGAGCTCAAGTATCTAAGCTTTAAGCTCGACTCGAAGCTCTAAACCCAAGTATTCATATATATAGCCTTAGTTACTAATGAAAAAGCAGAACGTACATTCTGTAATTTAATACAGGTATTTCAAAGAAATCGCGGAGTTTGTTCTTGGAGCTGGATGCAACAGCAGCAAAGACTCAGCAGGCCGCTCCACTACATATGTCACCAATCAAATCCCCAGCTCCTGTCAGGGAAGATTCTAGGAAGGTGAGCTCATTCCTAACTGATAATATAATCATTCATTGTATTATGACTCTTGTGTTTCTTGGTGAACCTTCCTCTTCCTCCTTCAAAAAAAAAATTGTTCCGGAATCTTGATTTTAAACCAACATACTTTTAAATGTAAATTGTAAAATATTACTTGGTAAATAATTTTCATCAAAACTCGGATTTAAAGTTCAATGAAGGTCCAATGTATTGCTATTAAGATATAACATATTCAAAGCATGCTTAACATATGGGCAAAAAAAATAAATAGAGTAAGCTGAAATGATGTACATTCCCTTTTATTATTTAAAATTAATCTTTGAATGTAATTTATATTCAGGTCTTGTATCTTTATGTTTTTATTAATTTTTTATTTAAAGTAAGTCCAGAATTCGTATATTTGATTTATGTTTGGAGTTATATTTTACTTGTTGAACACCTCCCTAGGGAAGAGAGTGTAGGTTCCTCCCCTTTGGTTTTTTCCAGCGTTTCAACAATGACTTGTTAGTTGACGAAAAGAAATGGGAGTTAGTTTTTGGGTATAAACATGTAGAAGGGACTACTGGACAAGGAATACCAAATCTTGGCGTGGCCTCATTCAGTTGCGCTCACAATCTTGATACTGAAAAGACATTTCATGCATGTCATGCAAAATGTAAAACAAAATATATAAAATAAACACTCGCATGTAATTTGTTGAATGGTATGGATGTGTTTTGATCATTGTTTAAATGGTTAGATTGTAAACTAGAATGATTATATACAGTGTCCGTCAGTAGACTTATTATCAGTCGGGCAGATTTGTTAAACATTATAAAACTATTTTTCCTGGTGCTAATAAATTATAATACATTTTATTACTTGAGGTGCGTCACCATGATTTAAAAGTATAGGCATATTGGACTCGCTTAGCTATTATATAAAGCACTGAAGATGGGCTTATTACATAAACGAAATTTTAAGACAAAGAGGTGTTTGAAGCTCAGAAATTTCAACTTGGCTTCGAAACAAATATCAGCTTTGACTTTGCTTGAAAAAAATTAATAAGTGGTGTCAACAATTAAGAAGTTTTGCATAAACATGCAATGAAATACTTGTATTATTGCCATTATGAGCGTTACACAAAATTAATATCAAAAGAGGAATCAGCCTCACCGTGTTCGATTTCCATTAATTGTCCTCCTTTCATCTACATACCCTCATGCACTTAGCGTAGTGGTATACCCGAAAGGTATAGACCGTGCATAATAATAAAATATATAATATATTCAAAAAAACCTGAAGTAATTGATTTGCATATTGTGGTAACGCTTTGAAGTGAAAAAGTTTAATTCTTCGCACTCTCCTAGTTAAAATTATATTCATTCTCATCAAAGTAAATTTCTTGGTGCACCACTTGTCATTGTCAATCAATTGTAGGCAAGTGAGACAAGGGTAGGACTACTATATCGACAAATAAACAAGGAAACCCTTGTAGTCCCAAGTTATTTTTATAAACTTGGGAAACTTTATATTTAGCTCAGAAAAGTTAGCAAGTTTTCATCCTCCCATTGGTTGGACGCCCTTTTGGGCAAGGAGATCCACTGTGACCTTATTGGGGGCTGGCTTGCAGTTGTTCCTCTCCCGGCAAGCCTCCGAGGATGTGGTGCGCGCAAGTGACACCATTGAGGACGTTCAAGTGGAGACCGACGAAGTCAGCAGCAAGTTCAAGTTCTTTGAAACTTTCAAGCCTCAGGAGAAACAGAAGAAGCAGTTCCGGATAACACCACCTCGGGAGGGACAAGTCAAGGTTTTTTTCAGCCCCCACACTCCCCTGTGTATTTCCATTGTCGTCATTCATTTCTGCCCTATATGTTTCAGGAATCTTGCTATCCACATGTGTTTGTCTGTGCTGCTGTTTTGATACTAACATGATCCTAATCATTGTGTTTGTTTGTGCTTTCCAGGGAACTTTAATTTAAATAATTTTATTAGTGCATTTGCTATATAGCATTGATTCCTGATAGGTGACTACCCTCCATTAGTGCAATTTTAGCTAATATTGCTTATCAGACCTTTCCTGTTTTACTAACTGAAATGATATTGTAAAAAAAGATGTGATTCTTTTTAATTATACATTTTCAACATTTCCATTGCTTTTATATGTCCCCACCAACCGTACCCCAACTCTCCCCCTTCCCCCCCTTTTTTTTCAACCAAATTCTGATTGAAAATTGAAGGAGGAACAAACTATCTTTTTTTCAATCTGAAGCTGACTTTTTTTTTTCGACTACTTGAATCTTCAGAATTCTAAGTGCCAAAGTACCCATTCCTAATAAAGGTCTTGAATATTAATATTTAAAGTCATTAAAATTATATGTTGGAAATAGTTATGACATTATTTTGATATTTTGTCGTAGATGCAGAAACAATTTGGTTTTTTACCTGCTCTCCCGTTTCTTGTAGATGTGTCAACTTTTAAGTATTAAAGATTTCCATTTCCATACATACATTTCTCACCACAACCATCTCCTGACCAGTTTTGAACTTTTGGGCAATTTTAAACTCTGAACAAATCCTCAAGTAATCTTTCTATCCCTATTTACCTACAGACACATCAAAACTTTAACTGTTGAGTATTTAGTTTAATTTCCCCCTGTGTGCTCACTAATATTTAAAATATCAATATAATTGAATATCAACACACAGGCTAGCAAATCATTGTCACCCCGAAATGTCCATGTTGAGGAGACTGCATTTCAATTAATTTAAATTAGTTAAAAAATGACACCTAGATATGGGAATCAAATCCTGGACCTTTGGCTTCAGCGCGAGTGCTTTATTACCGAGCTATCCAGGATCTGTCCCATGCTTAAGGTCATTCTTCACTCATAGTTTAAGGCTGATTTTCCTATGCACAATCGATTGATACAGCAAGCTAATTCAACTTAACATAATATATAATAGTGTAGAGGGATGCCTGGTCAATTTAAAGCACTCTTAAAATAGTTTAAAGAGAGGTAATTACACCATATTTTCACCAATACTTTGTTTTGGCATTTGTACAGCTTTATTATTTTTTAGGATTTTATGATCTCGAAAAAGTTAGATTTACTATAAAATATAAAAAATAAAAATAAACTACAACAATACCTCAATAATTATGTATCACAAGCACTTTGTGTTAAACTATCAATCCATCTGTTGGCGAAAAAAGATGACAAAAACCAGTTGTTGGTTTTAGAAGCACTTTTTTTCCAGTAGTCTCGATTTTGAAAAGATCTAATTAAAACAAATACAATTGATAGGTTTTGTGAATTCATTTTATAGTGGCATTGGCCGAGTTTTGGACTTTTGTGTATTTCAATACACCATAGGGATAGAATTGAATCTAACTTTGAGCTTTGTCACATTTTATTTTTAATTCATATATATTTAATTTTGTAGGCTAAGTAATGATTTTGAATCATTGAATTCCCTAAATTTGAAATAAAAACAATTGAAATGTTTCCTCATTAAATTTTTTTATGAAAAAAATATTTTGAAAACATTGTTGCTATGCCTAAATTTCAGGGCTGTGAATTTTTTTCCTTTAATTTTGCTAATTATTTGAGTATAATCCAAATAATGATGATCCAAGGTGTTTTTCCTCATTATATTTACCAGGCAGAGGTCCCAGACCAAGAGATATATCGCGACCCTACTGTAGTGCGGTGCGAAGACAAACAGCAGGACGAAGAGGAGGTAGTTCGCAGTCATACCACCAGTAAGATGCTGTCCCTCTTCAGACAACTTGAGGAGAATGCCACGAAAGAGGACATGCCTGAAGGTAAAGTCTTGGTAGAGCGTTGTTGAGTAAGTCATTCAGATTATTAATGGGATGGACCTTGAATCCTTAGAGATATTCAAGGATATTAAAGATTCAAGACTAACCATTTAAAAAAAAAAATGTTTTACAGCTTCTAATACTGCTCGATAGTCATTCAAAACCATTTATAATTTTAGGATGAACTTAACAAGGCCTTAGATCAATTATTTTAAGTAATGTATGAATCTTATAGTGAATGGATTATATGAAAGAATGTTAACAATTAACTACTATTTATATTTTTTCTAATGCTTGTAATTTTTTCCAAATTTCGGATTCATATTTGGGTTTCAAAGGTATAATGTAGATTCGAATTTGTAAGTTAGTAGTAGATTCGACCTATCTCTAAAAAAACATTAAATGCACATTAATCTACTCATCATTGTTATCATTATCAATGGTTTCCATTCTATGTCCGGGTCATATTATTAAAATGTTTTTCATCTTCCTCTTTCCTCCCACCACTCTCCCTCCTTAATTTGTGTCCATTTTTCTCCTCTCACTTGCGCTCTTTCTGTTAGCTGCTCCTCCCATCTCAGTCTTGTTTCCTTCATCATCTCATGTATCACATATACCCCAACTCTTCCTTCCTAATCCTGCTTCTAAAACACTTCTCTCTCATGACCTCCACTTTCCTGGTCTGTCTTCCTATAAACAAACAAAACATGCTCCAAGAGGTCGGAAATTATTGGTAATAGAAATAATATGCTCCTGGTATATCTTTATGGAGATGCACAGGTCTTGACATTTAATTAGAGCATGATAATTTTCTTTAAGCTTCCCAAGGGGTAAAATAGATTAGTTGACTAACTTTTTATCCAGCTTAATATTCTTGCACTGCTCTTTGTTAATTAGAACTAGACATATTGCAATTCTTGAAGGCAGGTAGAAAAAAACTTCCTGCCCTGCTTATCAATCCATCTACTTACCTCCAAATACTGCTAATTATGCATCTCTTTGAAAAAACGCTGTATACGAGATTTACCAGATCTGAGATTGGCCAGTTCTGATCAGGTCTGAGAATCCCAGAGCTGGCCAACCTCGGATCTGGGCAGGTCTGGCTAACCTCAGATCGGACAAGTCCAAGCAAGCATTATCCAAGTAATATGTGGTATTTTCACATGGGTAGTCGACCAAGAACAGGAAAGAAACATTTAAGTCAATTATGAATTCCAACAAAAATAACAATTAATACAATCAGCCACTTGATTAGTGAGTATGTGTGTTTGACTATTTGTGTACATATTATGTGTTTTATTACATTCTCAAGATCATCAATGTTCATTTTTATATGTTCAGTCATTTTCTACTAATTTTTCATTTCTACCTTTTGTTATTTTGTTTAAATCTTCTTTTAGGAAGTTGTATGATATTTAAAAAATGTTTCCTTGTTAATTTTAAGTTTGCAAAAATATTTTATATGTCAAACTAATGTATGCTTGTATTTTAGTCAGACACTGCAGGAACTCTACACATGTTTTTCTTATTATTTATTTCTTAGGCCCCAAACCCTTAAAGAGATTTACCCCTCCTCCAGACTACACCCACGAGTCTGAGAGCTCTGAAGAGGAGAGTGAAACAGAGGATGAGGAAGAAGAGGAAGACGAGGAGGAGACCATCAACCCAAACCTTGTCCGCGCCTCCGACAAGATAGAGGATGAGTTCCTCAAGCAGGTGGGTCTCATTATCATACTGTGTTAACCCTTTGCCTGTCGCGGTACTTGAAGAGCGGCTGTTTTCCTGAACATTCTCTGGCACGGTCGCAAATCACTGTTTCATTGCAATAAGTTATTGTGATACTTCCTATTGAAGCTTATAGATGGAGCTACCAGTTCACTGCTGTACTTTGATCATGAATAGAGCAATAAATGAGAAACCAAATAATTAGCGAAAATATGTCGGTAAGAATATAATAGCATAAACTTGACAGCTGGGCCCATGCATATAGCTATACCATGCGCGCACAAGGGAATGGGTTGGAGGAGGTATAAATGAAAGAGTGATAGAAACATAAAAATTAGTACTTGGACAATGAAAAGAGAAACACAGTTCAAAAGTCTTGGCTATTTTTCCAGCGGCCATAATGTAAGTTTTTCTTCTTTTTCACTTTTAAACCCATATTGTGTTTATTCTATCAGTTCCTCTTTTATATATATAGGGCATTACAAACTTGTGTGTAAAAGGTACAACAGTATACTCTATAAAATTTTATATGTTATTTTCATGTAAGGTCATAATAACAAGTAGCTCTGGACTGCAAAATGTTTTTTGGTGACTATAACTTGAAAGTGTGATTAAGCGTGTTATAGCCTATATATATAATTATAGCTTGCATCTTAATACTTGTTTGTCGTTCAGTATACCTGTATTTGTGTGGAGGGAGAATGGAAAACAATTTCGATTTAAAAAAAACCTCACTACACCTGACTGAGATTCAAACTTTGATCTCCCTGTCATCGGCAGTCTAGTCTTCTGAGAGAGTTGCCACTGATGTGGGTAATATCATAATTAAATACAAAACTGCACTGACTTATGGGGTTTATATAGTTATCATAGTGACTTTGCCTGGCAGTATCTATCCTACATTTGCTGTGGGGCTGGAATTAGATCACATTAGTTTTGAATTTTTATAACATTTGAAAAGTAGAACTGATTTACATGACTTGTCAAAGTTACAAAATAAATTTGCTAAGTGGGTGAATATGAGACTTTTATTTGGTCATTATCATCAACCATTTCCAGCCTGTGGCCGGGTCACTTTATTAAAATGCCTCCATTTCTCTCTCTCTCTCTATACCATTCTTCCTCCTTTAACAACTTCGTCTTTTCCTCTCACGTGCATACTTCCTGTTATTTGCTCATCCCATCTCTTTTTAGGTTTCTCTTGCGGTATTTTTCCTGCATACTTTTATTTACAAACTATTTTTCATTTGTCAATAAAGGTGAATACACCTTAAATGGACAATACCAGACCTTAGTGACAATAGCATGACAAGAATATTGTCATTCTTAAATATTGAATTCAAACTTTTGGCGGGACTTGTTTCAGTCCCAGAATGCCGCACGAGCGAAGGTGCTCAGAGCCAAGTTTGAGCGCTGGGAGGAGAAGGAGAACAAGGCGAATGCTGCCCTGGTGATGGAAACAACAACAACAACACAACAAAAATGGTCTGGATGGAGATCACATTGAACAGGTGCAAATTTCCTCGTAAAATGCTCATATCACATAAATTACATTGGATAAATTATTATAACTTCATTTGAAAAGAGGATAGAAGGGCAAGGTCTAAACACTTACCCTCAAAGTTGACAACAAAAACAAAACAGTCAGTAAAAGGAGGACTGATGTAGGTACTTCAAAACTTTTACAATTTTCTGTTAGAGTGTAGGCCTTGTCCTTTTATCCTCTTTTTAATGAATATTACTTAAAAATAGCCATTTGGCCACACTTTTCCTTGTTTATATCTTCATTTTTTGAATCAGTTAACACGAGTAAAGGAAGAAACACCATGAATTTTGCAGTGAAGCATAGTTCACACTTTACACTGCTACCACTGGATCAAGATGTATGAATGGTGCCTTTTAAGAGTTGGCCACACCATCCTATTATTGCTCTCTCTTCTTGTGCAACCATTGGTAGCATTGTGAACTTTGAACTTGTTCTCATCACTGTAAAAGCAATTTTTGAACAAACCTTTCTTTGTTGACATAAATTGAAACATAACCATTGTCTTCCAATAATAATAATAATTAATTAAAAAAGCTATAATTGGATAAATATGGTCAACACATTTATATTTTATTTGAATACACTGGAAAAGAAAGTAGCGATAGGATTCGATAATTGTTGTAAAATAATAGAAAAGCTAGGCCTACACATTTATAATAAATACTTGTGTATCCAAAAAGTTCAACTTTTAAAAACAACACATTGAAGTAATTTATGGGACACAATCAGGTCCTTTCTTAAGCACAAGAGAGTAGAACATTAACTGGATTACTGTTTGAGGTCGTTTTAACGGATTACGTTGAGGTTTTAACTATTTAATCAGAATGTTGCTTTCTTCTGCTGAAGAAAGGCTTTGATGTGCTTAAAAAACTATGGTGAGGGCTTTGTGTTTTATATATGAACATTTGGACACACAGTTTGACTGAAGGTGTGTAGACCTTATTAATAGACCGCTTTCATAATTATTATACTGAATTCACGGTAGGAATTACTCTCGGAAAGGTCTTTTTTCCTACCAAAATCCTACTATAAAATAGCTTTCTGGTAGGGGAAAAGGCCTTTCAGAAAACAACTCCTACGCTGTTTTGACTGTTGATTCAAACAAGCTGCGAGGAGCAATTTTTTTAAAATTTTTTCTAATATTCTTGACACATGTAATGAAATTAAGCCGAATGGTTAAACCTATTGCTTATCAATATTGTAATGTTAATTTTGTCAACAGGCGAGCATTGACACAACAAAGTCTTTACGAGCCAGGTTTTGAGTCCATGAAAAGTGAAACACAACAACCCAAGGAGAAGCCTCGGCCCAAAGTGAACAGATTTGTGGTGAGTTGAACTATTTCATCCTGTAATGAGAGGTTTTAGTTGCTGTATTTATTAAAATGTGATGTTTAAATTTCATATTGAATCGACTCTTTGAAATAAAATATTCTTCTTGGACTTCAAATCATTCTCCACTATTTTCTTTCTGTTAAAGTAAATATTGTAAAATAGTCTTATTTGAGTTGTAAGGCATTTGACTCCAAACTGTGTGAGATATTTTTGTTTTATTTGTTTTATTGGTGTTTTAGTTACATAATTTTATATATTATATTTAATGTGCACTTTGCAAACTGACTGACTTTATCAGCACACAACCTTTAAACTATCTTAAATCTAGAACAGACACAACAGCCAGCTCTCAGCCGTTATTCATCACTTTGAAAGGGGAAAACCCACTCAAATTATTACTTAAATACTATAATGCCATGGATTGTTCCATTTGTCTTTCATACTTTTGCGAAAACCTTCCCAGCAAAATTTTGATTGCACCAAGAAATTTTCTCTGTATAGACAAGTAAATCCAAAAGAGATGACTAACGGAAAATCATTTTGAGAGCCTTGATTTGTTTAGCCCACCAGCATGTGTGTGTCCTGTTTCTACAAGTTTGCTAGGATGGTGGGATGTAGATATTCAGTGTTAATTGATTGGTTTTATCATACTAGTCTTTACATATGTGATATTTCGGAAACATGTGATGTTGATTGAAAATGTTGTTTCTTGTGCATGCTCAGTAAGAAACAAAATGTTGTTGCATTGGGGATGCTTCTTACAATGTTGTTAGTGCCACATATATTATGACATTACTGATGTTCATTTGTCTCAAGACAATTTTTTTTACATACATTACTGTTTCCAGTCTTTAGCCTGGGTTAGTATTCTATTCACGCCATATATTTTCCACTACTGGCTTGCTAGGCCAGTCAAAGCTTCATATGCCTTATAATATAATTTAAGACTAGGACAGGCACAACATCCAATCCCAGGCCATTAATTCATCGCTGTGAAAGGGTAACCTAGACTTCACCAATGCAAATTTTTCGGTCATGCTGGAATTGATCTCAGGACCCTTGGCTCAGTATACAGACTTGCTACTGACTGAGTTAAGATGTTAATCAAGACAATAAACTCACTTATGTTTTAACTTAGATTAACTTAAACCTAGAGAAAAGATTTATCCTAAACCCATATCACACCTCTTTT
The DNA here is from genome assembly GCA_033556935.1 of Timema podura. Taxonomy (NCBI): domain Eukaryota; kingdom Metazoa; phylum Arthropoda; class Insecta; order Phasmatodea; family Timematidae; genus Timema; species Timema podura. Next base: position 74,787,545 of record JAVRXN010000003.1, on the reverse strand, counting down.
TAATGACTTGGACAAACATGATTATTTATAAAAGTCAGTCCCTGGTACAATTCATAGCCAGAGTACCTGCATTCATGAACACACAAACTGAAAGTCAAGCTTGGCTAGTCTAGTTAAACAATTACGAGAAGGGCGGTGCTCAAATCTGTGCTGAGTGGGTTGGAAGGTGGTTTCTCTTAAATGTTTTTTTTCAATCTCCTTCATTCTCCTGCGGGTACATTTATTTTAAATTTTACCTTCTTAATCCATTTGTTTAGTTAACTGTGAATAATCTGCAGGGATAGTAAAACATGGCTTAAAAAACAATCCCAACACACTGCACTATAATCCAATTATATTTTAGGAACCTCTATTCTACCTAGAAAACTGAATCGAATGCCATTAAAGGTGTTTAGCAAAATTGATGTTAAAATTAAATGTGAGTAAATTACCTAATTTTAATTGGTTGATTTATTATGGAACATATTGAACTCTCTAAGTCTACTCTGGCTGACAGCTATGATATTATTAGCTTCCTCTTTAAAATGATGTATTTAGCATCCTCATTGGTAAAAATTGTTACTGTGTGTTTTTGTTGTTGTTGTTTTTGTGTTATTGCTTATGTGCCGTTAACCAATCTTGTTGCACAAATTGTTTAGTTTGTAGAAAATAATTTTACTTCTGTGATGATAATTTTTTTTAGAATTGTACCTTGATTTTATGTTCATGTGTAATCTAATTAATCTGCATCCAATAATACTCCCGTTTGTTTCTTTAAAAAATAAAATAATAAAATCCCTAAGTCTGAGAGTTTTTAAGATTTGTAATTTTTGAGCTGAATCTGAATCTTTGCTTACTTACTACCACAGGATAAAGATGTAATGGCAATTCATGAATAAAATGGATCGTCAACGCCCAATCCCCCAACCTAGTTTAATTCTATCAGAACTCATTAGGAGGGAGTGTGAAATGCTCAAGGCAATTTCCTAAGAGGAAACCAAAAAATAAAAAAGGGAGAGAAAGTAAATTGGTAAAGAATGATAAGACACTTGGCTAGAAGCATATAAAAGGAAAACGGAAAGGACAAACACAAGAAAGTGAAGAGGTTTTCTTTAAAGATTATCTTAATAGTAGAAAGATTTGTATCATATTTGAAATTTCTTCTTCCAATATAACAAACCATTAAAATTCGGAATTTCTTATTTGAATGCCAATCTTAACAAGATTCATATTCAGATTAAAAATGTTGAAGTTTCGCACAGATTTCCTATTTTCTATTTGTTAAATCGGTGTGTTCAACATAACATGATGTTTTTCGCAAATAATGATTCGGTTTATTTGAAATAATTACTTGACCATTAAATTACAATAGACAGAACGATTCATTTAATAACTCTAATAATTTGATCGCTCTAAAATTAAAATTTTCACTATTGGTATTGGTCGTGTAGAGCTATTTGTCATAGCTCTGACTGCTGATAGTTCTTAATTAAATTATACATCCACAAAAAATATAAAACACAATGTTATATGACTATGAATTTTTTTTTTCACTAAACGATTTATAAAACATCATAATTGACAAGCATCTAATAATCTTTAGCTTAAACTAAAACCAAACCCAATCAATGTATTATAACTAGAGATGCTCAAATCTTCAAATCTTATGGTACCGTTATTCATAATTATATTTAAGAAACTTTTTTGAGAATTTTATGAATCTTGAAGACCTTGAATTCAAATAACTATTTCCAACAATTTGTAAAAGGAATTAAATACTTGTGTAATTGGGAGAGTAACAAAAAGGACAAAATTATATTAATTTACTAATGAAGTGTTACCCACTAAGGTAGCCGCTTGATCTTAGGTGCAACTCTCGCAGTAGATTAGACTGCTTACAGCGATATAGAGGTTCGAATCTTGGTCGGGTGTATTGAGTTTTTTTCCAAAATGGTTTTTACTATCCCTCCATGCAAACGTGGGTACATTTCATCTAAATATACCCTTCCTAATATCTAAAAATTTGGTGTAATTAGTACATAAGTGTATAACCTGAATAGGTAGTAAAAAGTTGCTAAAAAATAAAAAATATGTTCTCTTTGTTGTTAATGACTTAATGGACATGACGTAGGCCTACATATAATTTGTCAGTGATGCCAAACCATAAACAACCTTTTTTAAATTAAATTTAAAATATATTATCTTTAAACCAAAATTGTAAATTTTAAAAGATTTAAGAATTTAATGTTGAATTCGAGAATCTAAATAATGTGTAAGATTTGGATTGGAGAAAGAAAGGATTTGACCCCCATCTCTAGTTATAATATTACTGAATAATAACTGAATTCTCAACACAACACTAACTCTATGACTTGACCAAACACCTATTTAAATCAGACATCTGTTTTTTAATGTATCTAACATACTTACATATTTAGCTGCTTTTATTTTTCTTGTGCAGATTTTATATGGGTTGTAGTTTGTTCAAAACTTTCTACCACAAACACTCTGTTAGCCGATGTAGTAACTTAGTGATATCAATATTAAATAATAAACACTTTATTTTTGTGTTTACATTAGGTTTTTTTTTTATATAACAAGTTATGGTTCCTGCAAATAAGTAGTGTCTAATTCCAAAATACATATCCAAAGAAACGTAGGAGGCAAGGGGGATGGGGATATGATAGCTCTCCTTCCCCCCTCCCGGATACTTTCCTACTCTTTGCCCCCTGCCCCACCATTTTTACAAGTGTTGTAACCACGATAGTATTACCCGAGATAAGCGCCACTGCTACACATAATTTCACATTGCGATTTTAGTGTTTATTTTTTTGGTTATTCCATTTTTAAACGACAGCCAAGTAAAAGTGAAACACTTTTGAAACTCTTTGTCTTTAATTTATTTATTTTTGTATGTGTGTGCGTGTGTGTACACATTTTGTGGCATTTTAAAAATATGAGTTCCACTTCTTGAAAATGTAGTTAGTTTTAACATTGCACGGATGCTACCTAGCAGATAATAATATTTAGAAGAAAGAAGAATAATATGCTTAAGTCTCGACGCATTCTGGGTTGATGAGCGCCACTTTATCTTGGGCTCCGCACGTTTGCAACTGAAGAATGAAGATGGGCATGGTTTTATCCTCCTGCATCTTGAGAGAAGTACCTGTACTTGCTTCATATGGCTGACAATGTTGACATAATTAACTTATTAGTTTGGAACCCTTTGTGGAACCACTTTTGAGAATGGAAACCTTTCAACCTTTATTTGGTTTGTGTGTGTTTAAATGCATGTTATTGTGATTGCCTGCAACATTTGAGTTGTACTGTTTCGAAAGAAAAGTCTATTGAAACTTGTTTATTACTTTGGATGGTATGATAGAACAGTGACCTTGAAGTTAGGGCTAGTGTTTGACATCATTGCCTTGTTAAAAGTAGGGTTAGTGACTTGAGTAAGCGAGTGAGAAAAAAAAAACTCACATTGGATCCATTAATGGAGACACACTTTACAGGGCTTGATGAATCTTTCAAGGGATACAGTACTAAACAGTTGGCTGGGATTCCATACTAGCATGCTAAGAATCTGTAGGAAACTTTGCAGCCACGTTTTGATATATATTTTATCAAGGACAATTTTGTCAAATATTTCAATTTTCTAAGTAAATTGATCTAGAGATATCCTGTCTATATTTGATCTAATTTACCAATTGCAATGCAAACTGATTGATTTCTACCGCTCATAGCAAAACGTGTATTAAATACTGTGAAACTGTAGTTGGGTCATGATGTTTGGTTGCTACTCCTTCAGTTGCTCGCACCATGTGTTTTACACTCTATTTTGTTTGCTGCACAGTGGAAATGTCAAAACAGGCAATGAGCATCAGTGGGTGCACTGACCAAGGGTAAAGCTGGTCTAATCTGCTTTGTCTTTGATGAAGAGGGCAGGATTCTAATTGCCACCAAGTGTACAAATGGTCTTTTTTTCTCTCAATGGTTTCTTATTTATCTGCTACACAAATATGAGTGCATTTCCTCTTAATCTTGCATTCCTAATATTCACCTCTTTATTATGATTAGATGTGGGTAGCAGGGCATAGTGCGAAAATAAAATGCAGGTCATGAATTTAAAACAGATTTATTTTTTCTCTCGTAGATACTATTGTGCAATTAAGGATTACTTGGAATGGTGTATTAACAAGGCATAACAGTACCATATCAAACACTAATCCTAACCCCAGTCTTGTTCTCGCATAACACCCCTAGTGCATTATTAATATGCATGGATGTTAAATGTGAAAAACTCGGCGCACTTACTTTGTATCATGTACAGATGGTTGAGTATATTTATATTTCGGTTTTTCTAGTAATGTTCGTGGCAAGAAGGCAATGAAATAGAGAAAAACTTAAGAAAGAAGAAATGTGATAACACCAAGAAGTATAAATACCTTTACCGAGAAAGAGAAAAAAAATATCACCAAATAAAACAAGAGTAGACTGAGAATTTCTGATTTTTGTTGGACAAATTATAGGGCGACTTGCAGTTTTTAAAATAAATACTTTTTGGAAGTATATTTGCATATATTATAGCTAATGTAGAATAGTTATGTTTTCTCATTTAAATTACTAGTGTTAATGTTTACACTTCTATTATATTTAAAAAAGTTTATTGTAGAAGGGTGTGTATGTTAACATCCTTAATCGAATAAAGCTGCTGTTGTTAACTCAATGAATTAGTAATTTAATAACCATTATTAATTTTTGCTACATATTTTTCAAAGTTTTTATGTGGTACTCTGATTTTTTTTGTTGACATTATTTCATTCCTAGGATGACTTTGTAGGTTTATTATTTCAAAACCGATATTTAGTGGTGACTTTGTTGTAATTTGGAATATTCTACTAAACTAAATCGTGGTTTGAAGTAGGAAGGATATCCAGCACACTTACCTGAGTGATGCTAGAGTGGAAATAGTTTAAAAAAGACACTGATAAGCACTCAACCCCATTTTAAAAATACTTTCACTGACATAGGAACCGTAGTCTCGGAACCTGATTAAGCTGCCTGTGCTAGATAAAACTAGTTTATAATAGATTTATTTGTTAGTGTTTTATTTCAATAATTTATTTCCAGAACCGCCAAAGTAAGAATGCTAGCTATCCCTCCTACTTTAAACAACTTTGTTGTTAGTTACACTCTTAATGCCCCTTCCACTACACAATTGTTTTAGGTGTGAAACTGGACTTATTACCAATCAAAAGTTGATGAAAATCGTGTCTTATGTTAGAATACAACTTTGATTTAGCTGGCAAGCATAGTGATTTTTTTTTTCTAACTGTAAAGGAAAATATTTTTATACATGTACAAAAGTACCCTTGATATACCCTTTAAGGCAGCAAGCTTACCTTGCATTATTGCGCTGCGGCTTATTAGATCGGTACATGGTGTAAACCATAAAATAAGACTACCACCCGTCAGGTCAAACGGAGTGTACAAGAATGAGGGATAGCAATATATAAATCAAATGGATTTAATATTTGTTCTTACATGTTTATCTTCTATTTCTTTACCTCACATTCATCTTCTCCCACCCTCTCTTTATGAAATTTCGTGGCATATTTTAAACAGCTTCTTGAAGAATTTCAATAGAACAAAACCACTACCTTTTGTCCAGTGGCAACAGTGTAAAGTGCTGACTACAATCCTCTTTTCACCTCTGAAACCATATTATAAAGTTTCTCTCTTCTCATTTCTTCCTAATCCTCTCTTGTACCTTATTAGTTGAGTAAAATAATTCACACTAGGGTTTTCCTACATTAAAACATCAGATAGAGAAATTAAGTTTCATTAAAAAACACTGAATTTTCTTTCCCACTTAAAAATGTTTAACGCTTATCATTTTGATATAACATTTGCATACTTTTTTTTAGAGTAGCAATACACAACAGCTTTATTCTTGTACAATAAAATTGTTTTCTGTTGTCAATAATTTGTAAATTAAAATGTCTATACATAGTGTTCCATGTCATCATTGTCATGATTTTGTTAAATAGTGTAAACCAATTATAAATCATATTCCATGTATCATATTTTAACTTAGGAACATGCATGTCTTTTAATCTACATATTTTTGGATAAATTTGTTCTTTCTTATGGTCAATAAAGATTTCAACCCCTTTTATTTTAGTAAGTGTAAAACGCCATGTTTTGTTATTTTCTGTTGTAATTTTTCTTGTGAATTTTTTTTAAGCTGAATGACTCAAATTTTAGAAAATAACACCAACTCATTTGCTAAAGATTTAAAATCATTTGAATGTAAGAGCTCAACCTTCAAAGATACACTCAAATGCGTCAAACATGAAACCAGTATACTCGTTTTGAATTTGTATGAAGTGGTATTTTCAGCTTAAGTATAATTTAAAGTGTATATTGAAATGGCTAATTATTTAAAATAACTAATGAAAAGTGTTAAAAAGAATGTTACTTTAAGTGAATATCAAACCAAACTGTTAAATTTAGAGAAAAGATTTAGAATATAGTTTTAAAATAACATATTTAATGGATGTAGTGTTTAATTATTTAAATATTTGCATAATGTGATAGAACATCACTTAATAAATAGTTTTGTGCATCACTACTTGCTAATATCTTTTAGTAAAATTTCAACTTCAAAAAGAAGGTATTATGTGGAAATGTATCCTTAAGTTTTCAATCAAGAACCAAATAGAATGTTGAACAACATTGATTTTTCATGTTTTGGGCTACTGAGTGTATTTTCAGGGATACTTATTAAATTGATCCATAATGTGCAATTCAAGAATATGTTCAGAGATGTGTTATGGATTGGAGACCTAAACTTCAATAATCAGTGTGTACACAAACACAGTAGGTCATTGGTGTGTGCCAAGGGTGACTTGAATATGGAACGTTAGATATTGTTGTTGTAATTTAGTTTAGAAAGTTTGTATGAGAAGAGCTCGATGCTAGAAATCAAATTCATTTTTTACTTGTGTGTACATTGTATTAATGTGTGGAGTTAAAATGTTTAAACTGATCACTGAGCAAGGTTGAGGTTTGTGCAGTCTTTTTAAAATACTTTACAATCAATATTAAAGAATAGAACTTGTAGAAATGCTAGCTTTGTTGATGTTGCGTGTATGTTCTATGACGTTGTAAAGAGTATTACTAATGAAATTGCACCAATGAAATTGTATTGGAGGTCTCTGATGTTAGTGTAGTCTCGTCAATGTGTCAATTTTTACAACACTTTCTGCACTGTTTTTAATTAATCATGTGAGCAGTAATGCAAAATTGACGTTAAGTTTCTACAGTTTACATTAATAATGCCTTTGAATTTAAGACTAGATGTCATTTATATGTCATACCAGCCAATTATTCAGGAATGTGTAATTTTTCGTGGCATCCTTTAACGTTGTTTGCAATAGCAGAGCTGCCAACCCTCCCACTTTTTTTTATTATGTATTAAAATTTAAATGGTTATATCAAATCCTCAAACCCGTCTGATATTCCAGATTAAAAATAATTTAATATTAAAGATTTAACAAAAAAAAATTTTTTTGATACTTTGAGTTTTTTTAGAGTGTTTATGATGCCAACAAGTAGTTTGGCCCAACATATTGGTAGGACAAACTTAACAACTAAACTCCAGACAGTTAATTTACTGTTTGACTTAAGGCAAATTCAAATTTTAGCAAAAAAGTTATAATTTAGCTACTATTTCTATTTTATATAACAGCAAACAGATTGAGGAATAAAAATCAAGATAGGGATTAAGAAAAAGTAGATTTGACCCATCACTAATTAAAATATATATGGTAAAAACTTTTGTAATTTTTGGAATACAATATCTTTGAATATTTAATGGGTTTTACAATATAACTAAATATAAGCATTAGTATTTAAATTCCCATGGGACTTATACTTTAAAGGAAAAATCATACATTATAATGTGTGTTGTGTTTATGGATAAAATAAACAGTAAACACTTAATTAATCATTAAGAAAAATTGTAAAATTTTTTAAGGGGAAAAGTAGATATTTCAAGTAGGCAGACTGATATGTTTGTACCTTAACTAGTACAAATAAACATTTGGTATATTTTTGTTAGGTTATTTAGCAATTTTATTAATCCTTACTATTTGTTGTAAAAATATTAACTAGCATTTTTCTCCAAGTGTTGGCAAGAGTCCGATCCTTAAGCCATATTATTTGTCATCAAGCAATTCATTATACACACCACAGCTCACATCACAACAACCTTTACAATATACACAATTTCCCATACTTTTTTCTTTTTAGTATTCAATACAACTGTGGTAGTGATAACACTAATGACGGGAATAAACTAGAGTTAAAAGTTTTGTAAATGTAAAATAACCGCAATTTTTACTTTCTTCAGATATATTATCAAATATGAAATGTACTTAAAAAGACTAAATATGGTATGGAGTACTCTTTTCGAGTACTTCTTGACTGCTTTTTGGGTCAAAGCTTTTCTATTTACTGCTAACTGCTCAGTATTGTAACTCCAGGGCAATAGTAAGTTGTACAATGAGAGGCACGCAATGTAACTTTACAACTTATTTACCTGTTCATGTTAATTTTAAACATAACCTTGTTGTAGGTGTTAGGAATTTTATAAGACTCCAATAAGTTATTAGACTAGGTATTGACAAGGTATACAAAAATAAATCATTAATATTTTCAAGGAAGAGGGTTTGAACACCACAGCGCACGCTCTTTAGCGCCCCTCGCTCAGTACAGCCTTGAGGACAGTGTCCAAAAGGAACAATTGAATGTCTTATTGCTATCAAAAGTACAAGAGATAGCCTTTATCCTAGGAGTTTATGTTAAAATCTCACTCGTTGACTTTCAAATGAAGATTTATCAATCAGGTGATAAAAAAGGTTTAAGATGACACTAACATCCAAGAGAGATTATAAATTCAGCTGTTTTAAGGGCTTGAAAAAACTGTATAGTATTCTATTATCTCCAAGCTTTTATTTTTTAATTACAATTAAAAGATCAGCTGTTGCCTAAAGATTAACTAGTTGTCTTTTACAAAGGGTTTCTCATTTTATTGTTTTTGTAGGGAAACTTATTCACCAGTTAATTGCACGCCTCTCGAACACCAAACATATATATAAAAAAAGTGTTATAAAAAAGAGCCAATCATCCTGCACAAACAAGAGCTCATGTTCAACCAAGCTAACAAGTTAAATGAAAGTGCCAAATTAATCATTGGAAATAGTTTGTAAAATGTTTTTTCTCTTTTTTCTTTTTATAATTTAAAAAAATATTTTCTACATAAACTGTTTTTACCTGTAATCTTTCAATAAATTAAGTATAATACCAACATGGGTTTTTATTCAATGTAGCCTCTTTGATTATCTAATAATATCTTACTTTGAGGGATTAATGTCTATTAATAGGTTGGTTGGTTAAAATTATTAAATGTATGCGTCTTAAAAGAATCATATGAAAAATATTGCCCCCCTCAACAACAGGCCCTGGATCTACCTTTTTCTACTCCCAGGCAGTTATAAGTCATGTGATCTGCACCTGTCACGATATATATTATCAACACCTGTAAAATAAAAATGATACTATACTTGAATGCTCTATATTTAATTCTATCCGCCCCAAGGGAAAGATGTGCCCGGAAAGTTTGGTTTGTAAGTTCAATTCTTCCATCAGCCTATCGAAGGTAAGTTTGTGCTACTAGAAGAAAAAAAATATTAACTATATTTCAAACTACCATATTTTTTAGGGGCATGTCAGAACCACTTTTTTAATTTGAGATGATATCAAGATGCTAATATGAAAAAATATCGGGACGCGGGAATGAGACAAGAAATTTTCTTTGAACGCACAAAAATGTAAATCATGTTAGTTCAAATAAACATATTGTCTATTGACTGCTAAAGTTTCTTATGACATTTCGGCTTTGGATTATCTTTTAGTTCATTCAAACACTTAAAATATAACTAATACATATTTTAAATACTATTAATACAAATAATGATAGTTGTAATATATACCATTTATAATTTAAATTTGTAAGTTAGTGTAGTAATTTATAAGGTCAAAGTTTGGCATTGAAAAACATTTCTTAATGCAAGATGTTTTGGGGAAAAAAGTGAGGCCTATTTTCAGGTCTTTGCATTATTACTATAAATAATAAAATCGCTTTTTAGTAAATTTCTTAGGGAGATTATTTGCTTTTTCACTTTTTCAAATTTCTCAATTATTAAAGATTCCTTTTCAATTTTTGAGATGAGTAAGAGAGATTTTATTTATTGTCTCAAGCAAGATATTTCCGAGTCTCGCACATTCCTAATATTTTGTAAATGGGGGGGGGGAGATCTTTAAGCAGGAGTTGGTGTTAAACTAGGGCAAGATACATTTTAGAAAGCTGTAGATCTGTATGTGCATCATAGAAGCATTTGTGTAGTTAAGTTTTTAAGATATCCCACAAATATTACAACCAATAAATTGTCTCCAACATAAGCCTAAGCCCAATATTTTAAGTTGGCTGCATATCTAAGCCTATTTAACTAATTCTAACATTGTATTTTCATTTTTTTTATTTCAATAATTATTTGGTTAAAATTGATTTGGATATTTTTGTTTCTTCTAGAAATAGATGATTTTCATCATTATCTATCCATCACAAATTTTCAAATTACAATTTTAGGAATATATTCATGGGTTTTTTACTGATGTGGTAACTACAAAGTTTAAAATTGCAATTATTTTACGAGTATCTATGACACTCCTCCCTGATGAGTTCCAATAGAATAAAACCTAGGTTGGGGGATTGGGCGGTGACGATCTATTTTCTTTAAGAGGCAACCATTACCTCTTTGTCCAATGGAAGCAATGTAAATTGTGAACTGTGTTCTTTTTTCATTGTAAAAGCCATATTGTGTTTGTCCCTTTTATATGTTTCTATCCACCCTTCCTCTACCTTAAAACAATTATTTTAAGAATATATTGTGTTGTTTTCTTACTTATTTGGTAACTTGACAGATAAAATCCATGTTAAAAACCTGGCATTCTATGGATAAAGCCTGTCAGGAGCAAGGTTAGGACCAGCCTTGTTCGTAATAACCGGTCATGTGCAAGGCTAGTTGCAGCCATGTTTATAAAAGCTGAAAAATCCAATGTTAGCTCGTGCAGTATCTGTAAGCTCTTGCCAAAGATCTATGAGTATAGATATGGCAAAGAGGAATATAAATTAGTCATCTTGAGAAATTCCAAAGGTGTACATAAAGAATCTTTGAGTGAGCTGGAACCCTGCTACATCCTTTTCTATGTGGGGAGGAGATTTTTCTAATAATAATGCTCCAGTGTTTTTTGAATGCCCTTGGTTCATAACTTGACCTGCCACATCAAGGCTACCGGTATCTAGTTAGGCATATATGTTAAGTGTAGAAAAAAAATGCACGTGAAGGGAATATTTGGTAGGAGTAAAATAAAGGTGCTTAGATTTTATATTTTTTAACTAACTAGCTGTTCAGGTTATACTCATATATATTAATTACTTTTATGTGCTAGGGATGAGGAAAGATGAATTTAAAGAAAGTGTACCTTCATTTGTGTGAAGGGAAAGTAGAAAACCATTTCGCAAAAGCCACCCTCAGTATACCCGGCCAGAATTCAAATTCTGATCTTCCTGTAATTGGCAGTCTAAGTCAACTGTGAGAAGTACTTCTTAGACCATGCGACCATTGAAGCAGGTTGCTCATTTGCTGTATTAATCCTTATGGTAAATTTGTGTTGTAAATGTATGTATAATTCTAATGCTAGAAAGACTTTCCACTCTCCTTCCACACAAATGTGGTTTCACTTCCTTTGAATTTGACCTTCCACACTCCTAACTCATTAGTGTAATTAGTAAATATGTGCATAATCTGAACAGATAGTAAGACACAATGGTAAAAAATATAAATTTTAAATGCTAGAACAATAACTTTTTAAGGTGACCTGGTGGTCTAGGGGTAAGGTGTCAGACTTCTGTGTTGAGGGTCCGGGGTTCAATCCTCGGTCCCGGCACAAATTTATCTGATTGACAAACCCTATCCTCACCTCTAACAAGACGTGTATTAATCACAACTTGTGAATGTGTGAATGCCAGGCCTCTATCGTGGTTCGGATCCACGTTAAACTGTAGGTCCTCCATTTCGTCTCACAATCAACCTACCATTACACATTAGCGTAACTGTTATAACCCGAATGGGTAGTAAGACGCGGTGCTAATAATAATAATAATAATAATAATAATAAATAATAACTTTTTAATGTAGGACATATTTAAGTATATAAAATTGTAATCAACTAATTACTGTTAAGGGTTGAGAAAAGATTTTGACTACACAAAAATCCTGGCTCATCTAGTCTTGTTCCCATTGACGGGAATGTCTGGGTTTAAATCCTGCCCAGGTATACAGAGGGTGTTTTATTCTAAAAGATTTGTCATTCTATTTTCATGTAAATTTGGGTATATTTCTTATAAATTATATTCTATATCCACACTCCCTTAATGTGAATGAATGTGGATAACCCAGTCAGTAACACGTGGCTAAGAAAAAAATAATACTAGTATGGATTTCTCAAATGTCTTCTACTATTTGTTTAAAATATATTTTTCCGCTATTGTGGTGTGGGAAGATTACTAGCTATATTTGGTGTTCTTGTTTGTAATTATGTGTTTGTGGTTGTAGGAGATCCAGACAAATTATGCAGAGTTTTGTTCATCCTGTGAAAAGGTGGTTTACCCTCTGGAAAAAGTGGAGACTGGAGGGAAGATATTTCATAAGCAGTGCTTCAGGTGTCAGCAGTGCAACTGCATCCTGAGGTATGTAATGGCAAAAACAATGCTTAAATCATAAGTAAACTTCTTAAAAATATTGCTCATTAGTCTACCAAATGGATGACTCATTTTTATGTAAGATCAGAGCACCAAGCTATGCCTATTGATATAAATTTACAATACTTAAGACGACCAAGGTTAATCAATCAATTCAAAGTCATCCATGTATTAGGAGACTAAATTGTGACCACTCTATACAAAGTTTACCACATATGAAGAGGCTAAACTGTGACCAGTCCATACAAAGTTTATCACTTATGAGTGAAGCAGTTTGTTGAAGTAGTGCATGCTTTTCTTTTGTCAGGATGGAGACTTACACACTTAATGGAGGCAAGCCGTACTGCCTACCACACTTCAAGCAGCTGTTTATCGCTAAAGGGAACTACGATGAGGGGTTCGGGTTGGACCAACACAAACGCAAGTGGAATAATGTGACACGAAACGAGGAGGACATTTTGCTCAATGGCATCAACGATGAGCACATTCAGTGAGGCGCAAAAATTGGTTAGTCATGGTTAAATTAAATGAAGGATCTATTATAATTAAAAATGTTAATAGTGTTGAATTCACAAAAAACTTTTAATTTAAATAAAGCTGATGTATATTTGTGTAAATAATGTAAAACATAATAAATGATGTTTCATTGATAGATTGATTAATTAGGTGAGTTAATATTTTGTTACTAACAGATTTGGTTATCAAATAGTTTTAAATAAATTACTAAATGTTTCACTCTTATAGACTTGATTCATTTTAAGTGTTTTTTTATTTTAATAGCTAATTCTTAATGAACATTGTTATAAATATCTTACTGTAAATAAATATTATGTTATGCAAACTGTAAAAATGATAGTTTTATTTTTAAAGTGTTTTTTGTATTCTAAAATATTTTTTTAAATAAACACGTTATTATTATTTAACAAATATTTTCTTTATGCAAACTGAATATGGATGTTTATAATTGTAATGTACTTTCCAATGCTATTGTTAAAATTAGTTTTTTCGTTATTTTTAACAAATTTGTTATTATTTGGTGCTGAGTAGAATTTAGTTTCTGAGTTGTAAGATATTTTCTTAAATGTGAAACTGTCCAGGCAGAGAGATGTTAGCCCTGAATTTGTCTGGGTACATTTTCCAAATATAATTTTGAAGCTTCATGAATAAACTTATGTAATTTTGCTAACAAAGGTCTTGTTTGGGTGAATGCTAGGGCATAGAAAACTAATTTTCCTCTGAGGAGGAGTCTGTTAGAAATGTTGACTATACCTTTAGCCTCTAAAAGTTTTTATCATTTTTATACATACCCCACCCCTCTAGATCCATTAAATTACAGGGGGGTGCCAGACTCCCTCAACTCCCTCTCTTTCAAAGGCCCTTGCATGAAGAAGTTTTAATTTTATTTAAACCTGATGTTGATAAGTTTGAATGTATAAATAAATGTTAACCATGTTAAAATATGATGTGAAGTATTCAATAAAATTTAAACAATAGTAGTGCAAAGAGCATGATATTTAACATAATTGACAAATTTATACTGAAATGAATAAAATATGTTACAAATCAAACCCCTGAAGGGGTAAGTGTCTCGCTCTTTTCACTGAAAAGGGGGTCTCATATACTGCAAAAAATACTGTGGTGTATTGCATTTTATTTGTGGAATTTTAATCTTTAATTCTCTACTGTTTGTGCAAGCCTTTGTTTACTCTCCAAGTTTCACTATTCACTTCACATTTAAATTTGAGACATTACAAAATTAATGGTGTAGTTTAAATAAATTATTCTTAGTAGATTTTCTCATAAATCCAATTCTAAACATCATAATATTCACTTTTCAAATAATTATTTCAAAAGTTTTCAAATATAAATTGACTGTAGGGATAAATTGTTTGGAGAAAATAGTTGAAAGAATGTTTTGTTTATTAATGAGGAGGGTAAATGAAAGAAATAATATTGCATGCAATACCCAATTTTTTTATGTTTTCTTTTGAATACAAAATTAAATTGAATTTTAGAAAAATACTTGTATTTAAATATATAATTAATTTTCTCAATCATTTACATTGAAAGTTGTTGAAAAATAAAACGTGTATATTTGCTATAAAGTTTCTACTTTAATTATTCCATAAATCACATCACATTTTTTCCCAAACAATTCTATATGTAGCTTTTTTTTATCTTTAGCAAAATCTAATTTTTTTTTTTTTCCATGCAGCTACACACATTGGCTTACTTGTACATGTATTTATATTTTCACTTTACATTTTTTTTAATAAATATTTGTGCTAGCTTTGCTAGGACCTTGTTTTTATTAGTTTTAGAAAATTCTTATGAGAGGTTATTTGAAGTTTAATGTTGCTGGACACCTTAGGGCAATTTATATGATTAATTTATTCAAGTTTTTCTAATTTTTTTAATGTTTAAAACTATAAAAGATTAACTTTACAGTGTCATCCAGGCATACCTTTCTTATAAATTTTTCTGTAATTTTTAAGGTATGGTATTGTACTCAATTGCTTTTTATTTACTGTCGAAAATTAAAATGACCCTTTTGAAAGAAATAAAACATACATTCAGAATTTTTTTTTGGAAATATCATCTTAAAAACAAAACATCAATTTCATCAAGCTTGCCAGTGATTGAGGCCGGTTTTATGAACCCAGCGGTGTGTGCCAAGGTTTTATGAACCCAGCGGTGTGTGCAAGGTTTTATGAACCAGCGGTGTGTGCCAAGGTTTTATGAACCCCAGCGGTGTGTGCCAAGGTTTTATGAACCCAGCGTGTGTGTGCCAAGGTTTTTGTTTTCTTTTATAAATGGTCATCC
Source organism: Timema podura (assembly GCA_033556935.1). NCBI lineage: Eukaryota > Metazoa > Arthropoda > Insecta > Phasmatodea > Timematidae > Timema > Timema podura. The sequence continues at coordinate 74,771,854 of JAVRXN010000003.1, read as the reverse complement.
TTTTTCCATATAAAGGTGGATACACTAAATTTTACCTTACTCTTTTCTTGCCCCATTAGTGTAAATATACAAGTAGGCTGTAAAGGCCTTCAGACTAGGGATAGGGTGAATCAGCTCACTCTTTTGATTTGCTCCCTTTAAGAGCTTAGCTCTTGTTCTCGGAACTTCGGTAGAGCTAGGAGCATAAGCGAGTCATTCCCATTTCCACTCCTATTGCTGGACAAATGATTTGTGGGGACTACCCCCCTCCCCCCCCACTCCAAAACCTACCTCATTGTTTCCAGAGGTTTTCTCTCATGCTGTTCATATAAGAGGTAATATTTCATTGTTTTAGTTGTATTTTAGCTATCACCTTTTTGACTTATTTTTAACCATTAAGGCTTACTTTACATACAGTACCGTTTCCAGCCTGTGGCCTGGGCTAGGCCTGCTGTAACTTCATATGCCTTATAACCTAACTTAATACTAAAACAGGCACAACACACAGTCTCCGGCCGTTAAATCATTACTGTGAAAGGGTAAACCCACATTTCACCAATAATAAAATTCTCGGCCATGCCAGGAATCGAAGCCTGGACTTGTAGCTCAGTATACAGATGCACTACCAACGAGCCAAGGTGTCTGATTAACTGTTAAAGTGTGATCCTTAATATATGTACGACAGAAAAACTATGTTTATTTGTTTATAATAAAATGGGATTGGTGTGTACAAACTAAATTAGCCAATTATCTAGATCCGTGATGACATAATGTGTAATAGCGTCTCGAACAATCCGCTCAAGAAGCTATAGCCGCTTGTTCTCATCTCTCACTCACGAGCGACCCATCACCACTTCAGATGCAGAGCACAGGGAACCATGTATAAAATACCAGGTGGTTTAAATTAATTAAATTAATTATCACAGTAGGAAAACTTGATTACATATCTGACCTTAATATGACCTCTAGAACTATTAATTAAATGAAGAGTTAAACGGGGTTAAAAATATGGTTAGCTAAATCACTTATATTATTGGTAGTGAAATGTTCAAAGCTGTATTTCAAAGCGAAAACTTTGAAGATGTAAAACTCTTATTAATATTTCCCTATAACCTCAATCTGTGTGATACACCCACCACGCTTCTCAATGTATAATGTATTCATTTGCTAGTGGACTTTGCGAAGTGATGCACTTCTACAGATTATGTAATTTACTTTGATGCAGTTTGCTAGGAATTTTTATTTTTTATTTGTGGGAACCACAGGATTTAACAAAGAAAAATTATACATTAATTTTGAGTTTTTTATTTAATAGAATTTATTTTGAGATTATACTATAAATTACCACAATTTAGTATTCTTCAAGCTAAAATACTATGTATAAAAATATCTCAGCAGCTCTAAAAGTGGAAAGAGAGTAGATACTATAGAATGGCGAGGGGGGGGTAGGAGACGGGATAAAAGATAAGTGTTTTTATGGCAAAAAATTTTTTCTTCTAAATAAATCAAATGGTGCTTAAGTATAAACATAGTTTATTTTTCTTCACATGATGCCCTCAAGAGTTGTTGAATAACTGTCAAGGTTATCCTGGAATTTAATGACAATGTTTTCTCTTCATTTAAAAAGTTTTTCATCTAATACCGCTATGCTCATGACAGATATTCAACAACTGTTGATATCACCATATGAAAAAAATTAAACTCTAAATTTCTACTGGAACATTTTTTTTGACCAAAAAAGTTTTGCTTTAAAACTGCAAAAAACAGACTTTTTCTTGCATTCCATACATCCCCACCTTAAATAAGTTTCCACACATTTTTTTAAACTTGTTAACTGTAAAACTTAAATTTGAATTTTTTTTAACATGAACAGTAATGAAGCTTACTGTTGATTCTTCTTGTTTATGACAACTATCAGCTCTATACGGCCATGATTTCCCTGACAACCTAGCCAGGTGGGTGCTGATGCATTGGTTATTTTCTAATTTGGTTACAAATAACTACCTAAGGACTGGAATATTGGCTGAAGAGAGCCTTAATTAGGGCAAGGTGACTTGATTCAACTGATATTAGTCTTCTCATGATCAGTAGGCCTATATATATTTATATGGTATGATAACAGTATAAGTGATAAGAAGGTAAGCCAACCTGAAAGTAGAGAGATATACAGTAGAGAGTTGATTATCCGAACTAATAGGGACCAGGGGTAGTTTGGATAGTCAAATTTTTCTGATAACCAAACACAACACCAAATTTCAGTTTAATATCTTAAATAACGCTAAGAATAATCATAAAACAATATAGGAAACAATTATGGCAAAAAAATACAATAATCATTGCAAAACATTTTTATTATTAAATTTATCAACTTGATACAAAGTAGGCCTATAATATATCATACCATAACTACATTCAACTGCGAACAAAAGATCATAGAACTGTTCAACACAACAACTGAGGTGGAATGACAAAACGAGGAGTGGAGGAGTGGAAGTCTAGTGGCGAGCATCATACGATCGGGTGTGGTGCGCAAGGTAATAGCACAGCGTCGCCACGCGGGCTTAATGTTTCGCACGTCATTCATTTGCCATGTTACATTATTTAAAACAAGCGTTCGGTTGATTGACGTTTCGGTTAATCAACGCTCTACTGTAGGTACCAATATAAATGTAATTTATTTGAAGTATTTAACATGCACTTTCTTAACTGAATGATTATATCAACACACAACCTATAAACTAACTTAAATCTAAAACAAACACAACACCCAACCCCTGACCGTTAATTCAGCACTGTGAAGGGGGAAACCCACATTTCACTAATGATACATTTTTCAGTCATGCCAGGAATCAACCCGAGACTTAAACTCAGTATTTAGACACACATCCAACTGAGGTAAAGTGTTGGACTAATAAATAGACAGATAAACACTATATCATATGTAAACAGTCTTCAAACCAGCTTTAGTTTTATAAAACCTATTCAGGAGGAGTTATGAAATGAGATCTGCAAGGAAAATCCTTAAAAGAAAAAATCCAAATAAGATAATGGTGGTAGCAGAAGGAAGAAAAGAACAAGAATGCACATATTGTTCATAGTGAATCTCATTTATTCTATCACACATTTATGTACAAGAAGATACACAGATCTCGAGAGTTAATGAGTTATTGCTCTTGAAAGGTATTAAATTATAACGGTGAACTTATTCCTATTGGTTAAACATGTAAACATATCTCTGAACAGCCACAATGAGCATCTTAATTTTGCGAGACTTACATATAATAATGGCCCTTGTAGATGTTCAGGTCTTTTTAATAATATAATATATCTAACATCTCAACAAAGAAAGGGATTCTAGGCCTCTTCATAGAAACCTATAATTTTTAGACAAATTCAGTAGTGTTTTATTATCTGAATTATTAAGAAAGTGCAGTACCTAGCTGTTAGTATATCGACACTACCTTTAATTTTGTCCACACCCTTTCAGAAAATAGGTTTTTTGGCCTTAATGGCGTTCACGATTCACTAGTGCCCAAGAATACAAATACAATGTTTTATGCAAAACGTATATTGAACAAATTTAAATTGTGCCTCTATCGTCTATATCGAGTATGTGATCCATAGACTTTAAAAGCAACTAAATGGTTTTTACAATAAAAGGGTTAAAATCATAATTAATACTATATGCCTCGTCCACCAAAAAGAGCTTTGATTTTTTTTTAATTATATTTCTAACTCTTTAGCCATTGAGCCAGCAGATTGCAAAAAAAAAAAAAATACAGCTCTAAGTGATAGGAAATAAATTGGACCCTATATCTAAACCTTCAAATTATTGATACAAATTTTAACCATTTCTTATCCACTAAAATCCTGATTACATACTACACCCCCATAAGAGTCATTAATATAGAGTACCATACAATAATTTTGAATTGAAATGCAGACCTCTTCATATCTCAATTAATTATGATATATTGTCCTTTAACAAAGAAAAAAAACTGAATGTTTGTTAAAAGTTACATTGAAACACATTATAAAAGTTTATTTACTAACAAATCAAAACACAGGTTTCATTCCTCTCAACTTTAAAATATAACAGGAAATTGTTGAACAAATAATAATAAAACTGTGTTTTTATAACATAAAATGCCAAATATACATTTATATCAATGTATTTTAAGACCTAAAATTGATTTGATACTTCCAAGTAGACATTTGCTATATTTATTGAAATCTACAGCCATCACTTTAGCAATTGTGAATTTCAATCTCTTCTCATCGTTATAAGCTTCTGTCTTGGCACGCAGTCTAAAAATAAAATTGTTGAAAAGTGGTTTCCTGAAGTATGACTCGTACAAAAACCGATTGTTGTTTTCGGACAAGCCAACTTCCTGGGCTGTGGCACCCAGAATTTCTTGAGCTACGTCATTAAAACAGGTGACCCATAGGCTGGTGCTCCAGTCTGCCAAACACACACCTATCAGGAGTCTGTACTGGTAATTGGGGTATTCACAATTACACTTTTCACACTTATATAGATTGTTTCCCAGATCAATCACCTTTTTATTACAGTCTCCATTTGGACAGGCTTTGTAGACGACGTTCTCTGAGCGTATCATGTCACCATAGCTTTGCAGGTGAAATAGTCGGGTTTGTCTGAAGTACCTAACTGAGCGCGTCGAGCTTCCTGCAATGTCATCCAGTTGCCGCTGAAACCTTCCCCTACCGAGTCACAACGGGCCGAGATGCTCTTGGTCTTCAACCTGGATCCAAAGTTGTCAAACCACCCCCTGAGTCTCTGCGCATCAGCTATATCTGGGTTCACCTGCACAATACTGGTGGTCATTGGGGAAATGCTCCGGGCTCCTCTAAACTCGGTCATCCGACCTCCTTTGATGGCGACTATTGGCTGCAGGCTGCCATCAAACTGCTCTGCTTGTTCACCCCAGAGAGTAACGTTTACTGAAGTATTAGAGTGATCAACCAACGTTATCTCACGTTTCTTTAATTCCGTATTGTGGTCTTAGAAGTGAAAATTACAACATCACCAACATTCTTACAAACACCAATAACATCAACAATAGAATTAATATCAACTTCTGACAATGTGTTGATGAGCAAAAAATTAAACCTGGTGAAAGGAATGTCTTTCTCGTCATGACATGGTGCAATGCTGGTCAATTTGGACAACGTTATCTCAAAGTCGTGTTTAATATTTGAAAAACTCTTGTTGGCTGGTTTGACAATGAACTCGCTTATGTAGTAAACCTTCCCTTCCTCAAGGATATCGTAGAACTGATCTACTTGCTCGTTGAAGCCTGTTGCACGTATTTCTCCACTTTCATCTACTAGTGAAAATGAGAAAAGCTTCCCACTGCCCCGAGTATTGTTCCATGTTTTTATTGGAGTCTTCAATGTAACTCTTGACCTGAGTGTCAAAGATGTGTGGTATGGATTCACTGATGACAAAGGTTGAGTTTTCATACCTTCAAAAGGATAAGAGGTCATTCCACTGCCAGTGACAGATATCTGGCCGTTGTTATACATTTCTTTTCTTGCTGGTTGATGAGTTGGGTTCTCAGATCTCACTCTGTATCTTTGAGTCTCCTGGATGAAATCAGTGGAATTATTTGCTCCTTCTGTATAGGGAATTGGATTACCTATTTGTGATCTTACTTGTGAGCCATGAGTGAGTACAGTCAAATCCATAATAATCATTACACGTTTGTCTCCTTTCCCAGCATTATTGATCATGCTAGTTATATGTTTGTCTATTTTTACAATTGTATAATCACACAGCTCTCCTGATAATACTTTTTCATTTAACTGAGTAGCTAACATTGCAAAACTATTGCAATGCCGACCATCTGAAACCAACAATCGATACCTTTCATTTACTCCTTGATTACCCATTTTCTTTGTGCCCAAAATTTGCATTAAAGGATAATCCACTACCCCACCTCTCATAATAGTTGCCACAGAACCTTCTGTTAATTTCCAGTTCATTGTAAAACACAATTATTTAATTATAGCTTTATTGGTGTATTAAATTCTCTCTAAACTTATAACCTTTGACGCAAGAGACTTATTTAATTTTGGAAATTACATTTGAATTTAGAATATAATAATGTGCAAATTAGGGCCAAAGTTATTTTTTGTTACCATTGTTTAGCAAAATAGTAAAAGTCTGTACTTTCGTTTTTAGGAGAATTCATTAGCCTCTGAAGTAAAGTAATTGTTATTGAAACTCTTTTTTCAAAAGAAATTTAACTGATGATCAATAAACTTTTTAAGAATACTCTTTAAACCGAAATTGTATTATTTCCAATTTAAATCTAGTTCCACTTTGAATCAGATTAGCCAACATTAACTAAAAAACTACTTGCTAAAGAAGAAAATATTTTAACCATCTCCATCGTTTTAATATTAAATAAAATTAAAATAATTTTGTACTGAATACGCTTTAGTAAATATTTATTTTTATTTACAGTATTAGTTTTAAACAACTAATATTTTCTCTAAAATAAAATCAAGCAAAATTACAGAAAACAACTTCCTTCACTTGTCGCAGTACAGGTGCGGTACGGGTAATATCGGACAGACGTAAACGTCACATGACCTCGACATAAGTAATCCAATGTTAATCATAATAATAATATGGATTAATAACATACTATTTTTGCTGTAAATGCAAATTCGTTAGAAAGAATTAAAATGAGGAAAAATAAATGTGATACAGTTTGTTGTTTATACTTTATTTAGTTAAGGATCGTATTGAAAGTGTAACTACTAACTGTGGGAGGATCTTGAACTCTAGACATGGCTCTGAGAAAAGTCAAAGGAAATCTGGAGCGTATGTTTGACAAGAACTTGACGGATTTAGTTCGTGGTATTCGTAACAATAAAGATAATGAGGTGAGTTATAATAATATAGGCTTGCCTCACTTCTCAAAATACCTTAAGTAATGTTATACCTTGTAAGATATTTAAAATTAAGCAATATTCAACAAAATGTTACAATTTCTTTTTTAACATAGGGCCTATACCAAGGTTTAGCCTGTTGGGGTAGAGAAGGTTTATGGTTCCTTTCGATTAAGTTTTTTTATGAAAAAATTTCACTTGCATTAATATATTTTATTCCATAATACACAAGAAAGGATCGCCGGGGAAAATATTTTGATTGGCTAGTTAAATAAGTAATTACTTTAAATGTGTCTCTTAGAATACACACATGATAACTTTTAATAGAAATAACTATTCTATACATGTATTTATCCATCCAAAATTATATTCGCCATATTAGGCTAGATTAGGTTATGTTAGGATCTTTTTAAGTCTATCAACCCAAAGTTTGGTTTGATTTGATATCTATACATTTAGTGCTGGGCATATACTCAGCCGGTTGGTGCTGCCTACAAGATCTGGTAGTAATATCATACACTAGGTGAGTTAAGAAAGTGTGACGATTCTCAGTTGCCTTACACATTGAATTTCTATGATCGAGCGCGAAAGGTTACCAATTTTATCGGTAAAGGTATTTTCACATACCTCCCATGGTTCTTTTACAAGCCACTATTGACATGGGACCAACAGCTTTACTTCCCTCTGAAAGAAGTTTTACTATGGAAAATTATACAAAAATTAAAAACTATAAAATTATCTTGTAATGATATCTTGTCTTATAGTAATAAATTTCTAAAATAATACAGTAGTAATAAATTTCGGTTTCACTTTCTAAACCAGACTAAACATCGTGAATAATAAGATGTAATATATTGATGAATTCCTCCATACACAAAGATAAAAATATGTCAAAATTTTGTAAACGACTATATTACAGTTGACCCATGCTTGCATTCACTAAGAGGCCTAACTAATATAGCCTACTTTTTATGACTTTGAATAGAAAATTTATTAGTTTTTATAAAAATGTATGTAAAATTAGTATATTTTCTATTAAAAATCATAAAAAGTATATTGAATACAAGAATGGGTCTACTTCAACATATTTTTATATGAAATTTTGATATATTTTTCTCTTCATGCAGGTCAGATTCATCCATTCCCCTACCCCGTGTTTTAGTCTTGAGATGACCGTCTTCATCGAGCAATATTTAAATAATGAGGCCCCTCCCCCACCCCATGAAAGAAAATTCTCAATATGTGCATGATCGAATGTTGGGTTTATTTTAATAACTTAAACTAACAAACTTTATCTCTAAAACCTAGCCTTGTAACTTAAGTTGCTTCAAATGTCCTGTCAAAAGGAGTTATATCGATTTTTCGTAAATACTTTGATCTCAGAAACCATTAAGAATAGGACGTATGTTCGTATAAACTTTTTTCCTTACAATGACTGAATAGAATATAGATCTTTCCTCGTGAAACATCCTGTATTTAGAAGTTGAATGCTTTGCAGGGCTATGGAGTTGGTACACCAAGCCCTCGGCTCCGACTCCTCTATTTTTCTATTGTCCTACTCCAACTCTGACTCCTTCATAAATGGCTAATGTGTAATATTAATTAGTAATAACAAATTTATTGCAATAAAATGTTTCAATACAGATGACTTCATGGGAAGCTTCTTTGACATAATGAATTTATATTTAAATAAATTTGTCGATTCATATTACAAATATTGATCTTAAAGAATTAAAAAAGTATGAAATTAAAATGATAATTTATGGTTACCACATATTGTTATATTGTTATATTACAAGTTTATATTTTGAAGCCGGAATTAGAGTTGGCACATTTTTACCAACTCCAGCTCTGACTCCACCCAAATTTCTTCCAACTCCACAGCCTTTATGCTTTGTTTTGGGATCTGTAAAATTAATTAAGTTCATATCACTATTGTATATCTTTGTTAGCTTACTTTCAAAACGTTATAATGGTGATTTATTTTAACTATAAGTCTAGGGCGTATTTATCAGAGGCAGAAAAATAAGACTCAAGGACTTTTTATAATTGCTTCATATTTTGTGAATCGCAACATCATCATCTTTATAAAGAAAACAAAACTTTCTAATACATATATTGCTGCACTCAAATATTTTAAACAGATTTTCCCCATCTTTATGCTAATCTGTTTTGAAAATAGGCCCCTAGGCAAGTGTTATTTCATAACTTACCTGCTATTTAAATCATCTTTATTGTAACTATGTTTGGCCTTATATAAATATATTAGCCTATTCTTACATTGTTTTGTTTGCCGATACCAGGCAAAGTACATCGCACAATGTATCGAGGAAATCAAACAGGAGCTGCGACAAGACAACATCGCTGTCAAGTCAAATGCTGTTGCCAAGCTTACATATGTAAGTATGATTGAAAATAGAGATAATGGAACCACTTACACCTGAAAAATAACTCTCTCATTTGTAAATTGAAAGTTGAGCTCATTTACAGTTGTTTAAACATAGGATTTTTCTATAACTAGCCTTCATTCTCATTATATATCTTTTTTACCTTTGAATAATTGCATTTAGTGTTTTGGTTGACATCTAATAACTAGTCAACTCTCAAGTATCAAGCACTTTATTCAGCAACAAGCTCTTTAACAATATAATTTTAGAATAAGTAGGTTAAATACAACTTTAGCTGTGCCCAAATAGCTATAAGCACTATAGGCTTAAAACTAAAGTTAGATTAAGTAAAAAGTATCAATGCCTCACTATTGGCTTAAAACTAAAGTTAGATTAAGTAAAAAGTATCAATGCCTCACTATTCTTAACAAATATTACTTCATTCATTTAATATTTACACAGCTACATGCATGGTCCTTATTAAGACTTTTTCAATATTATTTCTTACATGTCTTAGTGTTGGGTTGAGTAGTATCTCCATGATATTCATAATTTTTTGCTCTAATGATTTTATCAACCAACACATCCTCATTGTGTCATATAATAAAGAGCTTACTTTTCCAACAAATAACAATTTTTGTTGTCTTAACCAAAAATACCAAAAATATGGATTATAAAATAAATCAAACTTTAATCACCATTGAGAATCGAGTTGGCCAGCTGTTGACTTCACAGAGCTCATCGTGACATGACATTGAATGACTTCAACATATTTTAACCCACTTCAGTGGCCGCTTCTCTCGTGTTGGACTAAACTGCCAAAGACGGGGAGATCAGGGTTCAATCCCAGTTAGGTGCACCGAGGGTGGTTTTTTCTTGGTTTTACACTCTCCTCCCATGCAAGTGTGGGTGCACTTCCTCTCAACCGTTTCTATTCCCTAAGCCGTTAGTGTAATAAGTACATAGACATATAACCCGAACGAGTAGTAAGACGCGATGCTAAAAAATCTGTAAAAAACACACTTGAAACTTCGTTTTTTTTACTTGTTGAATTTTATTGGTTAATAAATATCTATACAATGCGTTTGGCAAAATGTAAATTTTTTTATTTAGTCAATCAATTTATGTTATACACAATATTTTATATCTTGATTTAGTTTTTAGACAAACCAATTTATTCAAGTTATTTAACTAAAATTTTTCTTGAATAAAATCTCATAGCTATTTTAACTTATCTTTAGGCTTTAAAAAATCCATTATCTGATTCCATGGGTTTTGTGTACACAGGACTAACTGCAGGGATTGTAAAGTTTTTTTCAACTTGTTGTACTTTTGGGGGAGGGGGCGACTATCACACCACTGTAGTGAACATAAATCGTCTTTTTAAGCACATACCATGTGGTTGACTAGATTAGATAGTCCGAAAACATAGAATAAGAGTTGTAAAAATTATCTTAATAGTAGGCCAAAATATGAATTGGAATAACTTGTTTTTTTTTTATTAGTACATTCAACAACGTAACTAACAATTTATTCTAAGAGCTGAGCATTAAGAGGGTTACTTGGTGGGGAATACACCTTCATTACACCCTCCTGAAAGTCAAACCTTCAATTCTCTTTCATTATAAATATAGTCTCTGTCAAGCTCAACACCAAAGACCATGTGTGTTTACATAGTTTTATTGGGTCAATTTTTCTCATCTCTAGCCCATTAGCGTAATTAGTTCATAAGTGTACAACCCAAATGGATAATAAGATCTGGTGCTAAAAATACATAGATTATTTTATGTAATAGATATAAAACAAGATTCTTTAAATTTTTTGGATTTGAAATTCATTCACAACTTATTGATCAAACAATAAGGTTTTGAATTCAATTTTTTTAGATTTTCACAAAAATAGGGACAAGGAACTCTTAACTGGTGGCTGGACAGCTCTAGTTATTAGATGGATTTGCCCCTGACAGGGGTCCAGGGATCAAATCCCAAGCTCTTGTACTGAAAAGTTTTTATCTTAAAATGCAGGTACATTTTCTATAAATTCTACCTTCCTTCTTTATTTCCAATTAGTGTGAATATTCGAATAACCCAAAAAACAACAGAACAAATGTATTATTCAAACCAGTTACTGAAACTCTATTTTCACACTATACAGGCAGTAAGTACATAATCTAAATTATGCTTTAAATAGATAAAACTTATCTGAATTGATTATGTAATTGTTTTGTATAAAATTAAAACAAATAACTTATATAAAATATAACCAAGTAATCAATTCTAATAAACTTTTTAAATTTGAATGCATGTGTGTATAATATATATATATATATATTATCCATCATGTCCTTTTAACTTTGAAAACATATTTAATAGAGTTTCAGTATATATATATATATATATATATATATATATATATATATATATATATATATATATATATATATATATACATACATATACACACACACACACACACACATTCTAGTTCTATATTACATGGGAAATAGTTAAATAGATAATTTAGTTAAGTTTTAACAGTTTGAATGTAGGCCCCCATTACACTTAATAATATGTTCTAATTTATATTATATATTAAATGTATGATATAAAACTTTTTTTTTTCATTTTTCATCTGTTGCAAACCTCTGCTTGATAACAGCACAAGCAAGTGCCTATTTGTGTTAAGTGCTGATCATGTGCCAGTGAAATGGCCATCTTCAATCTCACCATTGTAACATGGGAGTCAAAGTTCATGTGTCTCCCAATTACTACAAGCCTTCCACCGCCAGGCTTCACTGACCAGGGGTAGAGAAAGTAGTCCTTACCATCTCGTTATTTCTTAACAAAGAGCAGCTATCTCTGCTTGGTTGCCCTCAACATAGTCTAGATAAACAATCAAGTTCTTTTATTGCCGCTCTATATATTTGGGCTCTCGGATACTTATACATATATTATCTACTTTAGGAAAAAAGATTTAGAAAACACATTGCTAACATTTTACGCAACTGGATATCACATGACTTTACTTATTAATATTAGAGTTTTTGGTGGAATCACGAATCTGAATACCCAATTTACCTTTGAATCTCGATTCCAAATCTTGGAACAAATTATTAACATTGGAGAAAATTGAAATATAACAATAATATAAAATACTAATAGTGACTAATTGTTAACATTCTTTCTTTTCACTATAACATTTATACAATCATTTAAATGTTAAATTACTGGTCTGGAGTCTGGTTGTTGAGTTCACCCTATTATAATTGGTTCTGAACCACCAGTAGGCAGTATTAGAACTCTAAAACAAATTTTATTTGAACATTGAAAGAAAGAAAAAACTTAAGGGTTTGAGTCTCGAATTTGAAATTTTCTTAATTTCTCGAATATCCTTAAGGATTCAAGGATTCCACCCGTAGTCAATATATGAACATAGTTTCAGTAATATTTGTAATTGTCACATGCTGTCCTACTTTATGTAACACTCTTACAAAGTGTTGAGGTGTAACTGACCATATCTGACCTTATAAGATAACATTTAGTCATTATTCATTATTCTTTATTCATGTGCATCACAAACTGGTACTTGAAGGAAGGTTATCCACAGTATGCAATGTAATTTTCAAACCAATTGAAATGTGATTTTAGTGATGGCTGTATCCATAACCTAGGTTTATTTCCATCCTCACTTACAGCCAACACAATTGTACTAAAACTTAGGACTATTAATAAATTAATACATTGTATCTCTGACACCATAGTCAAAGTTTGTGATTATTTTGCTAACAACTGGGGTGTGCCAAGTCCACTTTTTCAATTCAAAGCAAACTTGAATCGACTATATGAAATATTATCCAAGTTCAAATATCTTCTTTTTTTTATGGTTCGAAAAATATATTTTGGTTATTTATATATATATATATATATATATATATATATATATATATATATATTATATATATATATTTTATATATATATATATTTTATATATATATTATATATATAAATATATATATTATATATATATATATAAAACCCGCCTCAGTGGCGTGGTTGGCTAACACGCTAGTCGTGTTGAGCTCGACCGCCGAGGACGGGGAGATTGAGGTTCGAATCTTGGTCGGGTGAACTGGGGTGGTTTTTCCTAAATGGTTTTCCACTCTACCTCCACGCAAATGCGGGTTCACTTCCTCTAAATTCAACCCTCCCAATTCCTAATCTATTAGTGTAATTAGTACTTAAGCGTATAACCCGAACGGGTAGTAAGACACGGTGCTAAATATTATTATTATTTATTTATATATAACTTTATGCACTAAAATGGCTTGAAATTGTTTTATTGTACAATTGCTTGTAATATTTTGTTTTAATAAAATGAATTATCATCACAACTTTAAAATCAATTAATTCTTTTTTTTTTCCATGTGAATATTAATTTTTAAATCATACAAGAGCTCAAAATGGAACTGTATGACCATCAATTAAATATTTTAGCCCTCAATATTTTGATTGGCGAAGCTTCGTAATGGTCGAAGCCAGAATTGTTTTGAAGCAAAGTCGAAGCTTACATTTGTTTCGAAGCCATGTTGAAGTTTTGAAGCTTTGTACACACCTCTACTAACAACCCTACCATTTGCAATCATAATTGATACATATACTCCAGTGAACACAACATGATAGGCCACAGCTGCTATTCTACAAACAATACAATATTGTAAGGCATAACAATGACATTTAAAAAGTTAGACTAGCTTTGACAACTTTGAAGTTCTTTATTTTAAGAATTTTCACAAACATATTGAACATATGTACTGTCTAGAAAATACGTCATACATCATGTCCTTTTAACTTTGAAAACATATTTAATTTATTCCTTCACTTGAGCCAATTTACAATGGCTATTCTTATTGTTGGGACTTGCTTCACTCTATTACAGAGTTTAAATAATAATTGTGAATATGAGCACAATATCCTTTGAATCATCTATCTTGAAGAATAAATATTATAGTTGAATTCCAAATTATTAACATTTAATATATACTTAGGATGATAAACTTTCATTGATGACAAATAATAAAAATATTAATACCATTTTCCCACTTCGGCGGCCAAGTGGTCTAATGCATCACTCTTGCAATAGACTGAATTGCTGGTGACACTGGAAATTGGGTTTAGGGTGAACTGAGGGTGGTTTTTCACTTTTCCTACATGCAAATGCAGTTACATTTCTCATCCCTAACACATTAGAATACCATAATTAGTGGGCCTACATATATGTATAACCGGTCAGTAAGACATGACGCTAAAAATACCTAGTTTAACTCTTAAACTCCTCTCAGGTCCTACTAAGACTTTAAAATTCTCTCATTATTCATGTTTTTAAACATATGAACATCTGAATTTTAAAAAAATGTGTGGGGGTGAGCAGATGTGATGTTAATTTCCATCTAACTGATATGGTTGACCTTCGCGTTCCTACTATAACCTAGAAGAGCAAGGTTCACTCTGGACATAGGCCCATAGGGGTATCCCATCCTCAGGAAAATGTGGGTGACATTCCTCTTAAGGTGATTGACTCTTTTTCATTTGACATAGAAATGCAGAGTCATGGGAACAAACAGTTATCTTCATTTTTTTTACTGTTTTGAATTTTTCTTTTCAGAAACGGTTTGTTCAAGAATAGAAGCATGTTGATTATGTTTCACTTTTTACATACACACCTCCTCTTTGATTTTAACAGTAATCAAATATCGATAAAATTGACATTTTTCAATAGAAAACTGCCGGCTTCATAGCAAAAAATAAAAAATGTAACAATTAATAAACATTGATACATCATCTTAGAAGGGGTGTTGAAAATATTAACATAAAAATTTCACTCATTCTCGAGAAAACTGATACTTCCAAACTTATGATTTTTCCGCAAGACCTGTCCAGTAGCTAGTGCTGTCTACGGTTTCTGTGATCCATCTGTTCTTGTTGGCGCGGAAGGATACTTTGGGTTTCGGTTGTGAAGCCGCGCCACGCCTTTCACCCTCCCACCCACCATCCCACAAAATAGGTTTTAGACTTGCACTCGCAAGGCCAAAGGCCTTAACATACTTATGTATTTTATAATAGTTAGTAGCCCTGTGTCAAATTGCCCAAATAATAACAAATCGCTTCTTCATTTATGTTTTGAAACCTCTTTGTTTGAGACTTGGCAACAAACCTGAAAAACATGGATATATCAAGACATTAGCAAAGTCAGGTAAACTCTCACCCATTCATTCTCTTTTTCATTTATTTGAGGTTTTTAACGTGCACTTTCTGAACCAACTAATTATATCAGCACACTACTTATAGACTAACTTAAATCTAGAACAGACAAACATCCACCCCCGGCCATTACTTCATCACTGTGAAAGAGAAAACCCACATTTCACCCATGATACATTTTTTGGTCATGCCAGGAATTGAACCCAAGACTCAGCTCAGTAGACAATATGCTACCGATTGATCTAAGGTGTCAGACCGACTGAGTCTTAGTCAAGAGTTTGAACAACTCTGGTGGACACACCTTCTGTTTTTGGTTTATTTGCCGCCACGTCTTACTTCCTGTCCTGTTTATTATGTTAATAGGATAGGGATGAGGAAGGTAAGATTTAGAGGAAATGTACCTATATTTATATAGAGAGAAAGCATAAAACCATTTAGAAAAAACACTCCATACACCTGACCAGGATTTGAAGCCCGAGCGAGGTCACCAACAAACCAAACTAGACTATTCTTACATTTAGTCCGCGTGTCCATCAATATGTGTAACACCCCTTGTTAATGAAACAGAGAAATATATAGATTGGTTTAGGTGTTCCTCCACCCCTGGTTAATTCCATTTGATGTGTTGTGTGTTTCAGCTCCAGATGTTGGGCTATGACATCAGCTGGGCAGGGTTCAACATCATCGAGGTGATGAGCTCCTCCAAGTTCACCTACAAGAGGATAGGGTACCTGGCTTCCTCGCAGTGCTTCCACACGGACACCGAGGTCAGTGGCCGCCGATTGTCGGAACTAGAGGATCGCTTAGGGGATACAATACGCTCACTTTCTCTTGGAAATGAGAGACAAATGATCCTATAACTCCCATTAAAAATTAATGATTTCTTCCTAATTTCAGAAACTACAATTACATTATACTCTTATTGCATAGTGTGCCGAGTTATCTTCCACTTTGCCATATTGAATTTAAACTTTAACGACACATAGACTAGTGTATTTTGTCACAGGAATAACCTTATCTAACAGCTAAACATTTAACTAGATTTACTTTCAAATGTCCATACACTACGCTACCTGACTACTTCACCTGACACATATCACAGATTATTTCAACTTTGACATTTATAGGTCAAAAATATCTAGCTGCCTTTTGTCATTGTTGGCCACTCTTTTATTTAAGCATCACGTCTTCCTACCAATTCGGATTATATGCTGATGTACTTTTTTTTACATCCATTACTGTTTCCAGCCTGTGGCCTGGGTCAGTTTTTTAATTCAAACCATCTATTTTCCACTACCAGCTTGCTAGGCCTACCGTATGTTTATGTACTAATTACGCTAATGGTTTTATGGACGAGGAAAGTTATATTTAGAGTAAGAGTGCCCGCATTTGCTTGGAGGGAGCGTGGATAGTCATTTTAGAAAAATCCTCGACCATGTTTCGAAACTTGATTTCCTTGTCATTGGCAGTCTAATATACTGCGAGAGTGATGCCTTCGACCATGTGGCCACCGAAGCGGGCTGTTGACCACTCATATTTATTTTTATATCTTTTAAAGGTGTTTCATTTGGCAAAGTGACTACAGTATCAAATATAATTTACGTCACATTTGGCGTCAAATATATGCATATATAATAATTGGGCATATAGGTTAGCTCAAGAAACAACTCCGTACTTGACTTGATCCATCCTCACTGACTTTCTCCAAACCTCCCTATTTTTGCATACGCCCTTCACTTCAACAACATCCATACGTGTGCTCTTTTATCCTTCTATTCACTAAGAGCTTTAAGAAAAAAATATAGCTGTTGCCATACATTATTTTAGAATTCAACTGGGAAGGCTATCACCAAGAGAAGACAAATTCCTTTGTAAGATGTTTTAAGAAAATAAAATACAACTTTTAAATCTGAAAGTTCATATTTAAAACACACCAAAAAACATTAAAGTGATTTTCCAGGTACATCAGGTCGCCTTTCAGCATCTGTATATTAATTATAAATTAAGTGTAGGCTTGCTTAAGTAGCAGTTTTACTATAGGTAGACCTAGTATATGAACACTAAATATGATATCTGTTGAAAAATGACACCTGTAAACGGAGATCAAACCTGGGACCCTCGATTTAGCATGCTAATGTTCTACCACTGAGCTCTCCAAGAATTGTCCTGTACTTAGGGTCATTCTTCATTCATAGTTTAAGGTAGAGTCTTTTATGGACGTGTGGATACCATCAACTAACATTAATCATTATTATTAAAATCAAATAAACAATATTATAATTAATATTTCAGGTAAATCATTTGGCCATATTTATTTTTATTTCGATCAATCAACTCGGATCATTTTGTCCCTTGCTAATTTAGTAATAATTATAAAATCCATTCATTTTTTAAACATGATTTTTATGGGCATATATACATATTATTTAACCTAATTATATTTCATCATAAAATATTTTATTTGGATTAAAAACATTTTCACAAACCTATAGAATATTCAATTCAGATTCAATTAGAAACATTTTCACTATAGTTTCATTTTTTTACCCCCCATTTATTTGAGGTATTTAACATGCACTTTCTGAAACTAACCTACATATAGAATGAACACACATTTCACCACTGATAAATATTTTGGCCATGCCAAGAATCGAACCCGGGACTCTTAGCTTAGTAGGCAGACATGCTACCGACTGAGCCTTTTTGCTATTAAAATACGCTATTTGTATTTGATTTAATTTTTTTCGGTGCATGATATTTGATTCGTAGCCTATTAGTAAGGAAAGATTCAAATTTGGTCTGAAATTTAAAATCTTTGATATGCTTTGGCATATGTACAAAATATGGTATTTGTATGGAAATATATACTGGTAAAATGAAGTATCGATAAACATTCGAGTTTGACATATCTAGAAAAGCAACACATAATAGTCAAAATACATGAATTTCACCATCCAGAATAGGAAAATGCCAATTTTTGCAGCAGACACTCCCCATTTTGGGAAGTATATCTCTATAAAAAATTGTGTTAAAAATGTATTATGTTTCTATAACTCTTAAAAAAGATTAACATTAATTTTGTTTAATGACCCAATGGTTTATTCAGTTGAATGTTTGGTGTAAGGTTGACCACGTCCTAGTCTAGTAATTGGCCTGATGAGCTGAAGTAACAGCTCCAATTCTCCTTCTAGCTGCTGATGCTGACCACCAACATGATCCGCAAGGACCTCAACAGTCAAAACCAATACGACGCAGGGCTGGCTCTCTCGGGACTCTCTTGTTTCATCAGTCCAGATCTCGCTCGAGACTTGGCCAACGACATCATGACTCTGGTGAGCTGCTTCACTGCTGTCGGACAATTGAGTTGTTCCAAATCTTGTTGGGCCAAAAATAACTGCTACACAGTCTAGAATGTAAGCAGCAGAGTGAGGTGTGTAATAGCTTGCATGAATCTGCCCTTTAGAATGTAAGCAGCAGAGTGAGGTGTGTAATAGCTTGCTTGAATCTGCCCTTTAGAATGTAAGCAGCAGAGTGAGGTGTGTAATAGCTTGCTTGAATCTGCCCTTTAGAATGTAAGCAGCAGAGTGAGGTGTGTAATAGCTTGCATGAATCTGCCCTTTAGAATGTAAGCAGCAGAGTGAGGTGTGTAATAGCTTGCTTGAATCTGCCCTTTAGAATGTAAGCAGCAGAGTGAGGTGTGTAATAGCTTGCATGAATCTGCCCTTTAGAATATAAGCAGCAGAGTGAGGTGTGTAATAGCTTGCTTGAATCTGCCCTTTAGAATGTAAGCAGCAGAGTGAGGTGTGTAATAGCTTGCTTGAATCTGCCCTTTAGAATGTAAGCAGCAGAGTTAGGTGTGTAATAGCTTGCATGAATCTGCCCTTTAGAATGTAAGCAGCAGAGTGAGGTGTGTAATAGCTTGCATGAATCTGCCCTTTAGAATGTAAGCAGCAGAGTGAGGTGTGTAATAGCTTGCTTGAATCTGCCCTTTAGAATGTAAGCAGCAGAGTTAGTGTGTAATAGCTTGCTTGATCTGCCCTTTAGAATGTAAGCAGCAGAGTGAGGTGTGTAATAGCTTGCTTGAATCTGCCCTTTAGAATGTAAGCAGTATAGTGGGGTATGTGATAGCAAGTGATAAGGACTTGGAATACCGGTTTTTAATAAATATATTAGGTGTGTTTTTTTAATAAATATATTAGGAGTGTGCGAAGTCCACTTTTTCAATTCGAATCGAATATATGAAATATTCTCGAAACCGAATCAAAGCTTGAATATTTTCTTTTAGTTGATTTATGCTTTAAAAATATTACATTGTGGTTATTTAAATTACTTTATGCAGCTAAAATTACTTGGAAAATGTTTGCTTGCACAATTGTGTGTAATATTTCATGTTACTCTGACAAATCAAGTATTATCACAACATTCAATTCAATTTCTTCAGTTTTTGTACATATGAATATTAATTTCTAATGTACAAAACAGCTCAAAATGGCAATAATTGAACATAAATGGAGTATTTTATCTGTCAGTATTTTTATTGGCGAAGCTTCAAAACCAAAATTTGTTTTGAAGTGAAGTCTAAGCTGACGTTTGTTTCGAAGCCAAGTCAAAGTTTTGAAGCTTTGCACATCCCTAAAATATATGTTATATGTCCTAAACAAAAATAATAAATTTTAAATTATTTTCTTTGTCTTTTTTAGTGTGCTTGTATTAAAGTTGGATATTATCTCATTCCCCAGCTAACCTCAACAAAGCCCTATCTCCGCAAAAAGGCAGTACTGATGATGTACAAAGTGTTCCTGAGGTTTCCAGAAGCGCTGAGGCCTGCGTTCCCTCGGCTCAAGGAGAAACTTGAAGATCCTGACTCGGGTACTTAGGAATAGCTATTTATTGATTACTATTGTGACGTACATATATTTATAACCAAAGCTCAAAATATTTTTCAAAAATGTATAAAGTTTAGAGTCTTAATCGATCGACGAATTTGTTTGGATCATCCAATAGGTATAATCGACAGGGTTCTGCGGTACTCGGATTTCGAGCTTCAAGTCGAACTAGTCCTTTAAGATCAAGATCGAAAGTTTTGTAGGCTCATCATTTTCAAGCTTTCAATTGATGTAGCCTAATTAACAATCAATTTTTAAAATGCGATAGTAAGCATAGGCTATTTAATTGAGATAATATCGGCATTCCCACGTAAAATTCATTCACTTACTTAACAAAGTGTTATTTGGAATAGAGCACTAGGCTAAATCATGGTTTAAATTAGGAGGGATAGCCAGCACACTTACCTTGGTGATACTGGAGTAGAAATTGTTTAGATAGAACACTATAAAACACACAAACACATTTTTAAGGACAAGCTTTCACTGTCACAGACAGCTTCATCAGGCCAAGAGAGTAGACTGATGCTTGGTTGAACTGCAAGGTTGCAGTTCAACCAAGCATCAGTCTACTCTCTTGGCCTGATGAAGCTGTCTGTGACAGTGAAAGCTTGTCCTTAAAAATGTGTTTGTGTGTTTTATAGTGTTCTATCTAAACAATTTCTACTCCAGTATCACCAAGGTAAGTGTGCTGGCTATCCCTCTTAACAAAGTGTTAAAAATTAATTTCACTTTTCATATTAATAATGTAATAGAGCTTTAAAACCACTTCGACCGGCAAATTTATTCAATATTGTTGTCCATTTTGAATTATTCTTGTTTGAAGTTATTTACTTGGATTGCCATGACAAAGCAATGAAAATAAAAATAGCTAAGTAGATTATTAAATAATTGAATGATTCTTTTTACTATTTTTCCCTGGTCCCTTTCTAAAATAATAATTTATGTTAAATTAAAAATGTAAAATCAAGAATATATTATTCTATTTATTAAATATTTTCAAACTTAAGATATTTCAAACTCATATTAATTAATACGTTATCCTACAAAATTAGCACTAATTTAGTTACTATATAGTTATAGAACTATGTTTATCTTATTTATTGTAATACATATTTTACCAAACTTACCACATTTATATTAAAAAAGCATTTACTATTTCATATTGTTTGCTAGAAATATTATTTTTAATTTTAAAGTATGAGAATTAACTTTTATAAGCATTAAAAATTGAATTGAAGTAAATTTCTCAATAAAATAATGTCTAACGAGAGCCTGTACAACAGGCATGTGCAACTATGCATAGAGGAATGGAAGTAGAACAGAAGACGTGATAGTGCACGATTACACTAAGGAATAATAAATGAAATACGAAACATTTCATATTTCAAACTCTTTATGATGCTAACGTTTTCTTATAGGTAGGGTAAATTAAGTTACTGAAGCATATTTTGGGGAAATATTAGCTTAATAAAACGTCAATTTTAAAAACTTTTTATCCAGCCAGTGTAGAAACACTACAATAATGTAGAGTGATAGTGAAGGAAGCCAACCTGAAAGGAAAGTTAGGCTAAGCCTAGATATAAACAAACACTCTTCTCTATTTCTTCTTACACTTTCACACATCCCACTTTTTCAAACTTCCACAGTTGCACATTGCTTTGAATTTTCGGAAATATTTTTTTTTCATATGAAGAGACATTACTGAAAAAGTAAAATTTCTAAAAATTCAAAACAATTTGCTTCTGTGGAGGTTTTGAAGAAGTGGTAGATGTAAAAGTGTTTGAAGAAATGAAGAGAAAAGTATGTTTTTCTATCCAGACCTGACCTATCCTTTCAGTTTGACTTCCTTCACTATCACTTACCTTGCATTATTGTGCAGTGTTTCTACACTATCTTATTGTACATTTCCAAGCCATCATGCAATTACTCATTTTATTACTTTTTTATAATTGTTATTCTAATTTTAATGTCCTTAAAGACCTGAGTGTTGAAACAATTTTAATTATTTTTTTCTATTAGGCCCTATATTTTTTTAGTGTTCTTATTTTTAAATTGTGTTTTTTTAAGTGTTATTTCTAATTTAAAACCAGATATCTCCATTTATTAACTTTTTTTCTAAAAGTATTTATATTTATAAAAGTGAGTGTCATTCATATTTTAAGAACATGTGTCTTAGTATATTTTTTAAATCTAAAATTTAAAGATATGATAGGGCCTACCTATTTACATTTAAAATAAATATATACTCTTAAAATTACGAATATATTCAAACTCGACTCGAACTCGAGAGCTTTTATAAATACTCGACTCGAGTTTGACTCGAATGAAAAAACCCAAGCTCGCAAACCCCTAATAATCAATCCCTCTTGCTCTCTCCGTCTTGAATGGAACTTCTCCCTTGAGTTCATCCTCAAACATAGGTTTGATAATTATTAGGTGTCTACAAAGCTTTGATAGTATCATTATTGATTCAAATTTTATATTATTTGATTTGATAACTTGAATCAAATCAAGCCATAGAAAATTGATAAGGTTTTAGGTTGTTGCAAATCCCAAATGTGCCTAAAATACATGGAATGAAAGAAGCTAAACAAAATTTCCAAAGTTATTTTACAATATTAAATATATATACAGTTCAGAGACTTTTTTTTTCCTAATTTCTAATTCAATATTTTCTCAAATCCTCAATTATGCTGAAGGATTTGAGAGTCACATTCCTAATTTCATACGCCTTTTGGGTAGGCTTCATCACTTCTCTTTTCAGCGCATAATCTTCTAAATTCAACTAAAATGTTACATTATTTTGGAAACAGAAGTTTGATTAAACTGGTAACTTGTACAACCAGGTGTCCAGTCGGCAGCTGTGAATGTGGTATGTGAGTTGGCGCGCAAGAATCCTAAGAACTACTTGAGTCTTGCGCCAGTGTTCTTTAAACTTATGACATCTTCCACCAACAACTGGATGCTCATCAAGATTATTAAACTGGTAAGTTGTTTATCCTGAGGCAGTAAAATTCTTCATTAATATTAATGATCATCAGGAACTGTTTCCAGCCAGTGGCCGGCACAATATAATTTATGATAATGATATAAGCATTTTACAATCTCTCCTGAATAGTTTCTTAAGAATAAAATCTAAGTCAAGGTTTTGGGAGATAACAATAACATTATTTAAAAGACAGTTATTACCTTTCTGTCCAGTGGCAGCGATGTAAGTTGTAAACCGACTTTCTTTTTTTACTCTCTTTGGTCCTGTATTTATTTCTTGTATCCTATATTATATAATTAACAATAAAATAACCCACTTCAATGGTTACATGGTCTAAGGCTCCATTCTCACAATAGTTTAGACTTCCAATGACTAAGAGATTGAGGTTCAAATCCCAATCGGGTCTACTGAAGGTTTTTTTTTCCTTAAATGGTTTTCCATTAAAATGTGGGTAAACTTACTTAAAATTCAACCGTCCTCATCCATAACACATTACCTTAATTAGTACATATGCGATACTTAATGTGTTAAACAAAATTATACTTTGTTTCCAATAACTAATGCAATCCAAACATTTAGGATGATTACCTGTTATACCTAAGGGATATAAGGCATATTATCATCCAGCATTGAGGTATGTCTTTGAAACCTGGACATGGACAAAGAGAGATTTAGGTGGAGTTCAGGCTGTGGAGATGAGGTTCCTGAGAGGTATTTAGAATGTTACAAGAAGAGACAGGATAAGGAACGGAATAATTAGGAATAGTTTAAGTTATAATGTTTACCTTTTCAGTAAACATTAAAATAAAGTATGTGGTATTAGAAAATATGATAATCCATCATAGTTAACCTTTAAAAATGGGTGTCAGGCATTGGTACGTCAAAACAAAAGATGTCCCAATTGCTGACACCCATGTCATCTTTTGGTACATGGATATTTTTTTAAATGTTAGACTTGAATATCTCAAATAGATACCCATGTGTTGGCAATCAGTCCTATTGCAATTTTTTTCACCTCCCACTACCAGAACCAATAGCTGACACCCATGTCATCTATTGGTGCAACAATGTGTCAGGCACTGGTTCATTGGTTTTCAGTTATCAAAATGGTTTTACTTTTGTAGTTTAGCAGTAAAACTCTTGTTTAGAAGAGGGTTAACTTATTATATAAGATCAGTTGTTGAAATTGGTAAGTTACATTCATTGTTGTAGTGACAATTATTAGTCTACCCAAACGTTAGAATCAATAAAGAGTCCAATATCTAGGCCTATTCATTTTAATTCAAGTAGCCATTTAGTTTATTGCCATTAGTGGTGAAGAGCTGAAGCGTCATCACTTTGTGCCGCTTTTGAATGTAGCGATGAAGGAGAGAATTATACCAAATGTGCTTCGTAATGGGTTTAGAAAATGTTGGCTTGTTTCAATGCACTTGACTTTGACAAAATAAATACAAATACTAACCTTCCTGTCATGACACATGATACAAGGCCAGTGTGTGCAAATATAAGTAATTTTAATGAACACGTACAGTTTTTGGAAAATTTCATTGGTGATATAAAAGTACGGACATTCAAAAATAATGAAGGGGATGTGTGGCCCGGTGAACAAGAAGAAACATCTTTGTATAATTTATGGAAGGATATACATATATCAATACAAGACTATGAACTTGATAAGTTTAATCCTGATGACAACCCTACAGTTGTCAACCATCACTCAAGCTAAACCATCAAACATGCCAAGAGAACACACCACGTATTCTTCCCATCCCCATAGAGACATGACCATATTAAGTGTGATGGCTTGGAATTGCACTTATAAGCACAAAAAATATTTTGATGCTAATGATCGTGACTTCTCTTTTGTCAAATTATCTCAAATTTTAGGCATTTTGGAAAAATCACAGTTAAAAGTAGCTAGTGAGCGTATTAAATATGTTTTTGGCCACCCATAAAATTAGTAGCCCTACTTTAGTTTAAACACACACATGTCTTTGTATGTTTAATAATCTATATTTTGATTGCCGAACAGTAGCCTAAACTACCTTTATGTTATTACTAAGTGTTATAAAAAATAATCAATGAATGTAATTACTTAATTCTTTAAAGCAAACTACAGTAATTCATGACATATATGTATAAAATTATCATGTATAAACTTATATCCTAAACAAGCAAATAAATATGAATGTGTCAGCTATTTCAACTACTAGTACATGAGCATAATGTGACTGTCAGCTACTGGTACAGTGTCATAGTAACATTATATTTAATTTAAAAAATGTCAATATCCATATTTGAAAGCTTTAATAAACTAACTGAATTTAAAGTAATTTTGTCTATCTATTGATGTATTCATTCATTATTTTCTTCATCCAACTCCTTTACCATCCTGTATGAAAAGTAAATTTCTTCTAAAAGTGTCAGCAACCTTAGGGACATGCAAAATTCGCATTTGTGAAAGCTAATTTTTGCACAAATCCTATTATTTTTATGCGAATAGCATGAATTTAAGGTTTTTTTTCCTAAATAAACACAGTTTCTTTGTAAGTTGTGCAATACCACCACATCCAATATAATTTTCAACGTTGGTATCACTGGCGATAGCGCTACGCCAGGGCTTCAGTTTGTACGGATAGTATCTGTTTTTGCTGATTTTTTAGGTATAAAAGGGATCACAGTATGTACAAGTATTTTCATTGAACTAGGTGGTTTTTTTAGGTTTACCTTAAAAATCACGATTTCTACTTTTGCTAATTTCAATACTTAAATTTCTATTTCTATATATTGATTCTTTGTTTTCAGTTTTTAAAAGATTTCATGCTAGGTCTAATCAAGGACATAATATACATTAGTCTTGCTACATGTGGTCATGCTTGGCAAAATTATATCTTCTTTATTTTTATTCCCTTCTTCTTATTTGATAGTTGTTTAATCTTCTATAACAACATGTTTCGATGTTATTATTGTCTGGTCTAAACATAAATTGATAATCCATTATTCCGATATTGCTATTTGTAAGACTCGAAGGTAATGATATTGAGATACTAAGCGTGAAATGTTTTGTGCGTATTTATATTTGATTTTTCTTCAATTATGTAAATAAATAGTTAAATACACAATATGAATGAAAAATGTAGACAGTTATATCTTAGTTTTTTTTAATGAATACTCATTTTACTCATATTTTATTAAATAATTACATTGCTTTCAGCATATAATATCATCACTTTTCTCCTAAAAATAACCTCACCTTTTGCATATCTCTAGTTACATCATTAGAAGACACACTGTATAAAAAAGTTTGCTGTAGTTAGGTCATGTGATGAGAATGGAGGAGAATAGAATGCCTAAGAAAGCCTTACAGAACAGAGAGAAGGGTAGAAGAACTATTGTAAGACCACGGACAAGATGGATGGTCCAAGCGCAGGACATGGGAGCTAAAGGAGTGGACTGGAGACTCTGGCTGAGGGAGAAGTTTGGAGAGATTGAAATGAATGTAAGAGGATGTGCCAGATGACCCTCAGAGATGGAAACGTCGGATGATGATGGTGATGACCTAAGGGGCTAATAATTGGTTTTATTTAGGATTACCTACATGATGTGAATGTAATTAAAGTTATGTTTTTTATCTTTTGATATCTTGACCTACTTGTTAGTGCTGCTGAACCAAAGATATAAAAATTACCTCATACTTTATTGTGAAATTGTTTGTTCTTTGTTTAGCAGAAAATTAAATGGACCTGTTATTCTTTAATGTTCTTTTTTTTTTTGGTACATTTTTCTACCATACTTAATTTACAGTTTGGTGTTCTGACTCACATAGAAACAAGAATTGGTCGCAAACTGACCCAGCCGCTAATAGAGCTCATCTGCAGGTAATTGTGCCATGGGCGCCTCCCCCTCCCTACCTTGTCCTGTAGGCTGATCAATTTATCCAGTTGTTTGTTGTTATTTTCAGTTTGGCGCCCTCACCCCTCTAGAACCTCGGCTTGGTAAAAAACTCATAGAACCGCTCACAAACCTCATCCACAGGTAATCACCGCAACCTTGTTTGCTTTATGTCGTAAAGCTTTATTGATCATTGCTCTGCCATTTTTCAAGGTATCATATCCCATGCAACCATGCCTACATTCTTGTCCTGCATTTATGGTGCTAGAATCATGTATTAAATAGCTACCTTTAAAAACCATAACTAACTGCCATAAGAAATATGTTCCCCTTCGATCCTCAAGTTTTCCCCAAAAAACGTGAATAAATATTGAAACAAAAATGTATCAAATGACAAGCGTCACATAATTTCTACATAGCGTGAATATTTTTAAATGAAAACTTTAAAGTTTGAAACTTAGTAAGTGTTTTAAAAATACTTCCAATCGCTAGAAATAATGTATTTTTAAGTCCTTAACATTTTTCTAAATAATTGTTATTTTACAGAATTTGATGGCTTTTTTTTCAAAAATACAAAATATGTGACAAAATTTGTAAAATCTATAAAAAATTACCATTGTTTATACTTTTATAGAAAATTCTAAACCATGCCTAAATTAATAACTAAGTCTATTAATTAATCTATTTTGTTATGGTATTAAATAAGTCAAACCTATTTAGCAATATAAAGCTAGTTCAATTTCTTAAACAATTAAATACAATTTTTTTTTTTATTTAGATATCATTCTGTACCTAAATATTGGCAAACTCATGACAAAATTGGCTTGTCGTGTGTGTGTGTGTGTGTGTGTGTGTGTGTGTGCGCGCGCATGGTAATTAAGAGTGAGAACATATTTAAACTTTGTTTTAAAATTAATTAAACAGTTAATATAGCTCTATAAGGAAAACCTCTTTTCACTTTTAGTTAATAGGATTATATTTGGAAGAAGGTGATAGGAAAAGTGGATAGAAATATATAAAAGGAACAAACACAATATGGCTTTTACAATGAAAATAAGAAAAGAACATAGTCCATACTTTAAATTGCTGCCATTGGACAAAGAGGTAAGGGCTGTCTCTTGAAGAAAATCGATTGTTACCTCCCAATCCCTCAACCTAGGTTTTATTCATCCATTGTCTATTTCCTGTGTTTGTTGTCCTTTATATTAATCCTTTTACTTATTCCAAGCTAAGTTACCTATCATTCTTTACAATTTTCCTTTTTATCCCTTTTGTTATTTTTGGTTTCCTTTTTTAGGAAGTTGCTTTGCGAGTTTCACACTCCCTCCTGAAGAGTTTCGATAGCATGAAACCTGGATTGGGTGTAACGATAGACTTTCTTCAAGAGGCAGCCATTATCTCTTTGTCCAGTGGCAGCAATGTAAAGTGTGAACTGTGTTTTTAATTTCATCATAAAAGCCATGTTTTGTTTGGTCCTCTTATATGTTTTGATTCATCTTTCCTCTGCCTTCTTCAAAATATAAATTGTGTATGTGAAAATGAATGGTAAAAAGTGATGTTGTGTTTTTACAGCACGTCAGCCATGTCTCTCTTGTACGAGTGTATTAACACTGTAATTGCTGGTGAGTATCAACAACTTTTCAATTTATCCATCTAGTTGTTTTTGTGTGTGCTACTCACCTCATAGCTACATCTCGATAGAGCTAAATGTTTTCAACTTTTAACAGCCTTTCTAATGACACGGATGGACACATTAAGCAGAGTAAAACAGCTCCATCATGATTCTGTTTTATGTAGTCTTCATTAGAAACACATTGAAGCTATTTTACTAAGTTAAAAAAAAGTTTTTTTTTAGAGTTGGGTCAAATCCACTATTTTACGAATTCAAATCTCCAATTTACATTTAAATCCAAATCCTAGAAAAAAATATGAACATATACATAATTTAGTTGTACATAAGATGGGGTGATAATCTGCCTAGTCAGCTGTTAAATTTATTCCTTCATGTGGGGTAACCATTGTTTTAACTCTACTCATTTAGGGGATTAAGATGGTAATAATTAATGGTTTAAACACAGCCTAAACACTGTTAAATTAACATAAAATAACCCACTTCAGGGGCTAAATAGTCTGAGTCGTCACTCTCATTTTGGACCACCCTGCTGAAGACAGGGAGTTCGGGGTTTGAAGCCTGGCTGAGTCTACTGAGGTTTTTTTCCCTACATGATTTCCCACTCTCCCGCCACACAAATATAGGTACATTTCCTCTAAATTCAACCTTCCTAATCCCTAACATATTTGTGATACTAGTCCATTATTTTCAGGAGACACTAAACCTAAAAAAACCTAAAAATAACATTTCTTTAATCTTTGTTTCAGTGTTGATCTCAATATCCTCTGGAATGCCCAATCACAGTGCTTCTATACAGGTATTCTAGCTTCATTGATTGGATGTGGGGTTTTTTAATAATGTTTTCTCAGAGTCGAGCTACCAAAATATGTATTTGATCATTACACTCGGCTTGTTTCAGCTCTGTGTCCAAAAACTTAGAATATTGATTGAAGATTCTGATCAAAACTGTGAGTACCATTTATTTTAATAAATATTTGACTTTCTTATTTATATCTGTTTCACTTATTATTTGAGTTCAAAAATCTGAGACCTTAACCCTTTCCCTGGTACGGGAATTGAACAATGCTTTTGTTTGCCCAAAATTTCCTTGGCACAAGTGCGAATCAACTTTTCTCTGTAATAAGTTATTGTAATGCCATCTATCAATAAACCACTGACTTTGAGCTAGCTTGAATGCTTCATATTGAAGCTGATAGATGGAACTACCAGTTCACTGCTTTACCCTAAGCATGAATAAAGCAATAAATGAGTATCAAAAATGTCTGATAAGAATATACGAGTAGAAAAATGGCTGTCAGGCTTATGCAGATAGCTTTGCTATACATTTGCTAGGGAATGGGTGAAGCAAACATTTGAAAAAAGGATGTCAAATTTGATTACATAGAAATAATCAAAAATTGATATTAATATCGCAAATTTTTGCTTTCAAATCCCATGAATTATTATTATTATTATTAGCACCGCGTCTTACTACCCGTTCGGGTTATACGCAAAATCCCATGAAATATATGTTTTGGTATTTGAACAAAATATCAATATTCATATTTTTTATATTTTTGTGATAACTTTTTTTTTTCATCGTTTTTCTATATCATCAGTGAATTGTAAACTCAATATTAAATGTTTTAGTGATCTTGCATTAATCAAGGCCTTATTGTTGGGGTTTGGGATATGAAAAAGGTTGGAAACCTCTGCCATTGGGGTTATACCATTTTAGTTTGAAACTAAAATACCTGTAAATGGGAATGTTATTTAAATATATTCTTTAAAGTTCAAGCTGTTATCCAACACCTTAGCTCAAGCCGGTAGCATGTCTCTCTACGGAGCTAAGTGTCCCTGGTTCGATTCCCAGCATG
The DNA here is from genome assembly GCA_033556935.1 of Timema podura. Lineage (NCBI taxonomy): Eukaryota > Metazoa > Arthropoda > Insecta > Phasmatodea > Timematidae > Timema > Timema podura. The sequence goes on along the minus strand of JAVRXN010000003.1, from coordinate 74,741,054 downwards.
GCCGAAAAATTGATCATAGGTGAAATGTGGGCCTACCTTTTCACAATGATGAATTAGTGGCCGGGGGCTGGATGTTGTGCCTGTCCTTGTCTTAAGTTAGATTACAAGACATATGAAGCTACGACAGGCCTAGCAAGCTGTTAGTGGAAAATATATGGCTTGAATAAAAAAACTGACCCAGACCACAGGCTGGAAACTGTAATGGAGGTAAAAAAAAGTTCAAGCCGTGTATTTTTAAAAGTAAATGAATCCTGTTCATTGCAGTGAAATACCTGGGGCTCCTAGCAATGTCCAAGATATTGAAGACTCACCCCAAGTCTGTCCAGGCTCATAAAGATCTCATCATGCAGTGTTTGGACGATAAGGACGAGTCCATTAGGTTAAGAGCACTTGACTTGCTCTATGGAATGGTGAGTTGTCAACTTGGAACAAGTTTCATATTCCTACTGGGGATGCACCCTTTGAATCCCTAAGGAAATTCAAGGATTTGAAATTATTTTTAATCAAATTTGAGATTTATATTTTTGAACTTTTAATTGAAATATATACTTTAGAGCTGTAATACTCTAAATTAGTGTTTCAGCCCCTAACATAACTATAGAGTAAACTTAACAACCAGACCCCAGACCATTAATTTAATATTTAACTGAATATGAGTTAAAATGAAAAGTGCCACATTACTAGGCTTGGTTGCCAGCTTGGAAATGAGTTTTGTGATGACTGACAGTCTTGTTGTGGTTGCTCTTAAAGTAAGCTAGGATAAGCCTTTAATAGCTTGCACATGTATCATATGAGTTTAAAGTTGTGTGTGAAGCTTATAAATGTCTAATTTGAAGGTAATATCCACTTTGACCCACTTTGGTGGCCACATGCCCTAAGGCTTCACTCTCACATTAGACTGGACTGCTGACCATGGGGAGATCGAGGTTTGAATCCCGTTTGGGTGTACTGAGTAAGGTTTTTACTAAATGTTTTTCCACTCTCCCGCTACACACATGTGGGTACACTTTCTCTATAGCTAAACCTTACTCATCCTTAACCAATTAGCATAATTAGTAGTACATGCTCATATAACCCGAACAGGAAGCAAGACGCTGTGCTAAAAAAAATCTCCTTTCATTTGATTGCAACACCCACAGTAACGTTTTCATCTTTGAAACATTTTGAAAAAAAAAAAAAAGAAAAAACTTCTAAATATTATGAACCGATTTGAAATAGCTCAATAAATAATCATTTTAAAACAGCTACTAAACAGTATTTTAACATCGGTAGTGGTTAAATGGCATAAATAGCATAAGCATGGATAAATTCAGATATGTCGGCATAAGCATAAAAAAGTATGCTTTGTCTTTTCTTTAAAGCTCTCTTTTTATCTTGCAAATTAAAAATTAGAGTTAAGTGACAGCAACACAAATATTAACTTCGACTTCGCTTAGCACCCACTTCAGTGGCCGAATGGTTTAAGGCAGCACTCTCATGTTAGACTTGCCTGCTGATGACGGGAAGATCAGGGCTCGAATCCTGGTTGGATCTACTGAGGGTTTTTCCTAAATGGTTGCCCACTCTCCTTCCATGCAAATACGAGTAGATTACCTCTAAAATGCTTCCTTCCTCATCCCTACCTCATAAGTATAATTGGTCACTACACACCCCTAACCGTCTATATGTCTTGTCTGCAGGTGTCAAAGAAGAATCTTATGGAAATAGTAAAGAAGTTGATGGTACACATGGACAAGGCAGAAGGCACTACTTACAGGGATGAGCTGCTCTCCAAGATTATCCAGATCTGCTCACAGAACAACTACCAATATATTACCAACTTTGAGTGGTGCGTACACCACATGGAATACCATTTGTCATTTTTCATCATGTATAGTATCCCAAGATCCACGTTGGCAATCATATGAACAAAGATGTTGTTCTCGTCTTGCCCGGATTGTTGGTGACAACGAGGTCAGATTCTGTATATTAGTCAGGTGTACTAAGGTGGCTTATTCCTGAATAGTTTTCCATAGAAATGCAGGTACATTTCTCATAATTCTACTTTATTCCTTCCTACCCCATAAGAAAATAACCCAGAGTAGCAGTATTACACAAAACATGATAAGCTATTATTAAATAGTCTGAATCCTCATCAAACTAAATTTAAAACTTCATGATTTGAAGCCAAACCAAATCTTATGATTTAAAATATTCCTGGTTTGTCATCCAGTCAAAGCTTCGATGATAACCAAATTGAAGACAAATTGACACAAGCTCAACAACTCTCACTAAAGCATCTTTTTAATTAGAGTTGGGTCGAATCCACACTCTCCACTTTATCTTCGAATCTAGAAACTGCATCCTAAATCTTGGAAAACATTATGAACATAGGAGGAAATATAGTAGAATAATAGAAAATACAAATATAACTAAATGTTAACATTCTTTTTCTATAATCTATTTATTAAAACATTTATACATTAAGGTGTGGCAGAAGGGAGCACAAGTAATTTTACAGTTTTTATAGAATTACATTTTTTTGGCCAAAATAAATCAAATATTTCTTCGTTAACAACTAGAGTTTAGTTTTCTGCACATGCTAATAGCAACAGATCTTGCATATCTGTCAAGGGTATCTTGGAATTTTGTCAAAAAAATTCTAATAAAGAGAAAAAGTTTTGACGAAATTCCAGGACACCCTGACAGATATTCAAAATCTGTTGATATTAGCATGTGCAGAAAACTAAACTCTACGTTGCTACTGGAGAAATATTTCATTTATTTTGGCCAAAAAAATTCAATTCTATAAATACTGTAAAAAATACTTGCGCTCCCTTCGGCCACATCTTAAGTTAGGTGTTAAATTACTGGTCTGGGGTCTGGTTGTTTGATTAATCCTTTAATTATAATCGGTTCTGAACTACCAATAAGCAGTATTAAAGCTGTAAAACAAATTTCATTCGACAAATAGACAAAATATATATATTTATTTTTAGAATTTGAGTCTCAAATCCCAAATTTTCTCTAATTTTGAATATCCTTAAGGATTTGAGGGATTCAAGGGTCCCTTCCCTAATTATAATACATGTGGCAATAATGTTTTCCAGGTATGTAAGTGTACTCGTTGAACTGACACGAATGGAAGGCAGTCAGCACGGTTGTCTTGTGGCAACACAAATGCTAGATGTGGCCATCAGAGTGCAGGCTATCCGTCAGTTTGCAGTCCAACAGATGGCACTGCTGCTTGACAACGCCCACTTCCTTACATCAGGTTCTGCCCAAAGGTCAACCATGTCAGAGGTGCTCTATGCGGCCGCTTGGATCTGCGGCGAGTTCTCAGAGTGAGTCAATTATAATACTTTGACTCACCATCAAACCTCAATCAACCAGCTCATAAATAATAAAACACTGCTTAGTTAAATAAACATTAAAGAATGGTAGAAAATAAAGGTAAAACATTAAAGCTAAGGTTACACTGGAGAGAACACATTCAAACAAGTAGTAGTAAACACGAAAATTGTTTCATTATGACTTGACACAGAGAACGCCACCAAACAGCCTTGGGTAGACTTGGCTTTGCACATCTTCACTAAGTGCAAATTCGCGTTGGCCTCTGTTCTGGTTATTATCACTTTTTAAGCGAATCATCAAAGGATATTTGTGGTTATACCTGCCCTGATTTCGTTCGATGTGTCCAGTATAACATCAAGGGTTGAGTTGTGTAGTACAGTTTTCTTCTTCCTGTGCTTGGCATTTTAATTCAGTTTATAATGGAGTCGACTGATGAAAAGGCATCACACCAGTCCAAGATCAAGTTGTAACTGTTGTAGTAGCTTATTTTCACCAGGTGTCTCATGCATCCCCAAAAAATTCACTCACCCAAATTTGGTGATCTCACATCCTCTTCCTAACATTCATCATGGCCCCCGCCAGACAAAACAATGCCAACTCAACTTCATCTTCATCTTGCATACTCCTTTTTGCCATGTTCCAAACTCTTTTAATCACACTGGCACACTTACGGATCAATAATGAACCGTGTCCAATTTGGTACTGTTCTCACTTATTCTATCTAGTGTAACCACACCTGTTCAGTACCGATCGCGAGCATATGTGAATGTTACTGAACACATGTGAGCGTTAGGTTGGCTTATGTTCACTTGTATTCTCTCCGGTGTAACCTTAGCTTAACACATAATTTGTAAAAACATGACATCTTCCTCAACAATTAACAGTCTGAACAAGACGTTAGCCACAGTAATGTTAACTTAATTTTTTTCTTTAGAATAAAAGCTTCTCTAGTAAATAGGATAATTCTCTTTTGGTTCTGCTATTGTCAATGTAGCTACCTCCTTCAGTGGATGCATGGTCTAAGGCATCACTCTTGCAATAGACTAGACTACCATTGACAAGGAGATCAGGGTTCGATCCCGGCCAGGTTTACTGAGGGTGGTTTTCCACTCTACCTTCACACAAATGTGGGTACACTCCCTCTAAATTCACCTTTCCTCCTCATAAACCCAACTCTTTAGAACACTTAGTATATATGTATATAACCTGAAAGGGTAATAAGACACGGTGATAAAAACAAACATATGTAGCTGTTTCGTCTTCTACTTTCTGATGAAGATTTCATGTGGCTTTAAATGGTTTGTATTTATGATAAAACTTTCTCAGATTGGTGGTTATGTACATTTGAAATAGTGTTTTTTTTCCCACTAAACTACGTTTTAATAATGTACATCTCACGGTGCAGGCATTTGAGTGACCCCCAAGCAACCTTGGAAGCTATGTTGCGAGGAAGAGTATTCACACTGCCGGGTCATATTCAAGCTGTGTATGTCCAGAACATCCTGAAGCTGTTTGCCAATATTCTGTCCACTGCAGAGGATCAGGAGGACACAGACAGAATAAACAAGGTTAGTTTGTGGGGAAATGTGTCACAATTATATCCCACACTCCTCACTTGTCAAGTGTCTATTACTCCTTTATTTTCTTCCATTCTTCTGCCATTGCAAATCCCAAAATATGTCTAATAGTTGTTAATATATTTTTAATAACACATCTTGTGAAGTAAAGTAAATGCTTAGTAATTATTACCATATTGATCAATCCATTGGTTTTTTATAATGTAAAACTCTTTTTATTCATTGTCATAATTTTAGCATCTTTAACTTGGATATGATTCGATTTGATAATGATCCAAAATTTGTGAATAATATTTGCTTTAATTCAAACTTAAAAAACCTGCTTCGCCGATGTCACACTTACCATGTTTGGTTCCACTATGGTGTAGCTTCTAAGTTAGAGCCATATTGTAATCATTTAAGATAAGACTGCTATATTTCAATGTAGATGGGGGTTACATCCATAAAGCCTTCCATATTAGTCATCAGTGTAACCATGACTTTGACAGGTGCATTCTTACCAAGAACTATTTTACATACTCATTTATCTTGATAAAAACAAATACGAGTTTAAAATGTTGTGTTATGGCTGACTAGCTCTGCGAAGTGGTGGCCGAGTGTCTCCCTCAGTTTGTGTCAAGTGCTGATCTCGAGGTACAGGAGCGAGCCAGCTCCGCCCTGCAGCTGGTGAGGTTCCTCCAGAAACAGACCAACAAGGGGGATTTAGGACTGGCCCAGGAGATGGCTGTACTCTTTGTCGGAGAGCTCAACCCTGTTGCACCCAAGGCGCAGAGAAAGGTGCAGGTGCCAGAGGGGTGAGTTGAAAATCAATTATTAACTTTAGATTAGGGGTGGAAGGGATCCCGAACTCTTGGTAAAATGTTGGGAATTCATCCATTCCTGAGAATTGGGCGGCAAAGGGTTCTGGCGGGAAATAAATCCCTCTTATTGCTCACTCTCTATTGAAGACAGTCATCTTTGTTCTGTAGCAATCTTGGAGGGGTGAAAGGGTGGGGGGAGGGGAGATAAGTCCCGGCTTACTGTACTCTATCTATCAACAGTTATTTGTCAGGTTCAGCAAGCGAAGAGAGTTTGAAAGATTTAGAGAAGGACAGAGATATATTATACTCGGACCATCATAGAAATGAAGGGGGAGGAAGTAGCTTGCCAAGGTCACCTATTTATGAGCATCCTGTTGTTAACAACCAAACAAAGAGTAGACATTACAGGGGTGTTAAACTAAATAACCATTATGGGTGTCAAACATAGGGAATATTTAAAGGGTTTCCTACCTAAATAATATTAATAGGGTTTAAAACCTAGATAATCTTTAAGTGGTTTTAGGCCTAAAATATTTAAGGTATTTCAAACTTCATTTAAGGGTACCATAACTAAAGAATATTCAAACAATATTGTAATCCAAAACACAAACCTAAATAACCTTTAAGAGGTATTAAAATAGAGAACTTTTAAGATTTTAGAGGACATTTAAGAAGGGTGGAAAAAAATGTTTATCTTTTGCACTCTTCCAATAGGTAGTTGAGTATAAAACACAATTTTCAAAAGAGATTAACTAATAAAAATAATGTATTAAAATTAATTATTCAATATTGTATTGTTCAATATTTGTCCAAAATTTTGCTAAATTTGTTTCAACAAAATATTCACAAACCTGTATCTATATTATTATATTTTTATGCTATGTTTTTGTATTATATTTTTAATCTAGAATTAATTTAAAACATAATTTCCCGTTCCCATCCTGATCCCTATATTTTGACTCATTTCCCATCTCAATATAAAAATGTTATTCCCGGCCATCCCTACTTTAGATTGTTTTTATAGACATTTATATGCTACCTTTAAGATGGGTTTTTCTTTTATAAGGTACTTCATAAACTTCAACTTCATTTCATATTTTCTCTGAACAAAAATTTTAGCTTTATTAAACTACAAAGCCTTCCCCATACAAATATTAACAGTAAGCTACACATTAATTTTCATTTTTTTCATTCCATGTTGTTTTGTGAATTACATATATTGTAGATTATTTAAAAATGAGGGGGCCCAATGGATAAATAATTTAGCCATTGGGCCCCCTCATTTTTAAACATTTTACGTTACTTATAGGTTAAAATAATGTAGATTATATTGAGGGCAAACTGGTAGATAAACATCGATATGAGTCCAGTTAAGAGTGGCTCAAGTGACAGACAAGTTAATACAATACAATACAAACAAAGTAAAAAGGTGGGGGTCAGAAAGGTCCCTTCCCCCCCTCAATGTGATAGAGCCTTCAAAGTGTGGGGTCCACTAATACGTGGAAAAAAAAAAGTTACATGCACTCTTCAAAATAGAATGTTATAATATTATCTTTGTTATTTCAAATAAATAATGGTTTGTTAAAATTTGAAGAACCATTCTATATTAGATACAGATAGACTTTACTTACTGTAATAATTATTACATTATAATAGTGATTTACTTGATACAGGAACAATAATGTATTGTATAAACGGGTCTGATACTCAACCCACTCATAACTGGATCCATATTGAAGTTTAGCGGTTGGTCCACTTGGCTGTCTTATCACTTTGTCTGCACCCAGCCTCGAATATTTTGTGTGTCCAATTAAGTTTCGCTAAAAACTGTATTTGCACATCTCTATCTTTTATAATATAAATTTATAAAACCAAACTCTACATTTATTATTTGCTCATATATTGTTAAGATTGGACCTGGACGTGTGGATCAACGATCCTCCTTCAGAAAGTTCCGAGGATGAGGACCAAAAAATATCTGTTGGAGCCAATGATATCTTTGTGAAGTCAGACAAGGACAGTTACTACAATTCTAACAACCACAAAAAGACAGAACTGACCGAAGAAGAAATGGAAATTGTAACTAAACCAATATTAACTGCATGCCTAGCTTTGGTTCAATAAAGCCTCAAAGACCACTTCTTTAGGGATTTTTTTAGCACTGGCTCTTACTACCTGTTTGGGTTGGCTTTAGGGATTATGGAGGCTATATTTATAGGAAGTGTAGGGAGAGTGGAAAACAATTTTGGGAAAACCACCTGACCGGGATCAAACCTATTTTTAGAAGCTCAAGCATAACTCTCTGTATTGACAAAAAATCCTTTGGGGTTTCAAAAATATTGTATTATCCAGATTAGATGACCCTAAATATAAGAAAGATGGTCCTCCAATAATTAAAATATCTGTACAAAACGGAGTATTAACATAGAACTCGTTATTTGGAAATAGCACAGTGTAAATCATTGTTGTAGAGATAGTCAACCCACTTAACTAAATGATGCTGGAATAGCATTTGTTTGAATCATCATCAACTTTACATTCCAACCAGTGGCCGGTACAGTTTAGTAAAAACAATTATGACTAATAAACACACAAACATATTTTCAATGCCACAGGCAGCTTCTTTTGTTCATAATATAAAATAGTGGAAAACTATGGTTCCAGAGAAGCTGCCTATTTTTAAAGTGTTTATATATTAGTGTTTTATCAAAAAAATTCTTCACCATCAACCATGTAATTGCCCTACTTTTAACCGTAAAGACTAAAGACAAACTTGTGAACTATAATTTACTTTAGAGAAGATGTTTGTTCAAAGAATGTATTTTTATTTAGCTACGGGAAGCAAGAAAGCAAGAGAGGGCCAACAACCCGCATTACCTCAAGTCATATCAGCACAGCAATAACAGAACTAACAGCCTCATGTCAAACAGCCACTCATTGGACGACTACACTGAGATCCCAGTGGCTGAAATCGAGCTCCCTGTCTCTCTGCAAATTCCAGGCAAGGCCATGAAAGGCTCACTGTCAATCTTAGAGTAGGCTCAAATCCATTACTTTACAAATCTGAATATTAATTTAACTTTCTAGTCTCGAATATGGATTTTTAATTGGAATCTTGTGAAAAATTATGAATCTCATAGGAAATAGTATATATAAGGAATAATAGATAATATAAATGGTAACTAAATGATAGGGGTCTGCAAGATTTAGTTTTTTAATTCAAGTTGAGTATTTCAAAAAACTCCCAAGTTTGAGTCAAGTTGAAGTACAAGTATTCCTATTTTTAAAATATATATTTGTTTAATGACACCATTCAAAATAAGCATATAATGTAAATACCACATCTTTAAAACGTGATATTTTAAAAATAAATGAAAACAACACATGTTCTTAAAACAAGAATTACATTAATTTTTATAAATAGTAAAAACCTTTGAAAAATAGTTTTAAAAATGCAAATATTGTTTTTTAAATTATAGATAACATTTTAATAAAAGGTAATTTAAAAATGACTACAATACTAAAAATATATATAATATAAAAAATAATCATAATGGTTTCAACACTCATCTCTTTAAATACATTACAATTTCACTAACAATGACCAAAAAAAGTTAATAAAATATACCTTTAAATGAGCTAATATTTCCCCCAAAATAGTCCTCCGTGAATTTAATTACACTATAGGAAAATGTAGGAATCACAAGCCGTTATAAATTTGAAATGTTTCATATTTCGTTTATTAGTTCTTAATATAATAATCGCGCATGATCACTTCTTTGGTTCCTATTCTATTCTGCTATGCGCAGTTGTGCATGTGCCTCATATGAGCTTGCACAAGAAATTATCTTATTACATACTGTATTTCAGTTCGATTTATAAAGCTCATAAAGGTTGATGTTCATACTTTAAAATGAAAAATAAGATGGTTAAACCAATATTTCTTGTAGACATTATGAAATATTTATTGCAATATTGCTCAACACTGAGCTTAGACTGGTTAACCAACATAATTATATAGCTAAAAAGTAACTAATGCTAGTTTTGGAGTTGAACGTACCAGTTTTAAATATCTTAAGTTTGAAAACAATCAAAATGAATTCTCAATATTAAATTTTTTATTTTAACTGAAATTATAATTTAAGAAAGGGACCATGTAAAGATAGTAAAAATAAAGATTATTCAAGTATTTAGTGATCTAATTTAGCTATTTTTATTTCCATTGCCTTGTCATGCAATACACAACAATTTAAGTTACTGAATGATTTATAAGTGAAACTGCTGATATATCATCTAAATTAAGTAGCTTATACTTACCATTAGATTTTAAAAATTGATTTGTATGTACATCAAGAGGAAGCTCAAAAATAACGAGCCTACGATCTCGGTTCCGAGCTTTAATGACGAGCTCGGCTCAATGCTTAAAATTCGAGTACTCACAGAGCCCTACTAAATATTAAAAAAAATCTATCATTATAACAGTAATATATGTTGTTAAATGTTAAATCAATGGTCTTGGGCTTGGTTGTTGATATTATCCAATAGTTATATTTGCTCTGAACCACCAATAGGAAAAAATTAGAGCTTTATAACAAATAGCAATTGAGAAATTGAAAAAAAAAAATTAAGAATCAAAGTCTCCAATAAGACATTTTCTTGAATCCTCAAATCTCAAATATCCTTAAGGATTCAAGGTTCCCATCCTTCGTTTATATTTATTAATGCTTTTGTATAAATTTGAATATAGATCTAGACATATTACAACCTGTCCAACATATAAAGATTATGTGGTATCCTAACTTTCGACAATAAACAATAAGATATTAACTTGATTGGTTGCATGTTGATTGCTTGCTACCACACGGAGAAACAGGATTAGGAATGAAGTTATCTTGGCAAGAGTACATGTTATAGTAGAGGAAGTAGAGGAAGCAAGGTTGAGATGGTACAGCTACATAAATTCCCCTTACTTAGTTGTAAAAGCAAGGTAAGGTAAAATTAGACCCAAGCCACAGGTGAAAACAAAAATAAAACGTATTGAGATTGAGTTGAAATTTGATAAAAACGAGGCGTGTTTTTTAAGTAAGTACCATTTTGAAATTCGGCCGCTGCGGCTGCTGTTCCGCGCATGCGCGTGGAGTACCTCCATCTGTTGGCTAGCCACAGACGCCATTACAGAAGTATTCGACCGTGTTTATGTCTGTTTGTGAGTATTTAAAATGGCTCAGTCAATAGAAATCCCGCTGACGCTCTGTTATTCGTTTTCTTCATGCAAAAGACGTGGAAGCGGCTGAAATTCATCGGAAGATTAGTGAAGTGTATGGAGAAAACATTATGAGTGAAGGAATGGTAAGAAAATGGGTTAGAGCATTTAAAGATGGCCACACGAATGTGCATGATGAGGAACGAAGTGGGTGACCTTCTTTCATGACTGAAGACTTAGTGCAGAAAGTTAATGGAAAAGTTCAAGAGAGCAGACGCTTTATGACTTCATCTTTATCTAAGGAGTTTCCTCAAGTTTCAAGAAGTGTTCTTTATGGAATTGTGACAGAACACTTAAATTATCTTAAATTGTGCTCACACTGGGTACCGAAAATATTGACTGAGGTGCATAAAACCAAACTTTAGCCAGTGCGTTGACTTTCCTTGAGCAATACATTGATTTTCGTGATGATTTTTTAAGCCAAATTGTCACAGGCAATGAAACATGGGTGGCTCATGTTATGCCAGAATCGAAACAACAATCCATGGAATGGCGGCTTTCAACATCACCAAGAAAGGGAAGTTCAAGCAAACAATTTCAGCCCGAAAAATCATGTGTACTGTGTTTTGGGATAGGAAGGGGGTGTTGCTTGTGGATTTTTTGCCTCATGGTGACACAATTAGCTCTGAGACCTATTGTGAGACCTTAACTAAACTGCGCCGTGCAATCCAAAACAAAAGGTGAGGCATGCTGAGTAAGGGGATTGTTTTGCTTCATGACAACGCCCGTCCACATGTGGCTAATTGTACCCAAGATTTCATTGCATCATTTGGCTGGAAACAACTTGATCACCCTTCGTACAGTCCCGATCTAACACTTGTTCCTGCATTTAAAAAAGCATCTTCATGGTCAGCGCCACGACGATGATGATGACCTTAACATGGCCGTGTAGCAGTGGTTATCAAATCAGGCGGCAGATTTCTATGAGGATGGAATTCAAAAGCTGGTTGTATGATACGACAAAGGCCTTAATATTGGTGGAAATTATGTTGAAAAGTAGATTAGAGTACAGGCTTTCATGTAAAAATAAAATTGATATAAAAAGTACACTTGTGTGTTTTTAATTTCAAAACTGTACTTACTTAAAAAATATGCCTCGTATGATGCTTACAATGTTGGTTTCTTAAAATTACAATATAACCTTAGATCCTTTTAGTAACCCACTGGATTTAACAAACACACTACGACTATTACATTTAAAAAGAAACAATTAACACTATACATTGCTACCACTGGACAGGGGGATAGTGGCTGTTTCTTGAAGAAAATATATCTTAACCACTCATTACCGCGATCCTTAAAGAGCTTTATATCACTGTATTGTAATTTATTGTTTTAAGTTGATATATTGTATAAATAATGTTCATCTTACATTATTGTTTTCAGGATTAGCCTCATCTGACAAGTATTACAACTTAGATCTACAATCCGAAAAAAGACAAAAGAAGAAAAAGAAGAGGAAGGGCAAGAAAGGTAAATTATGTTTTAAATATGTCACAGTGTCATTTATCCCTCTTTGCAACCAGACATGCATTGACGTACAACCCCAATCAATTAGACATGATCTTAGGAATAAACCCAAAATAATACTTTATCTTCATTTGAATAAAAATACATTTATTTTTAAATCCTTACACGTATCACAGCCATTTACCTTGTTTTTCATCTCTGTATGAAAGATAGTTCTTATTTAATTCTGTCACACATTGTATAACTTGCTTACATGTCTTACCAAACTTCTGATAAAACATTGAAATTTGACATCAATAAAGTATTAAAAGCAAATTACAAAAAATAAATCTAATGTGAAGACAAAATATGATTTATCTTCGTGACAGCCTCTGTGGGTCTAGTGGTCAGAGTTTCCGGCTTCGGATACAGAGGGCTCGGGTTCGATCTCGGGCGCATCCAAATTTTTTTGGTGAAGCATGGATCTGGAACAGGGCCAAAATCAGCCTCTTGAGGACAAATAAAGACCTGGCTGAATAAATAAGAGGCAGCTGTGGTCTAGAAAACTGAGCTTAATGGCTGGATGGTTTGTTGTGTTGACCATATGACACTCCATCCGCAAATGTTAGCACTATTATCTCTAACAGCGGTGGTCCCTTGGTCGGCATAGCTCAATTGAGGGCTTGCACCATGGAGTTTTATTTTAGAATCTTATTTATTTAAATTTAATCATATTTTCACAAACCTCTTGATTCATTTAAATATTGAAATTGGGAAATTTTTAAATTCATTTTCCACCTTAGTTTGTTTTGAGTATTTATGCTCACACTTAAAAAACTTATGCCATGCTCTATGTCAGGGGGGAATGAGATGGTGTCGAGTGAGGAAGAAGGTGATACTCCTGTCCATGTTGTCAACACTGACATCGGTGAGATGCCAGAAGGAGCCCAGCTCTCTGATGGAGACGAGCATGACAGTCGACCCAGCGATGACCCTCACAAAGCCCTGGACATTGACTTGGACGAGTGAGTTTTTCTCATGTACTCCAATTTGTTTTATAAGTCGCTTCACAACTAAGGATATGGGAACTAACTGGGGGTCTGTGAGCTTGGTTTTCTTAATTCGACTTAAGTATCTCAAAAAGCCCCTGAGCTATAGTTGATTTTGAGTACATTCATAATTTTAAAATATTGTGATATATATTTGTTTATTTTAAAAGTAAAGTAAAAATGGCGCCAAAGGTTTATTTTAAACTAAACATTGTAAAAAAGATAGAAGGGTAAGGCCTACACACTTAATAGAAAACTGTAGGTCTAAAAGTTCACAATTAAAAACAAAACACATAATTATGAAATTTTCGTGATACATCTGTCCTCTTATTAAAACTAAAAATATATCTTGTGTTATTTAAAAAAATAACACATTGATAGTTAGTGGACCTTTAAACACAATCTTAATGATATAATTTTGCTGATAAAACCCTGATGGTGTGCCTTGACAATTTTAGCACCTTGTTTAGTGTGCCATGAATTGAAAAAGGTTGAAAATCACTGCTCTAGACACAAGTTGATGAAGTTACTTAAAATTCACTCTCCTCGTCATATTTCCTTAGGAACAGAAGGCTGCTGGAAATAAGTGTGTCTGAAAAACTGAAATGTTTTCTTCATTCATCTTGGTTGTTTATTTTCAGGCCTCTCCGAGATGAAGAGAAGCTACCAGTGCGAGCACACAGACTAGCAGACTTCGCTCCGACCACAGATCTAGTCGTCAAGGAGAAGACTAAGAAACACCGTAACAAAGAGAAGAAGGCGAAAGACAAAACAAAAGGCAAGAGCAAGGAGCATCGCAAGCACAAAAACAAACAAAGAGAGCAAGTCACACCAGATCTCAAGGTCAGTACAGTAGTTGTAAGGTATGAACTGTCTTGGACCAATATGGGTGTGAAGCTGGCCTCGAGCGCTTTCCTACCCCAACATAAATAAGCTTAGAGGACATACAGTGGTAGATATAAACCAAACCTAACTCCTTGCTACAGCCGTCTCTTTCCTTTGCTGTATAAATTGATCTTCTCAGCTTCTTGTTTGGATAGGTCTGTGGCAGCCTGTGTGTTTAGTAGAGCATCTCAGGGTTAATAAATTAATGGTGGGGGTGGAGAACATCGCCAATCAAATAAGTAGAAAGTTATGGATTAGAAGTTGAAGTTTTATTTTAAAAAACATTATAGACATTTTGAACCACTGGTTACTTAATGTAAAGAAAACAAATTACTTAGTACATGAATATGGATAAACAGTTAATGCAGTGGTCATTTAGCCACATTGTCTCCATTTCCTCACACCCATCTGTAAACCCGCTTTGACCAACAATAGGTAGGGTTTATTTATACTGTTGTTACTTACCCCAATTATGAGCACACATTACCCACTTCAATGGTCAAATGGTCTGAGGTGTCAATCTTGCACTAGGCTGGACTGCTGAAGACAGGAAAATTTGGGTTTGAATCCTGGTCAGATGTATTGAGGCTGGTTTTATTTTCTAAGTGACTAATCACTCTCTCCACACATACATTGATACTTTTCCTCTAAATCCAACCGTCCTCATCCTTAACACTTAGTACATATGCATCTAACCCGAACTGGCATGAATATGTGGTACTAAAAACAGTGCTCACATTTATTATAAACATCAAGTAAGTATACATTAAATATAGTGAACGATACAAACAGTTCTTTAATAAATATAATATTGTTGTAGAGTTCAAGATAATTACACTTTGAACGGTGCAGCTCCAAATTGTGGATGAATAACAATAATTGACCAACATATGGGGACATTATTACCCAGCTTGTAGTCTTTATTTGTTGCCCAAAAACATTTTCCTTGCTCTATAGTTTGTTCTGCATGGAATTCATGTAGTGTTAGTAATAAACATGTTTTTCTATGATAGATCTAAAGTAAGTCTCATACCCCCCAAATTAAAAAGATGATTAAATCATTTACTGTCTTTCCACTACTCTGACTACAATTTCACCCCACTCGTCCCTTCTTTGCGCTGGATAGTTTCACACATAATATTGCCAGCAGTAAAATTGTGGAAAATAATGGAGTCACAAAAGTGAAAACACCAACAAACTTTCACAAAAAAACTAAAAAGTTTAAAATGACGCAATGCCAGATCACAACTTCCTCTGGAAGCACAAGGAAGATTGCTCTTGCATTTCTTTCTACAGTTATATCAAGTTTACTTGAGGGTTTATTGTAATTAGAGAGGGGTCAAATTCAAATTTGAATCCTTAATTTTTTACAAATATACAATTTTATTTAAAGTGAAAATATTTAAAATTTAATCTAAAAAAAGTTTTTCGGCAAAAAAGAAAACACTTTTTTAGTAAATTAACTATATTGATAAAGTTTTATCCTTTTTTGTAATTATTTACTCTCCCAACTACACAAATCTATATACTTCCTTTTATCAAATGAATAAAATAGTTATTTGAAATTAAGGTCTTCATATTGTATTTGAGATTTTTATGAATCTATATTCTCTCGGATACCATAGGGTTCTAAGGTTCCGATGGTCCCATTTCTTATTGTAATAAACTAGAGTTACAGAATCACGATTCCAGACTTTCTAGATCAAAGTAAACATTGAAAAGAAGATAGAAGGTTAAGGCCTACACACGTAGCAGAAAACAATTAAAAACACAACTAAACACCTAGTTATGAAATTTTCAGGGTACATAAATTCCCTCTTGAGCAGAAGAGAGTAAAACCCTAACTGGACTGTGGCAGCATGGCTAGAGGTAGATAAAACTATTGTGATTCTTTTTTCTTTATTTTGCATGGTAGGTGGATAGAATGTTGTATTTAATTATTAGTTTAAATCATCAGTTATTATTGTCTATATATAAATGATTGGTGTAAGTAGCCCTGCTTGGAATAAAAGGAAAGAAAGTTATCTAAGGTTGAGACAAGGGGGTACCTGGATTTGGTAATATATTGGTGATGAAGTTCCCACCTACGAAACTGGGAAGAATTGCAACTATTGGGGAGGACTCATATTACTCTAGGGGTGTGTAAAGTCAACTTTTTCAATTTGAAGCCTGATCAAAGTTTGAATGTTAAAAAAAGTTTAAAGCTTAGAGAGAAAATAAATGTTATTATGTGCAATGGTTGGGTTATTGTGAGATGAAATGGAGGACCCACAGTTTAATGTGGAAGCTGAACCACGGTGGAGGCCTGACATTCCACATACTCACAAGTTGTGACTAATACACATATTGTCAGAGGTGAAGGAAGGATTTGGCAATCAGATAAATCTGTGCCGGGACCAAGGATTGAACCCTGGACTCCAAGCACAGAAGAAAATAAATTTTCCTTGACTATAATGTTGTGTATTAAATATAGTATACAAAATGTATTGCAAACATGATTAATACATTTCATCCTAATTTGATAAATTAAGCTACTATCACAGCATAAAATGACAAGAATTAAACATAAATATGTTTTTTAAGATTCACCGATTCGAAAAATTTCAGATTCAAGTCTCAATCCTTTAAAAAAAAAATTTTTTTTCAATTTTTCAAATTAAATTTGTTTTAGAGCTCTAATACTGCTGATTGATGGTTTAGAACCAATAATAATTATAGGATAAACTTGACAACCGGCCCTCAGGCCAGTAATTTAACACTTAACTGAATATATGATTGGATTACAAGAAAGAATGTTAACATTTAATCACTATTTGTATTTTCTATTATTCTATTAATATTTCCTCTTATGTTCATAATTTTTTTCCAAGATTCGGATTCAGACTTGAGATTTGCGATTCAAAGTTGAATTGGAGATTGGATTTGTAATAATGGTTGAATTGAAATTTTACTTTTGAATCAAAGTCAAAGCTGACATATATTTAAAGTGAAGTTCTGAAGCATACCCTTAATAAATAATAAAGACCCCAACATGTTTTTGTTGAAGGCACCAGCAGATGATATTGACCTGTGGCTGAGCCAAGACCCCACATCCTGACTAACCAACAGGTCGCTTCTGACGGTGAGAACTCGAGTGTGACGAGGGAAAGGCCCAGCCTTATTGGCGAGGAAGCATCCACCGAACAAGTGCCCAGGAAGACAAAGAAAGACAAGAAGAAAACCAAAGACAGTGAGTATCTTCATTCCTCACTTTTACAGATGCTTAGAGGCGACCATGGACATCTCGATAAGCTAATATATTTGTTAACTATGGTTATAGCCACATCTAAATATCATATTCTGTAAATTGTTCTGACCTGCAACTTTAAAATAGCAATCACCAATCTGTTCATGTTTTAGTATTGTGTTTGTTTTCAGAAGAGAAGAAGCTCTCCCAGAAGCCCAAGGAGGGCTATGAAGAGGCTGCTGGGATCTCTACCCCTTCCAAGGAGGTGATCACTGAAATTCTCTAGAAGGAAACATGAGTCCACAGTCACCTCTCGCAAACTACACTCGTCTTGCCAATGACAAGACGCTGCAGCTTGTAAGTTTTGTTTGTTTTCTGTGAACCACATTCTACTAACCCACCCAGCTGGTCGAATGTACTAAGGGTGCTTTCTCCCAGATGGTTTTACACTCTCCTTCCACGCAAATGCGAGTAGATTACCTCTAAAATGCTATTTTCCTCATCCCTACCCTATTAGAGTAGTTATCATATATGCATTAATGCTGAACTGTTAGTAAGACGCAATTAAATCTTTAAAAAAACACATACTAAGCATGGAACCCTTACTGTCCCTTTTAGCTTCTACAGCATCTGAGTGCAAACTGAAGCTGATGAAGCTGCCATTTCTTTGTCCACAGATGTATGAGACCAGATTGCTGCCCCATGATACTAGTCGGATAGTTGTGTCTATCATGTTATCTAATCAGAGCCCATCTCTTGTGAAAGAGTTGGATTTCAGTGTGTCAGATACCTCATCCTTGAAGCTTATTAGAGAAGTAAGTGGGAGTTGTGTGTGTTTCATACACCCAGATCTCAGTTTAAACAGTCGTCATGTTTTTAAAAATGGTTGTCTAGATCAAATATACAGTTATAAAAAAACTCTAAGGGTTATTGAAAGTAATACCTTTAAACTAATTAAGTGAAAATTCAACGAATAAAGCTCACTTAGGGATAGAAGAAAAGGAGTGGAAAGAATCCAATTCACAAATGTGACAAATTCCTTTTTTGTGACTTCTTTAGTAGAAAGTCACATGCAGTGTATTTATATTTCAACATTATTGCCTTTATAAAAATTAAGAATCAAATAGCCAAATCTATTATATTTGTTTTAGTATGGATCTAGCCACATCTAGATATTATATTCTGAAAATTGAAAAATGACACCTGGACACAAGAATCAAATCCAGGACTTTTGGCTTAGTACGCCAATGCTCTACCACTGAGCTATCCAGGAATCATCTCGTGCTCAGGGTCATTCTTTACTCATATTTTAAGGTAGAGCATTGTCATACTAAGCCAAAGGTCCTGGGCTCGATTCCCATGTCCAAGTGCCATTTTTCAATTTTAAATTAAAAATTTTGAAATATAAAAACTCTGTGTTTAAAAATGCGCTTGACTTTCTGCCTTAGAATTATTGTTGTTGTTGTTATTTTTTTGTTGTTATTATTATTATTATTATTATTATTATTATTATTATTATTATTTTATTATAACATTATAACATTATTATTATTAGCACTGCGTCTTACTACCCATTCGGGTTATACGCACTTACACTAATGTGTAATGGTAGGGTGATTGTGAGATGAAATGGAGGACCTACAGTTTAACATGGGATCCGAACCACGGTGGAGGCCTGGCATTCCACACATTCACAAGTTGTGATTAATACACGTCTTGTCAGAGGTGAAGGAAGGGTTTGGCATTCTGCCTTAGAAGAAAAGATCACATTTGTGTTATGGATTCTTCCCACATTATTTCCTATTTTCCTGGGTGGGCCTTAATAATCACTTATTTAGTTTATCTTTCATTATTTTTTCAATTTCCATCGTATATTCATTTAGCTATTGGGCCTCATTGTCAAATACTAAAATCTAATAAAATTATTTTATCTATTTTCTTCATATTTTTTTTAACTGTATTTATTTGTTACTGACTATTATAAAGACAAATATAACATCACACTATGGCAATCCAAATAAATTCTTTGGCAGTAACTTGAACCACATAATTATTAATGAATGACTAAGTAAATTTAAAAATAGTGAGACAATTTTATGTAATATAAAAAAAAGTAAGTAGGAAAATATTTGTTCCTTTACTTCATCTTCCTTGTTTATGAATTTTAAATAACTAGTCTATACAGAAAATGTATTTATTCAATAGGACAGTAACGACCAATACAACATCAAGTTACACTTCCATCTAACAGCCCATTCGTCGAGTGAGGCACAGTTTGCCTTCATGGTGTCTGACGTAACTTTCCCACAGAAGATGAGAGGCACACTGACTTATATGGTCCAGGTATAGTAAAAATAATAGTAACTATAAACTAACTAAACCTGATGGTATGTTGAAAGATTATTTTAAAGTATTATGAGCTGCTACATTAGTAAATACATATTAACAGTTTAGAAGAGCAGGCAGGGTTTACTGCTGGTGTGGTTATACATGAAACATTTAAAGAGTGACAAATCAGCAGGTGTGCATGTGTCAAGTTGTAGGTTCATCACAATCAACCATTACATTGAGAGCAATGATTAAGCTCGTAATTTCTAGTACCTTTCTCTATAGTTTGGTCTGCATAATGACACAGATATAAGGGTATTAATATGTTTTTTCTCTTCTCTCTTCTCATTAGATTATTATCAACTAGGGGTCAGCGAATCTTTGTTAATTCGAATCAAACGATGATAGAAAAAAATCAATAAGGTTTTAGACCCTTGCAAATCTCACAATGAGCCTAAAATATGTTAATATATTAACAACAATTCTTGTGAGGTAAAGTAAATCCTTATTATTTACTTCCATTTTGACTGGAAAATAAGCTGCACTTTTTTTTTACATTAGTAGCCTTTATAAAACCTTTGTACACCCTATCATACATAACAAATGTGTTAACTTTGCGGAGTGAAGATATAAAAGTATTTTAGAATTGCCACAACAAATACTTCTTAACTTTGACAAAGTGAAGATATTGAAACCTGCTTCAATGGCCGCATGGTTCAATGTGCCACTCTCGCAGTAGACTAGACTGTGTAGACTAGATGGTGGGGAGATTGAGGTTCGAATCTCTGTCGAGTGTACTGAGGGTGGTTTTTCCCCAAATGGTTTTCCACTCTCCCTCCACACAAATGCAGGTACACTTCCTATAAATATAGCCTTCCTAATCTCTAAAACTATTAGCTTATAACTCGAATGGATAGTAAAACATATTGAAAAACTTAATTTAGACATAACTTATAGGAACTAGGGTCCAAAACTTATCTAGTTTTTTTTTTTTTTTTTTTTTACATACTCTTTATATATAAAATCATAATTTTAGATTTTAACTAGGAAATGATTCGAGAACTTTTCAAAATGGCTGAATGTAATTTGGTTCAATTCAAACACAAAAAACCTGCTCCGCAAATGTCTACTGTCAACCCTCACAACCCTCTCCCTTGTGCAGTAAGCTTTATGCCTGACCTCACCAGTGATGCACACTTGGCAGAATATTATAAATCCAAAATGTCACATTTATAAAACATAGCTGTAAACTTCGAAGGACCATCTTATTTAGTATTTATTATAGGCACCGTACAGTGGTGGCAGAGTCTTGAAATACTTACATGGTGATCAATGTTGGAACACGAAGCTAATCATAGCTTATTGATGTTTCAAGCATGTTTAAATTAAATTAAAATAAATAAAACTAAAATTAACTATTATAATTAATGAATTGTAACAAAAAATTATAGAATTTAGATACTACTTATATTTTCTACTATTCAACTATACCTCTATTTCCTTTTGGTTCATCATTTTTATCCAAGTTTTTGGTTCGTAAAATAGTGGGGTTGGTCATATTTAGTTGAAATGTGATGCCAGCTTTTATTGTTGTCGACAGACATCTGACGATATGTCTGCTCACGAGAAACTGGACTTCTGGTTACCAATTCCTGTATCCAGCTACATGATTGGCCGGCTGCCTCACCGAGACACTGTTAGTGATCTCCTGTCTAGCGGGCAACTGACAGATCATGCAAGCTTGCATTTGGAGGATGTGATGGACACAGACTTCTCAAGACTCCTTTCACGTGTTTGCCTGCACTGTCATTTCACCCTTGTCGAGCAGGTGGATAAGACAGCGTCGCTCTATAGTCACTCCATCCAGGACCATCACGTGTGCCTGCTCGTCAAATCGGGGGTCAGTAACAGACAAACTTTATTCTACCTCACACTCGCAGTGGTAACATTAAATACAGCGTGTCATGTCTGGCCTGTTGGTGGCAAGGAAGTCTAGGTTCATATCCCAGCGGGTTTCCTCAACGACTTCCCACTCTCCTTCCATTCATATAGGAAAGGTTATAAATAGCTTGAATGTGTAGTAAGCCACAGTGCAAGAACACTTATTTATATTACTGGGTTTACTCTGAAAAAAAGTTATTTTAATGTGTTTTGAATAGTAATGGGACGCTGAAATCCTTAAAAAAAAAGTGGTTGAGAACCAACATAATTATAGGACAAGCTCAACAACCAGGCTCCAGACAGTTAATTTAACACTAAACTGATGAATGAATGTTATAATGAATGGACTATAAGAAAAAATGTTTAGATTTAATTACAGTTTGCGTATAGCCTGAACAGGTAAGACACTGTAGTAAAAAAAAGTTACTATTTCTTTTTTTCGTTGTTTCATTATATTTCCTATGAGATTCATACATTTTTCCAGGACTCGGGTTTGTAAAATAAAGGCTCCGACCCAACACTAGTTTTGAAATACAATATTAACAGCTACACATTTATTTTGATAGCACCCATTTGGGCTATAAGCATATGTACTAATTATGCTGATAAGTTAGGGATGTGAAAGGTTGAATTTTTAGAGGAGTGTACTTACATTTATTTGGAGGGAGAATGGAAAACCATTTAAGAAACACTACTCTCATTACACCCGACTGAGAGTTGAACCTTGATTTCCCTATCATCAACAGTCTATAGTCTACTGCGAGAGCGATGACTCAGACCATTTAGCCACCGAAGTGGTTCCCTACACCGCTGATTAGATGTTTTGCTTCCTGTTAAAACCTTAAGTTCAAGCTTGGTAAGAGAAAAGAGAGTAAAACAGGAAATGAATAATATTTCCTTCAATTGAAAATTATATAAACAAAATTATCAGGATCAGCCTAAGACAAAATAGCTGATTGTTTTATCACTATTAAAAAAGGTTAACCTATTATTATTATTATTAATTAAAGTGGTGTACATTTTTATATATATTGAAGATACCTCAATCCATGTATAATAAAATTTTATAGTAAAAAGTGGTGGACCTTGGTTGTCATGGGATAAAGTGCTCACCTCAGAACCCAATGTTTGTGGGTTTAAACCCAGCCAAGGTCAATATTTTTCTTGGGCGATAAAATCCTTAGCACAACCTCCTTCAGAGGGAAAATAAGCCGTTGATTGTGGTAAATGGCATATAAAAGAACCCTGTAAGGTATGTGAAAATACCTTTTCTGTCAAAATTGGTAGGCGCTTTCGCTCATAGAAATTCTCATATGCGCAGTTGGTTCAGAAAATGCATATTAAATACCCCAAATAAATAAATAACATATAGTAAAGAGCTAAATTGATATAAAACCTTGATACAATTTTCTTTCTCTCGTTCTTTAGACTTCTTCAGGTCAGCTGTCAATAGAAGGTAAAAGCAACTGTCAACTCCTTCTGTCCAATCTGCTTGCTGAAATCAAACAGCTGCTGTCTCCAAGAGAAACCACTTAATCCTGATATTCACATCTTTACATCAGCAATTATTTACACTTTCTAATCTATCTCCAGCCATTATACAGAGTCAACTATATATATTATATACTTGTACTTATTTATTTTTTATGAAATGTATTCTTGACTGGAAGAAATATACAGACAAATATGTGACATCAACATGACCTAATCGGCTATATATTTTTTATTTTTTTTTTGCTCATGTTTGTTGCACTGAGGCTAAATGGGGTACACGTTTCTTTTAAATACCCATACTTTTTTTTATTTAATCTTATTATAATGTACTAAAAATAATAATTTTACTGTAATTAGTTGTTAAATCGTGGTTGCAATATATAATACGTTTGTTCTTGTTGGTTTAAAGCAATACGGCCACAAAAATGTTATAATAATTTGTCTTTTTTTTTATATATATATCTAAAATGTATGAACGTGATGAATAAAACTTAATATATCTGCTGCATTGTGTGATAAGTGTTAGGCCACTGTTGAAGTTTTATAACTTTACTAAGTAAAGGAATAATGGCACCAAAAGGCTATTTTGAATTAAACATTGAACAGAGGATAGAACTGTAGGCCTCAAAAGTTGACAAATAATGACACAACCAAACACACAATTCTCGGGGTACATAAGTCCGCTTCTAAAGCAGAAGAGAGTGAAACACAGACTGGACTATGGCATCATGGTTAGAGGTAGGTCATGGTCACTTAAGATACTGTTGTCGCTTGTTCACACTTGGGTCTTGTCTTTCGATAGATAGAATGTTGTATTTATATTATATTAAATTCTGTTATTATGTATTTATTATTGTTGTTGTTTATGTAGAAATGACTGATTGATGAGTAGGCTTGCTTGGAATAAAAGGATATCTCTTTAAAGAAAACCTCTTTTCACTTTCATAATACTGATGAGCGGTATGTCATTGAAAGGTTGTCTCTTGATAAGCTTTTGATTGGATACGGCCGTGTTTATTTGACTTTTGACCGTGTGTTTAAGGTATTCTTATGAAGATGTCGTCGATAAATCGTTGTTAATAAATTAGTTTCGGAAGATGTCAATAAATCTCATCCAACAGAATGATTGCAAGGGTTTGGCTCGCAAAAGTTTTGTCTCTCGGATTTGGAAGAAGTGTCTGTCCAGGAATTGCAAATTATTCTTTTCAAGTATGAGGTGGGCGGATCCCAATAAAAGGGCAATGGATGGCTTAGAATTGGGTGGTTTTTGTCCAGAAAATGTTCCATTGAAGAAAGTATTTGGGGTGTGTGCTAAAGAAGGGGAGTGATATACCTCGAGAATTGTGTGTTTTTAAATTTGAGGCCCACAGTTTTATGGTAATTGTGTAGGCCTATCCTCTTTCCAATGTTTAATTTGCCCCTCAGTTCTATATTCAATGTTTAACTTTTAATTTTTAAAAGTCTTACTAAATCAACCTCTTTTTAAGGGATTTTTACTTTATTTCCTTGCGGACGCTAATTTTTAATTATATAAGTTTTTTATGTCTTGCTAGTTTCACACTTGCTCCTGACGAGTTTCGATTGAATGAAACCTAGGTCAGGAGGGGATTGGGTGGTAACAATCGGTTTTCTTCAAGAGGCAGCCATTATCTCTTTGTCCAATGGCAGAATTTTAAAGTGTGAAATGTGTTATTTTCATTGTAAAAGCCATATTGTGTTTGTTCATTTTTTACATGATGTTTGCTGATGACTTGATGGTATGGCGGGAGAAGGAAGGAAGAGGTTAAGGCCTAACAAAGCTATAAGTTTGGATAGAGTAGAGCTGAGACAAGGACAGCTCAGAGAGTTGTTCTATAGGTGTGGACCTGCTATGGAGAATAGAAGTGCCCCTGAAGTGTAAGGAAGTATTGTACAGGATGTACTTCGAACCCATTGTCTCACATGCAGCAGTAAAATGAACATTTAATGCAAGAGAGACTAGGAAAGTGGAGGCAATGGGAATGAAGTTATCCAGGAAAGAGTGGGAGTTCAGGGAGTACATGAAATAGTAAAGGAAGACAGATGGAATGGACATGTAAAGTCAGAGGATGCCGAAAAATTAATGGAAATGAATTGTTTAGGAAAAAGGATAATTATTATGCTTGTTTCTATCTGCATTTCCTGTACCTTCTTCCAAATATAATACAATTACCTCATAAAGCTAAAAGAGGTTTAAATTCTAGAAAGGTAGGCTGCTTGTAATGAATGAAGAATTACCCTAAGCATGGGAAGACTTCTGGATAGCTCAGTGGCAAGAGCATTGGTGGACTAAGCTTAAGGTCCCTGGTTTGATTCCCATGTCCAGGTGTCATTTTAAAATTTAAAGAATATATTTAGATGCGGCTATAACCATAATTAACAACTGATATGGCTTGGCTATTTAATTCTTCTTGTTATAATTTGGTTTATGATTTTATGAAATACAGTGACATCATTTTGATGCTGATACAGCATCTGAGTAAATGATTTAACATTTTGTTCACTTATAAATATTAGCCAAGAATGAGAGATAGGATACATCTTAAAGCATTAAAAAAAATCTTGTGTTGAAATGTGAATGACTTTAGTTGAAATTTGTTGAATCTGTGGTTTGGAAAACAACAAAACTTAAAAAAATAAAATATGCCAAACTGATCAATTGATTTATCGAAAATAATACATTCACAGGTTGTTCTTAATACTTAGTTTATAGCATCCTAACTACCTCCTCGTCGTGTTATACAAACATGTACTAATTATGCTAATGTGTTAGAGATTAGGAAAGTTGGAGTTAATGTAAATGTATCTGCATTTTCATAAAAGAGCATAAAATCATTTAGGAAAAACTACTTGACACCAAATTCAACACCTGATCTCCCGCTCATCAGCAGTCCAGTTTATTGTGACACCTCTGATAAAAAAAAATCACTCGTTTGATTAGGGCCTACTTTAATCTTGTATGGTATTGAAAGTAAGTTGGGTTTTTAGTAATTTATAATATATAAGTGGTCCACCCCTAGCTTATAATTTATGTTTAAGTGTTATGGTTTAAATTAGGAGGGATAGCCAGCACACTTACCTTGGTGATACTGGAGTAGAAATGGTTTAGATAGAACACCAAAAACACACAAACACATATTTGAGGACAAGCTTTCACTGTCACAGACAGTTTCATCAGGTCAAGAGAGTAAATAGAGTAGTCTACTCTCTTGACCTGATGAAACTGTCTGCAACAGTGAAAGCTTGTCTTTTTTTTTTTTTTTTCTTCTATCTAAACAATTTCTACTCCAGTATCATAAAGGTAAGTGTGCTGGCTATTACTTCTAATCCATACCACGATTTTGCCTAGTGCTCTATTCCAAATAACAAATCCCTCTATACAAATGTCGGTTCACTTCCCCCAAACAGGTAGTAAGACGCAATGCTAAATAATAATAATAAAAACATGGCTTGAGCTCGTAAAGTATACGGATTCAGTGGCTGTAAGTGATGAGTGCCGACATTTGAGGAAATAAGGCATCATGTGGTCAGCACAAAGCACATTAATTTAAGCTCATTAATTTTAGTTTTCTAAACCTATTTTTTAATTATTCAGGTAGCTCACGAGACAGAGTTTGACCCTGTTCCAGACCTACTGCTCCATAGATAAGTTCTGGAAGTGTCGGGGGATCAAACCTGAGACCTCTTTATCTTTAACCACTAGACCAATCAGGTTTAAAATCTCAATGATGAATGTTTCAAATTACTGATTGGTATAAATAATGATCTGTTATTGTTAACAAGCAAAACTTTAATTTCCTTTATTTATTTACAGTACACTTCTTTCATATAGTTATTTTAATTAATTGCCCAGTGGTAGCAATGTGTGAACTCTGTTCCTCTTTTAGTTTAAAAAAAAGCTATATATATCCAGTGAATTGTCTCCATCCCTCTTCCATGCACCTTCAGATGTATTTATTATTTAACAAAATTGAAAAAAATCATAATATTGGATGTTAATTATGTATCTAGGACTCGTAATCAACATTCACGTATAAAATGAAGCTAAAAGTGGATTTGAACCAACTTTAAACTATATTATAAATAAACCTCAGTAAATTTAGTTTTAGCATGTCTCTCAATGTGTTATTTCAGCAAAATGGCTAGTTTGAAGGATTACCTTACATTATTGTGCAGTGTTTCTACACTGTCTTGTTATACATTTCCAAGCCATTAGGCAATAATTCATTTTACTAACATTAAATAATACCAATAATATACTAAATTAAAAGCGATGTTGAATGCAAGGAGTTGCGTTTTTACTTTTTTCTAAGTGCTCTAGCATGTTCTTTCTTACTCTTATATATGTGACATACAATGTTAAAAAATGAGGTGGCCCAGTGGCTAAATCATTTAAAAAAAGTGACATACAGATATTTTAATTCCAAAATCAACCTTTTTTCACCCCAGCCTGTATCATTTCTTGTATTGGGGGGGGGGGGGGGGGGGGAGGTATTTAATAAAGGCTACCATTAATTTAATTGTATCTGAGTGGGCCTATATGTATTTTGTTCTGTTATGAATTTATTTTAAAAGTTACATGACTAGTTGGAAAACTTAAAAAGGAACAAAATCACTAAATAAACACTTTCTAAATATAATTTAACTAAATCACTATAAGGTGCACAATATTATGTATGAAAGAAACTACAGGAAAGATGGAATATGTTTTAACTTTTGGTATCATAGTTTGGCACAGCCTACTGTAAAGTGTGAACTGCGTTCATCTTTCTTGTACCTTCTTATATGTATACATCTAGTGGTAATGCACTAAGACCGGCTCCCGTGAGTCCTGATATGTGCCTTGAGGTTGGTGCTAACGGCAAAGGCACGCCCGCACTCGGGACATATGAAGGGTTTTTTCCCCAGTGTGTGTTCGTATGTGGATCTTAAGACTACTACTGTTCTTATAGCTCGCTTCACAGCGGTTACAGCTAAAAGGTTTTTCACCAGTGTGGATGCGCTTGTGAGTGCGAAGGTGAGCGGCACGAGCGAAAGCAAAACCGCACACATCACAAGCGTGAGCCTTCACACCTGAATGGACTATAAAGTGTGACTTGAGCGAGCTCTGAGCGGTAAATGTCTTACCGCACACAAGACAAGCATACGGCCTCTCGCCGGTGTGCTCCATGATGTGTGTCCGTAGCTGGTACCTGAACGTGTACGCCTTGTTACACAGATCACAGACATATGGTTTCTCCGCTATATGTTTCCTGATATGTTTTGCCAGCGCTGAGCGGTCAATGAATGTAGAGTTGCAGTGGGCGCATGTGTAACCATTCTCACATTCGCCGGTCTCTAGATGGAGCGTGAACTTGGTGAAGTCTATGAAGACCTTAGAGCAGGTCTCGCAGGTGAACGGGTTGATCCCGAGATGTGACATGATATGGATCTTAAGGTCCTTCTGCAGAGGGAACTCCGCTCTGCACTCTTCACAGTTGAAGGTCCTATTGCCTGCGTGAGAGCGCCGATGAGACCTTAATCCAGCCACTGATGCAAAGCTTCTCCCGCAGATCACACAAAAATGGGGTTTCTCACCTAAACACACAACACCGATACACTGTAACCAAACCCTGGACCTTGGATCTGTACTGTGTAGGCCTTGTCCTCCTAACATCTTTAGAATATTCAATTTAGATTCAGAGGAAGAGTTGAACAACTGGAGACACTTGGCGGAGGGAAAAGCTTAGAGAGATCGGCAGGAATGGAAGAGGTTGTACCAGATGACCTGGAGGGGCGGAAATGTCCAGTGATGATGAATTTACTACTGTTCAGGTTAGCTCTATAGGGAAAACCTCTTTTCACTTTAAGAAATGTGTATTTCCTTTTTTCTCCTTTATGTTATTCCTTTTATATTTTTCTATCAATCTTAAAACAAGTCCTTTTTTTCTACCTTTTGTGCTTATTGGTTTCCTCTTTTAAGAAATTGTGTTCCGCGTTTCACACTCCCTCCTGATGAGTTCTGATAGAATGAAACAAAGGTTGAGTGGATTGAGCGATAACAATCAATTTTCTACTGTTCAGGATAAAAACTTAATACTAAGGGCCGGACTAGTGTGGGTCATTTTAACAAATCAGCACACATTTGTCTCTATGAACAATAGCTATAGCTCAATGTTGTGTTTCTTAACGCTCAGTAGACAAGTTTTGTGTATGTTCTGTAAGTCTAGGTACTCGGGAGTTAAACATAACTGTTAGGCTACAAATGAACTTTTGTCCGGATCATGTTTTACCGACCCTGTCCTGGTCTCATACCTGTATGTGTCCGCATGTGTATGACCACCCCTCCACGAGTGGGGAAGCGCATGTTGCACTCAGAGCAGGAATACGGACGCTCACCGCTGTGTGTTCGGATGTGTGTAACCAAGTGGTCACGAGCCACAAACCCACGACCACAGATGGGGCATAGGTGAGGCTTCTCTCCTAGGTGCCTCATCCGGTGCCTCTTAAGATGGTCGCTCTGCTTGAATGCCTTCCCACACATATCACACAGAAACCTGCGTCAACATACACATTTTTAGTTACGGTGCAGAGAAATAGTTTGGGTCTTTGATTAAGATTCAGAACCAGTTGTTCCTATATAAAAATTATTTGTAACCGACAGGATAATTAAGTTTGTAACCAATCATATCATCATCAACCGTTTCCAGCCTTTGGCCGGGTCAGTTAGTAAATATATTTGATACCAGTGGGGTTATTAGCACCTGAATAACTTTGAACCGCTTGTATATAATGAGAACTAAATTTCAAGACACAACAGGATTGTGTAACAAAACTTAGCATAGAACCCGCTTCAGTGGCCGCGTAGTATAAGGCACTACTCTCACAATAGACTGGCTGCTGATGACAAGAAGACTGGGGTTCGATCCTGGTTGGGTGCACTGAGGGTGGAGAGATTGAGGGTTTTCCACTCTCCCCCACATGCAAATGTGGTTGCACTTATAGATTCAACCTTCTCTATTCTTAGTACATAGGCATATAGCTCAAACGAGTAGTATTGCGCAGTGCTTAAAAAAACTTAGCCCCTCAAAACTAGCTGCATATTTTCATGAAAGGCGAGTGGGAAATCATTTGGGGCAAACCATCTTTAGTACACCTGGCCTCAACCTCCCAAACATTAGCAAACCAGACAAGCCTGTCCACCGATGACCATGGTCAAGGCTACAAGCAAAGTAAGAGCCATGCTCGGCAGCCCACCATCAGACCCACCTTCTGTCACCTGTGTGCAGACGATGGTGGCGTTTCAGCTGAGTGAAGTTGGCGTACGTCTTATCACAAACCACGCACACAGGCACAGGAGGTCGGGAGGAGTGGGCCTTGATATGCACTGCAAGCTGACCCTTCCCCGTGAATCCTCGGCCGCAGTGGTCACAGAAGAGCAGTCCGGTCGTCCTCGCCTTGAGCCGTGGGACGAGTCCCGCACAGCTCCGACATGTGATGGCGTCCCCTGCGGATTGCTTCAGGAACCTGCCGCACACTTGGCATGAATGTCTTGGGGTCTTGTTGATGGGCCACAGTTGGGCCTTCTTCACTACTTCGCCTAACCACCTAGGATAAAATTACAACCGGTTTGCTGAACTCACAATTTAGTGTCAGTACTGTCTATTGTCACTTTAAATATACAATATAATAGAGCAGAATAAAAACAGTAAGATAATGCAATTTAAATGTGTTTGGAAAGAGGATTATAAATCCTAATGAGGACAAAATTACACCTAGTACAACCAGTTGAGGACCGAAATATCATGTAGATATTCAGAGAATTTTCACAAAACTAATGAAATGTGACAAAAATTAACTTTTTTTATTATATTTTGTCACTTAATTTGAAAGCAATGATTGTTCAGAATATGTCAATATCAGATTGTTGAACTGTGTTCTTTTCATTGTAACAGCCATTTTGTGTTTGTTGCCTTATATATCTTTTATATCCACCTTTCTTGTAACTTCTTACAAATATATATTGTAGCCTATACATAATTGTAATAGTATATATACATTTTTAACAAATAAAGACAAGAATAATCTACAATCGGCAAATAAATAAATAGATTTTTATTAGTTAGTATTTGTATTGATTTCTAACACTCAAAATTACTGTCTATGTGGCTTTCATAACTTAGTAATTGACTATTAGAATTTTAGATTGTTTTCTGATTTAGATCTAGCATTCCTGGTGAAGATATGGGTAGTTAGTAGCGGCACTAATTTGTGGTAAATACCCACTTCGGTGGTCGCATGCTCTGACGCACAACTCTCCTAATAGACTAAATACTACCAACGACGGGGATATTGAGGTTCAAATCTCAGTCAGATGTATTGAGAGTGGTTTTCCACTCTCCTGCCACACAAATGTGGGTAAACTTCCTCTAAATATAACCTTCAATTCATAAAACCATTAGCATAACTATTACATTAGCGTATAAACCAAACGGGTTGTGAGACGCGGTGCTAAAAACAAAATTTACAGTAAAAAAAAATTATTCCTTTTTGGTCAGCAATTTTAACAAATCAACTTACTTAAAGGGTATGAAATTAAAAATAGAAAAATTACAGCTAAAATTTGAAGAAACCAGAGATATAATTTAGTTTGCGTAAAGATTATTTGTATTTCTTATGTATATCTATTGAGGGAAATATATTTCCTTGACTGGGAGAACTGTTTTTGGTTATTGGAATGTTATTATTAGTTTGAATTTAAATCAACAAAATTGACTATAATTTGTGTTTAAAAGGTCAATTAATAGTTAATTTGGTGAAATGTTTCATTTTGTTTAGTTTGCACATGTATTACAAAATCAAAAATGTAATGAACTTTAAATATGATTTTATTTATATTTTAATGTTGTAAGTAAAGGTTTGTTAAAAATATGTCTCATGAAATTTTGGTGTCTCTAATATTTAGTGGTTAATTGTTCTAGATTGATCCAACATGCAAGTAGCACGATTTAGATAACCTTATGTTTAGAAAGTGAAAACCAAATAAACCCAAAATAATACATACTACAAAAAAAAGTAGCCCCATGACTTCTTTGGTGCTGACTGACAGCTCACAGCTGACGGCTTTGAAAAGTTACCAGACCAAATTATCCCTACGCTGAACCATATGATCTGCAAAAACATGTGTTTAGCAGCTGTCACTTTTGACAGTCAAAATTTAGGTATATACATAAATGGTGAGTCAGAAGTCAGCTGTGAGCTGTCAGTCAGCACCAAAGAAGTCATGGGGCTACTGTAGTTTGAGCATTTTGAACTTTAAAATATATATATATATATCAATCATTAAAATGCAACTAGACTAGAATGTTGTCACAAAATTTGCGCAAAAGCATAAGGCTGATTATATTGCCAGCAAAAATAAGTACTTTAGGCTTAACTTTTTTTGTTAGTTACATTATGAATTAAGGAACTTTTTTTAACTATGAAATAATCAAAAATTATTGATTATTTAGAAAACTATCCAAATAAAAGTTAGGATAAAATTTTTTGAAAACCAAGGGATAATAAATATGCACATCTTTCAATCGGCAAAGTTAAAAATTAGGGCTAAGTTTTCTGTGGAATGTTTCCTGCCAAAGATCACCCTTTGACGCTAAGCTGTTCCTGTTAATTAAACAATTGCAGATCTAATTTATTAAACCATTTCTATACTCAGAATTTTTTTTATAAAGACTAAATTAGGTCAGGGTAGTGTTAAACAAAACAAATAAATTAGTTAACCGACTCACTTGACACCATTACTATCTTGAGAGTCAACTTGATTCTTCTGGACAAACGCCCCCCAACCATCAGTGTCGCCAACTGTTGAATGTATGAGAGATGACAGATCTTCCTCTTCACACTAGAAACAAAATAAATACTATCTTCTATTAGACTATAGCAAATAATATTTTCTATACATATCACTAAACACAAATTTAATATTATTAGAATGTCAGGCCTCCACCGTGGTTCGGATTCCACGTTAAACTGTAGGTCCTCCATTTCATCTCACAATCACCCTACCATTACACATTAGCGTAAGTGTGTATAACCCGAACGGGTAGTAAGACGCGGTGCTAATAATAATAATAATAATAATATTATTATTAAACTATTATAATAAATTATACCTAAAGACAAAATGTTTAAGAATTTGGTTTCTGCTCACCCCACTCCACTCTTCTACTCCATCGATGGTTTGGTGTCATTATTTTAGGGCAAACTACCCTCTTGATTAGATATTTATGCCCAAAAAAAGTGAAATATTATCTATAAATAAAAGTTGTTTTTCAAATATAATATTAAAATGGTTAAAATTGCCTAAAAATCTTGGATGAATAGTTCAAGTACTATATAGTTTGTTAAAAAATATATATTAGGTATAAAGTAGTTTTTTTAACACCGCGTCTTACCACCCATTCAGGTTATACACTTCTGTACTAATTACACTAATGGTTTTAGGGATGAGGAGGGCTATATTTATAAAAGTGTGCCCACATTTGTGTGGAGGGAAGGTGGAAAACCATTTCAGGAAAAACACCCTCAGTACACCTGACTGAGATTCAAAGCTCAATCTCCCCATCAATGGCAGTCTAGTCTACTGCAAGAGTTGCAGCCACCAAAGCTGGTAAAAATAGTTAATTTAAATCATTTGAAAAATGATACCTGCGCACGGGAAACAAACTCGGGATCTTTGTCTTAGCATGTAAATGCCCTACCACTGAGCTATCCAGGATTGTTCCTGTACTCATGGTTATTTTCCTCTCAACGTTTAAGGCAAAATCCAAGACAAATCCTGAATAGCTCAGTGGTTGAGCACTGACATGATGCCAAAGGTCCCAAGTTCGATTCCTGGGTCTAGATGTCATTTTTCAAATAGTTTAAAATAATTGAAGTGAGGTCTCCTCCACATGCATTTCCATAATTACAATGATTTACACCAAAAAGTGTTTAAAAATACATTACAAAAATATGGATTATTAATTTTGCTAGTAATTTAAAAATTATATTTTATTTTAAAAACATGTAGGCTACTATAAAAGTCCTAAATTTGACATAAAACTCAAAAAGTGCTAAATAAGGGTTAAGGCCTATATGCAAAATAACAAACAAATTTTTGGCCTAGTTCTTAAGAGGATATTTGAACCAAGAATCCTGGTTGGCTCTTGCAAGGATCTTTTGAGTTAAATAACTAGGCCTAGTTCATGGCAACACATTCAGGAAAAGCTATGCCTAGTTATTAAAGTTAGGGGGCCTATTAGAAAATTTAGAACCTAATATCAAACTCTTACCATTTAATTTAGAGCACAACATCCTATCTTTAGTAAGATATTGTGCATAAAATTTTATTTTTTAAATTATATTATATTTTCAGGTTGGGACAGTTGTCATTAAGCCTGATACAAACGAAGTTGTATAGAGTATTTGTTCTCAAAAATAGGATTGTTCTATCTTTACAAAATATTAGGCTTTCTTTAAGAAATGCAAAGTTTTAATATATTAATTTTTTAACATTAAAATTTTAGTCTTAACTTATGTATATAATTTTTTATAAACACAGCTTTAACACAGGTGCCAATCGCCAAATAAAATTTATGCCATTTAAGTTACTTAATTTTTTGGTATAGAAGAGTTTTCAAAGCCATGAAAGAAGATTTTGATTGATTCTTAATTCTTTATTTGGTTTATTATGAGAGACAAATGTCCCGTACATAAATAAAAGCCCTAATGGATCAAAGCTAATTAGTTAAAAACCTTCAATAAAGTGAATGTGCAGAAATTCATTAAATGTCTTCATCTAAGAATGATAATAAGTGACAGGTGTTTGTCGGCTGGATAGAATATTGAGTATTTTTTTATGTAGCGTACAAAACAAAAACCTACACTATTAAAGATATGTTGACATGAGCTGTTCCTTTAGATGTTATATTTAGTCATTCTTTCCCAAAGTTTATCTCAAAGATATGATTTTAAATTGCAAGTATTGCTGTAGTGTCAGTAAAAACCCAACATTCCTTACCTTGATTTCATCTTTGACAGTAATAGAGACAATAGGTTCCGCTGAATTCTCGACTATATGTGGTTCATCCATGGTTTGTAGATATTATCAATGACATCCGGGGTTTAAGAAACACTCTAGTGCTGTAAGAATAACAATACAAAATTAAGATGTGTGAAAAATAGGTGTGGGTTAGATAAATTTAACCAAAACTGATTGAGGTGTAGGCTGGAAAAACCGTGTGTGGAAATGTTTATCGTGTCTCATGGTTAATAATTAAACACATTGGGCCTCACCCCCTTACAATACAACCCCCGGCCAATCCCAACACATCAGCTATCACCCCCGCATTTCACCCCATAAACCCTAACCCCTCCAGAGGAATCGGGGTAGTAAGACTTGAGGGGAAGCGGGGTGAATTAGATCTAGTTTGGTCACAACCTAACTTTTACATTGCTCACCTTTTCCTGTGACTTCCTTCTCGGCATTAGTTGAAGAACAGTGCATCCTCTCTGAGGTCACTAGAATCAGTTGAGCACAAGTAGTTGTTTTTTTTTCTTCCTGCATGAGGGAAACTTTAGTACACCTGAATAGTATCACAACAACATTCAAACATGACCATGTCTGAAGAAAGGTACACCTCTTTGTACAATTGAAGATAAAAAGTAGTTTTTAACTAGAATTACAACTAACACTTCATTAAAAAGTGAGGTAGGTAGGTCTAAGTACTAACATCACGAAACATAGTCTGAGGAGTGTCATGGAGGTGACAATATCATTATCAGGCTTTACGCAGGAGTATGTATGCATGTATATGTACATAAAAACCTATTAATAATGTTCTACATAATTAATTTAAATATCATATGGACTGTAAGAATGTTAAGCCTACTTGGTGATTTCGAAGCTAGGTTTGCGAAAGCTAGGAAATGCATGCTATTACTTGATTATTAAGTTGATAACATATCGCCTGCTTTCAAGGAATGTAAAACTTGGTATCTTACCTTACATGACAAAAACAAATTTAGGGTGTTCGAAAATAAGGTGCTTAGGAGTATATATGGTACAAAAAGGAATGAGGCTATTGGGTAGTGGAGGAGGTTACATAATGATGAGTTACACACCCTGTGCTCATCACAAGACATTGTTAAGATAATTAAGTCTTGTAGATTATGGTGAGCAGGACATGCAGCGCGAATGGGAAGATCTAGACGTATATGGGAGCTAATATTAAAATGGGCCTGAAAGAGATAGGATGTAATGAGGTTGACTGGATAGAACTAGCTCAAGATAGAGATAGGGTGTAATGAGGAAGATTGGATATAACTAACTCAAGATAGGGATAGCAGTGTATTTTTGTTAGTGTGGCAATGAATTTTTGAGTTAATAATGCCATAGAATAAGTAAATATGTGAAGAGGGTTGTATATTAACTTGGCGTGCTTCATCACACTATCACACTAAGACACCAATGTTCAAAATAAAAAGAGTGAAGAAAATGAGTTCATCCTGTGAGGACTCTTGTCTATGTAATGATAATATTTTCCTTCTTACACTTACCTAAGGTTAACTTATGGTGCATAACTTAAGAATTAGGCTATCCAAAAGAGAGTTTTCATATTATGTTAAATGACTCGTACCATGTGATCCTGCCAACCAAGCATGCTTCAAGCCGTATTAACACTTCCACTTAGTAGGTACCGCAATCGTTTAGGTTGTGCAGACACTGTATTCGGTAGCAACGAAAACAAAATTAATTTTACTTTATTTGAAGGATCTACAACAGTTATTGACTTAGACGTTGAT
This sequence comes from Timema podura, assembly GCA_033556935.1. Lineage (NCBI taxonomy): Eukaryota > Metazoa > Arthropoda > Insecta > Phasmatodea > Timematidae > Timema > Timema podura. The sequence continues at coordinate 74,703,867 of JAVRXN010000003.1, read as the reverse complement.
TTCCAATAGCAGTAGCTTGCTGGATTAATTAAAAAATTACATTGGCATCTTAGCTATAACAAAATGAAACATAAATAGAGACAATTGAATGTGGTAAGTCTATGTTACTCAAACATAATTTAGTAATTACAGACTGTGTGCTGTCAAATAGGTCTATGGACTTGTACTGTTGCTTATTAAATTGTATGTTCAAGCCATGAGAGACAAAGGCAAATTGTACAAGTTTATTTATTTATTTGAGGTTTTTAATGCACTTTCTGAAGCGATTGTATTAGCACATGTGAATTTCTGAACGAAAGCGAAAGGAGCCGACCAATTTTTCTGAGAGAGGTAGTTTCGTACTTCGGTCTCTTACCTGCCACAATCAACGTGAGAACAACGACTTTACTTCCCTACGAAGGATGTTGTGCTACAGATTTGTATCATTCAAGGAAAATCTGTCGACCCGGGCTAGATTTGAACCCACAAACATCAGTTCCCAAGGCAAGCACTTTACTCCAAGACCAATGAGGTTGACAAATGTACAAGTAATTAGTAGATTTACAATCACAGAAGAATGTATTAATATTTTTTGTCAGTTTCAAGGGCAGTAAGAGTTTAATATGTTCTAGTAGGTCAACAGAGTATAAATTTGTCCATTTATAAGTATGTGAAGAAAGTTCGAATCTCAAAATTTGTTCGCTGGATTTCTAGTTGGAGCAAAGTTAGGCCTATATATATTCAAGTCATCAGCGTAGAGTATATATTTTGAGGCAAGTTCATTTATGAAAATAATAAAAAGCATTTATCCAAGAGGGATCCTTGTGGCACTCCAGTATTGGAGTAATAAATAGATTTGATACTGTTATATAATATTGTTCTCTCTCTTTAACATAGGTAATTAACAGATTTTCACAAAGACCCATTTGTTTTAGTTTCTGAGTAAGGATGTTATGATTTGCCTTATTGAATGTCTTGGAGAAATCTGTATGAAGTGTAGTCATTGTAGCAGAATAAGCTAAAGATAACTCTTCTACCACTAAAGAAACCATGTCATTTGGAGGATATAAAATGTTTGAAGAAAAAAAATCTTTGGGTACACTACCAGTAAAGACTCGAATAATTATTAACAAACTGTAAAATTAATGAAAATGCCTTTTCTTACACCATGTTTTGTATCTTCAGTTAAGTTTGTATTGCAAGTAAGTTACTTGAAAACAGCCTAGATGATTGAGTACTATTTTAGTGAACGATCTGTTTCAAAACAGTTCAAATTCGTTAAGTTTTGCTTGAGTTTTTACACATGTTATCTCAAAGTTAAGTGAATCCCGATCACCTGGGCCTGAATTTTGATGACATGTCATATTTTTTTCAAACACAATTGTCAGAATGAGACTATTTATGTAATCAATTAACTTTGTATCCTCTTTCATTGTTATGTTTTAGACACTTTACCAATTAAGCTAGACGGGGTTGTGTTGGGAGGGGAGGGGGTAGCTATTATTTCTGAAGCAGATATTTATCAATCAATATTATATCAACCAGAATGCAAGAGTTTAGTTGCTAAAAGCTTTTCATCACATGGATATTTTTTAGTTTACATTTGCAAAGTGTGTATTTGATTTAGTCGAGTGCATCCTTTATGGGTTTTTGTTCATATATTTAGGTTTTACAAAATAAAGTGTAAAATGAGGCAAGAACATTTTAATAGAGTTCACGAGACGCAGAAAAAACTGTAGCCTACCAAAGAACTAATCTGCTTGCCAAGAACAAACAAATGAAGTATTAAATAGCCCTGTTAAAGTAACTCGCAACATGAGTGACTAGCTATATTTTTTTTATTACCTCATTTTACTACCTGCTCAGGTGTATATGATTACATTAATGGAGTAAGGAAGAGGAAGAAAGCATTTTAGAGGTAATATACCCGCATCTGTGTGAAAAGAGAGTAGGAAACCATTTAGGGAAAACCACCCTAAATAGACCTGACCTGGATTTGAACTTCGGTCTCCTAATCTTCAGCAGGCCAGTCTAACACAAGAGCAAAGCCTTAGACCATTCGGCCACTGAAGTGGGTCGGCTAGCTACAATATCGGGATCACGATGAACTTTATGTTCATTTAATGTTCACTTGAACTTTTAAGTAACACAATGGTTCTTTTCCTGCTTTTAAATGGAAGTAATCACAAAGCAGTTAACTTGACGTTCACTTAAAAACTGTCCAGGGAAGAACTTTCATGTTAAGTAAACGTTAAGTGAAGGTACATGTTCTAAATATATATTCATGTTGCAAGTGATGTAAACAGGGCTATTTAGTTCTTATGTTTATTCACACTTTAGCCCAGACGAATTCTTTGGTAGAGATTGCCCATGCCTCACAAACTCTAATAGGCAATAGCCTCTTGTTACACTAGAAGTCGCTCTTCCAGAAGTGTTTAGATTTTTAGAAAAATGTTTCTGAAATAGCTCCACGTGTAGCCATATTTTCATTTTGTATATGTTTCCATAGCGACGGATCCTCTCTGTGCCATTCTTTCTTTAATTTCAATGTGCATGCACAAATTTACTCAGATGTGATTGGTAGTCCGTATAAACTAGTCGGTAGAAAGTTATGGGCAACTTCTACGGAGTAAGGACTTACGGATAAGGACTCTGTGACCAGAGCAATCTGATATTGTGGCATAGATTTCTTCCGGACCACAGAACTACTGATACGGAGTCTGTGTCTGCCTTAAGTCTACAACATGTGTGTATATTTAAGGGCACTGAAAAAGTTGATTTAGATATGTCTCATGAAATGAGGTAAGCTCACCTTCCCTTAATACTTAGGATCAACCAATATCTTAGATAAAATAATATAAAATGGGTATCTACGAATGGAACATTATTTACTAATTATTTAGGCTACTGTTATTTACTAATATCATATAAAGGTTTCAACTATCCCTTAAACATATCTAAAAGCGGTAAACCCATATACACATCAACTTAATAACATAATAAACAAAGAATATATCTAATTATTAATCCAAAAGCATCTTTAAATAAACAAATTTGAAATATTCAAAATACAACTGTCTTGAAAACTAAAACTTTGTTTGTTTTAATTCCATTTTCAGAGATAACATTCACAGTAGATTAGTGTAAGGGAGATGGTGCAAGATTGTATATTGGTTCCATATTAAGCCACTTAAGCGCTCTACTACATACATCATTCGACGTCTCAAACAATCGATCGACCTTGCTTAAATTGTCCAAACAGATTTCCATGAAACAACAACAGAACGAACGCATGTTTATTTTATTTCTTCAGCTTTCCTCTAAATACCTAATCACGCCGTTCCCTTACGGGGTAGACAAGAAACTGTGCATATAGCTCAAAAACAACTCCTTACTTAATTCATCCTCACTAACTTTCTACACACTTCCATATCCTGGCACACTCTCTTCGCTTCAACAACATCCATACACCGAGTCATACATGCTGTTTTATTCTTACAACTTTTAATGTTTCTCTTTTATAAGTGTACCGTTTCTGCGGTGCAACATATCTTCAACTCCCCGCCACCAATATTCGTTGTATAGACTTACTCTATTCAAGCAGATGGCGTGCCCGTTCGACCATAGATAAGAGAGTATCATAGCCACTACCCACCAGAGACATATCAGATTCTTGCAGCGCTAGTAATAGTCCGTATCCAAGCCCTGGCTATCTCTAACCCCTACCTACCGCCAACCCAGACCTCAAAACGGTAGCGCAAGCCGCCTTTTGCTCTTTGATCTAATATGTATCCCGTAGGGCGTAGATCACCAAATGTGTTGATCTACCGGCTAGCCAAGCTATAATCGAGTCTGTTTACTGTGACGCATACCACTCCTACTAAACTGTTGATGCACATGCAAATTTAATTTAAGCATAGGTTAAAAGTAATATTTACTATACTTAAAAAAATAAACAATCTCAGGGAATGGTACAGTGCTAAATAATTAAAAAATAAAATTGATGTATAAATTTGATTTTATATTGTTGTCAACGACTTTTTCTTATATTTATTTAATATGCCCAAAAAAATGTTCCTTTTAAAGGGGCTGAACATAGGGCTTTTCTTCTGATTTTACATTTTAAAAATACAATGTTATCGAATCAATGTTATCTAATTACTACCTAGAAGATGTTTTAAAATAGTTGCGTGTTTAATACCACCGCTTTGTGATATTCATTTGTTTAGGTGTGCTCAGGGGGCCAATTTGTTGTGTTGAGACGTCTGCTGCTGCCGCTTATCTAGCACCTTTATACTACTACTATTTTGTCTTCTCCATTCCATAGCTTTGTAGAGACGCGTTGGATATGGTTTATTACTACGGTGTGCTAGGTGAATGGTAGCTTTGGCTAGGCGCCCGCAAGTGAGATGAAGCTTGGGTAGGGCTAATGTTGATGTTTATTTCTACCGGTGTTAGGCTCTACTCACCAGAAACATAGCAGTGCCTTTGGCTCTACTCATCAGAGACATAGCAGTGTCATAGCCACTACTCACCAAATACATAGCAGTGTCATAGCCACTACTCACCAAATACATAGCAGTGTCATAGCCACTACTCACCGAATACATAGCAGTGTCATAACCACTACTCACCAGAAATATAGCAATTAGCAATGCCAGAGCCACTATCCACCAGATCCATAGCAGTGTCTTAGGCTTTACTCACCAGAGACATTGCAGTGCCATAGCCACCTCTATTATATAAGTGTTATAACTTATTATATCATAGAATTAAAATAACTAACCACAAACCTTGATATAAATATCCACTATTACAAGCGTTAAACATAAACGTAATCGATAGGAATAACTTCCAATAGTGAATAAATCAAGTGGGCCAGTTACTAACTTTAGAATCTCTATCTGATCTTGTTATCTGTCCTTTTTAGCAATGTACTCTTTTTTATTTGTACGCTCTAGTAAAACCTATGCATGACTTATTTGGTGCTGACTGACAGTTCACAGCTGACAGCTGACAGCTGACGGCTTTGAAACGTTACCAGACCAAATTATTAATCCCTACGTTAAACCATATGATCTACAAAAAAACATGTGTTTAACAGCTGTAACTTCTGACAGTCAAAATTTAGGTATATACCTAAATGTTGAGTATCAGAAGTCAGCTGTGAGCTGTCAGTCAGCACCAAATAAGTAGTGCAGCTACTGTAGTATAGCTGATTACCATGGATTTAGTTTATCTATATCCTAATAATATATTATTCATATTATTATAATTAAATCTAGCTAAGTCTAGGATGAATAATGTAAGTCATTGTTAGATTCAGCTACCTTAGCTAAAGTTTTCTATTTTTAATTAGATAGAATATCGGAAAAACTTCTTAATTTCAATACTTTGTTTTTATATGACTATATTATCTTATTTAAACCTAGTTGAAACTAACCCCTTAAATGTAATGTATTGTATTCGGATTAGGTTTGACAAACTTCGGATATTGTTGGTTTTGTTTGGTTTAGGATTAGGGTCTAGTACGTAAGCTTATATTAACGTTTGGAAAACTTAAATATTTCAAAGCTTTAGATTCTAATTCTGTTTTCAAAGATTGTTTACTCATTTTAACGGTTTAAGCTATAATTGCACCAAAAAATTATACTAATATGTGATATTTCATGTTGGTATCAAAAAGTAAACTATTGTTATTTTTAGCAACGCCACTATTACGCCTAGATTATGTTAGGTTTGAAGTTGTTAGGTTTGGAGATTATTTTCATATCACGCCCAGGTTAGGCTAGGTTTGGAGCTGTTGGGTTTGGGGACTATTTTCATATCACGCCCAGGCTACGTTAAGTTTGGGGACTATTTTCATATCACGCCCAGATTACGTTAGGTTTGGAGCTGTTAGGTTTGGGGACTATTTTCATATCACGCCCAGGCTACGTTAGGTTTGAAGCTGTTAGGTTTGGGGACTATTTTCATATCACGCCCAGGCTACGTTAGGTTTGAAGCTGTTAGGTTTGGGGACTATTTTCATATCACGCCCAGGATACGTTAGGTTTGAAGCTGTTAGGTTTGGGGACTATTTTCATATCACGCCCAGGCTACATTAGGTTAGGTCTAGCTCTATCTGACGCCCCCTCAAGCTGGCGCCCAAGGCAGCCGCCCGTTTCGCGCGGCCCTTGAGCCGCCACTGTACAGGCACTAGAGTGTACTATGAATATCAGCAGAGGTACCTAACTTCGAATGAAAACATTTTTTGAAAATTATGTTTAATACATTTTATAGAAAAATTACAAAAATAATGCTTTAAAAACACTAATATGTATGGATTTAAAACAATTAATTTCATATTTTTAATAAAAAATGTGATTTATCAAAGATGTGTTTAAAAATTATCCCAGTTGAGGATATTCAAAGTTGTTAAGGGTGCTACATTGGGAAAACACTGAGACGTGTGCAGACCTTTAGAAATCCCGGATTTTTAAGAAGTGGTTTGCTATTTTTAAACATAGTTTTCATCAAAATGTTGGCAAAAATTATAAAAAGGTTTCTCTGACTCGTTAGAAAGTGTTAATTTTGATTTTAAAGTTTAAACAAAATTACGCTTTACGTGGAAATGTGTACTTCTAAGATTAAAGAAAAAGGTTTGAAATCTCTATCTAGCCTTCCTCTTTTAAATAAAGTTATGTTTTGATAGGGTCACAATATGTGGGATTGCTTTATACGGTTCTATATGAAGATATCACACATTAAAAACAACTTTAGAATTAAAATTTAAACTTTTTAATTGGTCAGAACTTTCGCCTTAATTTTTATGAAAACAATATTAAAGTATATCTAACCACTTCATAAATAAATTGGGGTTTCTAAACGTCTTCAATGCTTCTCAGTCCTCTCTTTAAGAAGGAGTTTTAAAGCTGAAGGGGCAACCCGCAATCCGCATTTCACCCATTTACCCAAAGGTTATTCTTATTCTGATGATATCTCAACTTTCATGAATGATAGTAAAATATCTATTGTGTTAAATTTAAGGTATCAATAAAGATTATGCCAGACCCAAAATTTAATAAAACCATGGAATAATTAGCTAAGAAATTAGATAGAAATTAATAAATGTGTTTGAGCTTCAAACTATTAATTGAGAAGGAAATTAAAATTTTTAACTTGGCATTAATAATCTCAAATAGTTTGCGCTTGCAACAGTACGATTATAATTGGGTGTTTATAGATGAAAAGCGTATAACCCGAACGGGTAGTAAGACGTGGTGCTAAATAATAATAATAATAATAACAATAATTTATAGATGAAAAAAATGAAAAAACCTCCCCTCCCCCCCCCCCAACAAAAAATTCCCATGCATTCTCTATTTAATATTCCAATGGAGATAGGTCACTTTACCTCCATTCTATTCTTGTCAAACGCCCATTAAGATTCGGATGAATACCTACTACATAAGGACAATAAAGTTGTTTACTCTATTGCTTAGACAATATGCATAGTGACAACATGCGGTTTTTTGTATTATATTAAACCTATAAATTTAAAATGAACTAAATTAATAAAAAAGGTACAAGTTACTATTTACTTTTTTACATTAAGACGTAATTTCAATTAAATTGAAATTAAATAAAACATCAAATACAAGAATATAGTTTTGAAGTTATCATATTATTATAGAGAATAGGATAATGTTCTATCATACACGACGAATATTTATAATACAATAATTTTAACAAAATTAGATATTTTCAGATTAAATCATGTCTAAACTGTTGAAAAAGTTCACTAGCTTTTTGGTAGATTGCTCTGTCTTCGCAAGCACCTCTCCCTCTCCTCCCCAACAGCTTTTTGGCATTCATTATCTTTCCGTCTTTTTTTGGTGACCTGGTGGTCTAGGGGTCTAGGTGTCAAACTTCTGTGCTGGGGTTCCGGGGTTCAATCCTCAGTCCCGTCACAGATTTATCTGACTACCAAACCCTTCCTTCACCTCTGACAAGATGTGTATTAATCACAACTTGTGAATGTGAGGGATGCCAGGCCTCCACCGTGGTTCGTATTCCACGTTAAACTGTAGGTCCTCCATTTCATCTCACAATCACCCTACCATTACACATTAGCGTAAGTGCGTATAATCCGAACGGGTAGTAAGACGTGGTGATAATAATAATAAATAATAATAATAATAATAAAAGCTTCTTAGAAATTATAGGTCCACAAACCTACTCACATAGAGGTAAAGGCAATTTTGTATTTTAGTAATAAAAAATAAATGGTACGGTGCACCACACAGACTTTCTCTCGCTCTTATCTTGAAATGGACATTTACTAAAAACTCGTTAAGATTTGTGAAATGAATGAATAGGTCTATACATTGTTGTAGAAACACTTGACCAAAAATCATAAATGAAATAATATACACTGTTACTTACTCTATGAAGGGGTGACTTAAGAGCCGTGCGAACCGGGTGGCTGCCCGGGCGCCAGCTTAAGGGGGCGCCAAACAGAGCTAGACATGACCTAACGTAGCCTGGGCGTGATATGAAAATAATTCTCAACCTAACAACTTCAAACCTAACTAGGGATGGGAAAAACTGCTCCTTTAGTGGAGCAGGAGCAATCTGCTACTGCTCCACCACTGGACCTGTTCCTTTTACCTGCTCCTTTTTGTCACAGCTCCTATATACAAAACTACTCCCAGCCTAATTTTTTTTAAGCATCGTGTCTACTACCCGTTCGGTTTATAGCCATATGCACTAATTGCGCTAATTTGTTAGGGACGGAGATGGCTGATTTTAGAGGAAGTGCACCCACATTTGTGTGAAATGAGAGTGGAATATACGTAATTTACGTAAAACCACCTTCATTGCAACCAACTGGGATCGAACCCCAATCTCCCTATATCGGCAGTTCAGTCTATCGCAAGAGTAACGCCAGAGACTAGGGGTCTGCAACCTTTTTGATATCGTGGGCCATATGTGTTTAAAAAATAATTGTTGGGCCTATTCGAAAAAAAAATGCTCAACTTTACATTTTTCATGTAGCAATTAGTTATTAATTCTATTGAACACAATTGTTTTCTAAATATTTTGTGGGCTAAATAAAACCAGTCAGTGGGTCGTAGATTGCTAAACCTTGCCTTGAATCATTTGATCACCAAGTGGGCCCTTTCAATGTTCAACATTAACGTAACAATTTATTGTGCGAATACATTACATACTGTACTTGTATTGTGGAAATATTATTCTTTACTACAAAAGCTTTCCTCCTAAAAACTCATTTGTGACTCCCCAAACCATCTCTAAACTAAGCCTATAATAGATAAGTAAGGTTGCACTGGACCTGATCTCAGCGTTATGACAAGAACACAACGTATCCACTTCCTTTCTACTGTACGACTGCTCCAAAATATCTCAGGAGCATAAAGGAACAAGGTTGCTCCGGACCTGTTACAGCGCAGCCTGTCACAGAGACGAGGAGCAAGGTTACTTTGGACCTGTTCCAACGCTGCATGTGACAGAGAGACGAGGAGCAAGGTTACGCCAGACCTGTTACAGTGCAGCCTGTCACAGAGACGAGGAGCAAGGTTCCTCTGGACCTGTTCCAGCGCTGCCTGTGACAGAGAGACGAGGAGCAATGCCAAGCGTTGATAAACACTTCTAATACGTAGCTGTTTTGTGCTGCCATCTACCGTACAATATTGTAACGACGCAGTCTCGACAGAGAGAAAACAGTAGAAGCTCGGAGAAAACAAATGGGAATACAGTAATAGGTTTAACGTTTCAAACTGACCTGTGACAAAAAGGAACAGCTCCTTTCGTCTGTCAGGAACAGGTTGTGAATGTGACGTCAGAGGAGCAGTGACAAAGGAGCAGGTTGTGATTTCACAACCCATCCCTAAACCTAACGTAACCTGGGTGTGATATGAAAATAATTCTCAACCTAACAACTTCAAACCTAACGTAACCTGGGTGTGATATGAAAATAATTCTCAACCTAACAACTTCAAACCTAACGTAACCTGGGTGTGATATGAAAATAATTCTCAAACCTAACAACTTCAAACCTAAGGTAACCTGGGCGTGATATGAAAATAATCCCCAAATATATAACTGGAAACCTAACGTAGCTTGGGCGTGATATGAAAATAGTCCCCAAACCTAACAACTCCAACCTAACGTAGACAGGGCGTGATAGTGGAGTTGCTAAGCTTAACTAACGTTCAATTTTTGATACTAACATGACATTTTACACATTAGTTTAATTTTGTGGTCAGTAAAATAGAATCTAGTACCACTCTTAAAAAGTTATTTTACATTAGCCAGCTTAAAATAATGGCTCCCTGAAATTTTTTTTTGTTGTAATTATAACGTAAACCGTTCATAATGTCAAAGTGTTTGTTAAAATTATAATAAAAAAATAGAGGAATAGATTGTCTACAAAACAGCTTCTTATAGTTTTATTTGTAATTTTAACAGTTTTTGTACTATCTCGAAGTGAAACGTTTAGCGTATGTTTAATATTTGTGGAGTTTCCCCTTCAATTATTTTCCTATCACACCCAGGCTACGTTAGGTTTGGAGTTGTTGGGTTTGGGGATTATTTTCATATTTTCCGAGAGTACAATCACCAAGAGAAATGTGGTAGCTGGCAGCTAGCAAAAGATTTAAGAAATGCCAAAATAAAAACTAAATTAAAAATAAAACTATTTTTGTGAAAGTTTTGAATGCCAAAAGTGACAATAAATCAACATATTATGGTAATTGCAGATCATATGGTTTGGCAAATGGATACATGAGATTTGATCTGCTAACTTTTGCTAGCTGTTAGTTACCTACACTCTAATGGTGAATGGACTATAATATTATCCACCGGTTACGAAGAGAGGCGCCAAAAAGCAATACCGCCCGGGCGCGAAATTTACCTCGGGCCGCCCCTGACTCTATGGCATTAGGAACAAGGAGCACTTTTACAGAAAAAATGAGAAAAAGATAAACATCTTTGTCAACCAAAAAGCATAAGAATAAAATTCGTTTTCAAAAACCTGTATTAAAAACAGTGGTTTAGTCGTAAATTTGGCAGTGCAGGAACGCAAGGTCGTAGCAACCCCAAAGTTGAAGTGCGGGTTTGGGACCCCCAACCACCGTAGGCGAAAGAATTTCACAAACTTAAGTGCCTCTAGAAGCTATATGAAGAATATTTTAATGATTACTAAGGCAGTAACTTACTTAACGCATTTCCCCTAAAATTCCAGGAATTCGCATAGAGCACTGTAGGTTTCATCAGAATTTATTGATTAATAGTATGAAAAAAGTTTTAATATAATATTGATGTAAAATCAATTAGTTAATTTGGAATTGAAAAGTATAAAACTTTACTAAATTTTTTTTAATATCTGCCCATGAAAATCCGTGCCAGAACGGCGTTCCCCCACGTTCCCGCTCCACTACAGCCCTGATTAAAAAGTATATATATATATATTTGTTTATAGCTCAACATTTATTGGTTCTATAAAAATATATTGCAAATGAAAGATTTTTACATTTAATATTACTACAACTTTAAAATGATAAGTTATTACGAGTCTCAAATAGTTGCGGAGAAATGATGTAAATTTAGTATGGTGTTCAAAAAAAGTTAATAGTAGAGCCTAATTGTAAAACGAAGTAGGCGTACAGTACATAAATTATATATAATTGAAATTAAGATTTTTAAAATTGCAATTTTTCGCTAACTTTGGCCACCTTTTTCTAACTCATTAATTTTTTTAAAGATATTTCCAATGTTTGTTAATCAGGTTATCACCTACAACAAAGTGTGGTTTTCAATTTGTTTGTACAGAAGATAGAAAAACCAAAGTGAAAACCATACTTTGTTCTTCAGAATAGTGTTTTTAAGGTTCTGGTTCCGATTCCTTAAAAATAAATGTTAATTTCAGTTATCGGTCCTGCTCAGGACCGGTCCCAGTGGTGCTCAATCTTGTGCATTAGGTGGGGTGGAAGACAGTGCATGTATGATTTGTTGACTGCCTCCAGCCCCGTCAAAGTAGGTATATGTGTCGATTAGCCTTGTAATGCCCGGCTCATCGCTCAGTGACTGAGACTCGTCCTACAGGGCCAACCCCGGTGAAGATCCCTACCTAGCCCGAGTTCGCGCTATAGAGAAGAAAAGTGCCCTGGAAGTGTTGTACAGGGCATACTTTGCACCCATTGTCACAAATGCAGCATAAACAGGGACATTGAATGTAAGAGGGACTAGGAAAGTGGAGGCCATGGGATTGAAGTTTGTGGAGAATGTTGGCTGTCACAAGGAAAAACAGGATTAGGAATGAAGTTATCATGGAAAGAGTGGGGTTACAAGGAGTATAATATTATATAGTAGAGGAAGCAAGGCTGAGATGGTATGGGCATTTAATTAGGATTGAGAAGTAGAGGATTCCAAAGAAAATGTTGGAAATGAAGTATATAGGAAAAAGAATGGAAGGGAGGCCGAGAAAGAGATGGGAGTAGCAGGCAATAGAAAGTGTGCAAGTGAAAGGAGAAGAAAAATCACCAACCACTTTACACTCATTACTTATCAATTAAAATAATGTTTACTGCTGGATCCATTAAAAATATTCTCTATACAGAGAAAAATTGTAATATATCTGAAAATTATAAATTTATCTGTTAATTTGTGAGTTAATCCTTCTGTGCAGTGGTGGATTTACCAACAGGCTGAGTAGGCTGGAACCTAGGGCGGCAAATTTGGGGCCAAAAAAATTTTTTTTTTGTCTTGCAGAAATTAAAAAGATTCATATTTATATACCTAAATGTTATTAGGTCCACACAAACAATTCAACATGTAATATGTTTCACCACTTGGATAAATTTTTCTACAATTTGCGTAGTTGCGGCGCGGGAACGAGTGACATGACCGTTCGCTAAGTGTGTCTTGCCGAACCTGACTGCACGAGCGCGGCGTGGTGCGCCGGAGCCGAAGAGGGGTCGTGCTGTAGGCATACGCCGCGTGGTGTTGGTGGCATTGAGTTCGAGAGAGATAGATATAGAGCAGCGATACAAACGGGAAAGTAGTATTAAGGCATACCTTACCCGCTTTATTAGTAGTACATGATTGAGCTTTTATTAGCTCAGAAATATACCCAAAAATTATTTCTTGTGCAATCTTAACTAAATCGTTGGATTGTAAAAATAATCTAGGAACTGACACATTGTAGAGGTCGGTAGGGGCGGCAAACTTTGAATACCCTACTGGCGGTAAATGTGTAAATCCGCCACTGCTTCTGTGGTTTGTTTTTATAAATAATGTTTAGAGCACCAGTGGATCACAAAAAACATCTCATTGGCCACAAATTTTAATCCCTAATTAAATGTATTACCCCCAGCCCTTCCCGCCTTCTTCACAAGTTATTTGGAGGGTAGTTGTGTTGTTTTAAAATTCCCAGTAAAAATAAAGTAAAAAAAACCACTTGATAACATTTGAATACAAATAAGTATTTACTTACTCATTACACTTCATATTGTTTGCTTTTAAATGACACACAATCTGTTTATACACAATACATTAAATTCAGTACAATGATTTTGAAAAATTAAAAAATATATGTATAAAAAACAAACAGGAAGAAAATATAATTTACACAACACCCAGACAGGGTTACATGTGAAACTTTACACGTTCATAAGTTTACATTCAAACTATATAAAAATGATAGCAATATTTTGACATGAGTTAACTGTACATAATAAATACAAAATAGTTTTTATCAATTACTATCATTATTTTTTGTTCATGACATCCTTAAAAACAAAATATTTGAAAGAAGAAAAACCAAATTGAGACTTTTTGAACATTTTACGATTTCATTACTGAAGCATTTCATTAAGACCAAAACTTAGTTTTTTCTTATAAACCTTTATAAAAGCATGCAAAGTTCTTTTTTTTTTAATCCAAAGAAAAGCAATTATATGAAATATCAAAGTCTAAATGTCATTTATATAGGAATTTTTTTATATATTATGTAGGGCTATATTTCTAACTTAGGCACCGAGTATAATTTAAATTAGTCCTATTACAAATTGTTTACATGTTAACATTAAATATCATGTACTTAACAGCAAATTATTAAATGTATATAGCAAAAAATATTAAATGTGTAATTTAGTTGTCAAAGTCCTGAAATGTTTTCGAAGCTTTGCACACTCCTAGGTTCAATAATATGAGAAAAATATAAGCGTTTATTTAAAAATAAAACGTAATATGAAATGAAGCAGGTGCATATGTCAAAACACAAGTATCTGTGAAGCAATGTAAATGGTGAAACTTTTATTGTCTTTTGTTTATTCCAGGCATGAAATTTTACTTATTAAAAATACTCATATATGTTAGCACTATTGAAGATGTGTATCTTACATGTTGATCCAACCAAGAATTCAAGAGCCAAACTGTCTTGTAGCTCAATGTACAGTCCATACATACACCTTTTGACAGGTTTAAAACTTTGTTTTAGCTATTTATAACATACAGTAATTTTATACATGTAAGGAAAAAACCTCTATGGCGCACGCTTAGTCCCCATCTAATTCGTCATTGGGGGTCTGTGAACCTTCAATATAATCGATATTGATTCAAATTTTATATTATTTGATAACATGAATCAAACCAAATTAGAAAAAATTAATGAGGATTCTTGTGAGGTAAAATATATTCTTATTAATCATTACTGTATGGACCACAGAATAAGCCAGACATTCCCCCCAAAATCAGCCATTATAAAACCTTTGCAAAGCTTCTAATCACACTCTTGGATAATACGTAACAAATGTGTTAGCTATGAGGATTTTTGATGGCTCCTAACATTGTTAAATAAATATTTTTTTGTGAGTTGCCACGCATCACGCATCTATAAGCTTGTGTGATGTTTTAAAGAATCACAGGACCTTTCTTTTGTGCCTTGTTTACTTTTATACAGTCTCATATTTCAGTGCACACTTTGTTTAGTTCTGGTGGTGTAGTATTTAAATTTTAATTTGATTATAATTTTTCATCCTTTCACCACTTTAACTTCTAAATAATAATGTATATGAGAGAAAGTAGAAAGATGGCTGGGGTTTGCAGTCGGAACAACCACTTGCACTTGTTTCAGGACAGAGGATGAGAATATAGCAATAAACGACCCAATGTGGAAAAATATCCTCAATTCAGACAGGATAAGAAATACCTCCCGACCTTTTAGGTTGAAAATTAATATGCCCAGTCAAAGTGAATACATTTTTAGAAAACATCATTTAGACTTGTGTCTTGACTCTTGATAGATGGATAGAGAATCAATACTACCAAGAGTCAAGACTCAAGTTTGAACAGGCAACAACAGTATCCAAGTGACCATGATCAACCTGTAGTCAAGCTGCCATAGTCCAGTCTGTGTTTCACTCTCTTCTGCTTTAGAAGCGGACTTATGTACCTTGAGAATTGTGTGTTTTGTTGCGTTTCTGCAATTTGTGTAGGCCTTGCCCTCCCATCCTTTTTTCAATATTTGATTTAAAATAGCAATTTTCTTTTTTTATATATATACAAACACACACACACGAGGATTAAAAAAAAAATCCAGCCGAGACTCGAACTCTTGACTTTCTTGTCATCAGCAAACCAGATAAAAAGAGACTGACATATTTATCCTCAGGCCCGCTGGTTTAAATTTTCTCTAGGTTGTGTTTTTATTTTGTAATAAATGAATGTACTTTTCTAATGTTGACAAACATGTACGAGACTTTTTGGATAGTCGGCCCCTAGTTGTAAAAGTGGAAGAACATACACGCAAGAGTGACAGGAACAATAATAAAGAGGAAAAAGAACTTTAGCAAAATATACAATAACATTTTAGAAAACATTCTAAAAAATGAAATATGGAGCATATTATATTAATAGATAAGACTTGGATATATAATTGTTAGATTGAATGGCTATGGATGATCAAAATAAAGAATTAAAACCTTGAAATATTGAGCAATGTGAATAAAAACTAGATGTATTTAGGTTTTATGTGAATAAAAGTTGTAGACTCTAGTATGTCTGGATGTATCTTAACTTTTCCGGACGGACTAGATTTATTGGGTGAATAAAGAGTAGAATTATCTTTTTCGCTGAGATACATCTAGGTTTTTCAAGACGTGGAGTGGACATGCTAGCTTTTCAGCAGTGTCCATCAGTTTGCATCATGGCAATGTTCCTGCCAGTCAGACATGTGAACATTTATTGTGTTCGAAGGGATGTTAATAGATGTAAATAGCTGTTACCATTTGAAAGTGAAAATGTTGACATTTTAATTGAGGATTTTTTGCCAGTAACTTACGAAACACGTGGAGAAGCCTTGGCTTCTCGAAAACGGATGGAGATACCTCTCACACCTTAGTTATTTACCAAAGCCTTCTTCGCATCAACACTAGTGTTGTTTTTTTTAGTCGTATCTTTTGTTCACACACACACACACAATTCCTAAGGGTGTTATTAACAAAGAACTGCTACCTAAAAATGTCCTGCCACACCGGTTGTATTGAAAGTGTTTTTTTAACTTTCCCTTCAAGCGGACGCTGATTCATAGTACAAAACAAGATGTATCTAGCTCTTGGGTAGAATCTACTCTTATATCCGGTCTGAGCAGGTGTTCATAGTTTACTGTAGGAGAGTGATTCGTCTGTTGCTCAAAGAGAAAAGGAAGTGGGTTCACGAATTGAATGAAACAAGATCTGAATATGGTAAAATTCATTATTTGATTCACGTAAAATGAAGCTTAATTCGAAGCTTCCAACATATTGCAATTTAAAAAAACAATAAGAGAAAAAATGCAAGCAGGATTCAAGTAGATTTGAAAAATGCAAAACGAAAATTAAAACAAACAGTCCAGACATGAGGTGTCAATGGAACTGGGTTACAAACACATTAGATTGCCAGTTTTGCGCATGCAAATGCGCGCAGTCAACTACCTATGTCCCCCAAAATTCAGTTTCCTTGGATCTCTGGCTATGCATCCAAGGCATAGTGAGGCCACTACTAACATCTAATATGGTTGCAATCTTCTTGACTCATAGTGAATGTAGCGTCCATATTGGTCTGTGTGGTCGAGGCAAAAGGCCCCCATGGCTACACAATCGTCTAATGTTATTACTAATTTAAGAATAAGGTTTTAGTCGCACAGTGCCTATTTTGATGACAACTTAGATAAATGCATTTAAAAGATAAAAAGTCAAATTTAATGCTCAATCATCCACTGAAAAATATGTTGTCCTGCAAATCATGTTTTTCCCGCTAGCTGTGTCTAGCTAGATTAGAATTATGGGCATGATATGGTCGATTACTTTGACAAAATAAAACAAAATTAATTTAAATTTGATGTTTTCTCAATTCTCAAGTGTATGGTTAAATTTGTAATTTTTTATAATAAAGCCACATAAATGCTCAAGTGTCAAAAATAAAATTACATAATCGTTTGATTGTGCTTTATAATATATTTATAATAAAATACATTATTTATTAACATAAGGCATGGCCATGAATAGAAGCTATATAAATTAACACTGAATATTGAAGAGTCAAAACTTGACAAAGTAAACTTTGCATTAAAGAAAACTATAAAAATAGATTAAAGCTAAAGTTTTCAAATTATTTATCAGTAAAGGAGATTCAAGAATTCAAAATATTTAGAGATTCATAATTAAAAAGAATAAATAGATTTAAAAAAATAGTGCCAATATATACCCGTTAGGGGACAAACCAAACAACTAGACCCCAATGTTAATTTACCACTTAACTGTATGTGGATTTACATACTAACATTTAGCGAAACTTTAAGAATAGTTTGAATAAAATCCATCTCTTGAAGGAAAATCTCTTTTCGCTTTTTGAGGTAATTTGTAATATATTTTTTTGAAAGAAGTTACAGAAAAGGTGGATAGAAAACACATAAAAGGGAACAAACAAAATATATCTTTCACACTTTACATTGCTGCCACTGGTAAAGTGCTGTGTTCTTCTCTTCATTGTGAAAGCCACATTGTGTTTGGTTCCCTTTTTATATGTTTTCCATCCACCTTTTCTGTACCTTTTTACAAATTCATCCAGAACAAAATCAAAATTGGTCGTAAAATATCTTACTAGTATGATTATACAAGAAAATGAAGCTCCTGCACTCTTTAACAAAATTATTTTATCAGCCCCTTAAATTTATATAATAAAAGTGATATGCTATTTTACTCAAAATTTAATAATACCAATATTATTTTAGCTGTAGATGTTACAGCGCTCTTTTCTCCATCTTTTGTTCAGAGAAGCCAGAGGAGTCTTCCTCGGAATCTAAGGTTTGGTAAACGAGGGAGGAACAATAGTGTGAGGCGATACTTGCGTAGCATATGAAACCTTCATGAATGTAAGAACACTCTGATGTACATCTTAGCAAGGAGATGTACACTTTCCACTTTCAGTTGAGAGCTCATGCTTAATCTGTGTCGGGCATTTCATATTAACTGTTTTAATTAAAATAACTATGTGTGATGTAATAATAACATAATCGTTTTTAGAGCAGTAAAGACATTACCATTGATTCTAATCCAACCAACGCCCGTGGGTAGGAGACAGGGCATAGTAAATTACTAACCCCGAGTTGTACATCCTGTACCTTCTTTCAAATATAACAGCAGTGTAATTTGGGATTCATAGATTAAATGCCAATTAAAAACAAACATAAAAACACATATTTCAAAATGTATAGTGAGTTGTTTATAAGTGCATTTTTGCTTATGGACCTTAGCTGCAGACTCCGCTTCCAAGGGGAGTCTATATTATATAATATGTATGTAAAAAAGTATTGGTTTCAGGTATTTTAACATTTTTTAGTGGACCTCCCCAGGAAAAATTAACTTTCTACGGCCTTGTCTGCTTCCAGACAATGTTTAACCACCAGTGAGGGACTTCAGAAGTTGACTTAGTGTATGGTCTCATGCATTAATGAGTAATAACTTATCCTACTAAACAACTTAATATCATATAATAAAAACTTGTCAGTTTTCTGTACTATCTTTCATATATAACATTTATTTATTGAATTAAAAGTTTTGATTTTTCAATAATGGGTATAGATTTATTTTATTACAAAATAGTTTGACAGTTGACAACTTTATGAAATTGAAGGTCATGCTAATATGAATTAAGTGTAAAGATTTAGGAGTTTACAACCTTATGTAAAATATGTTTTAGTCCCGAAAATCCAGTCATGCCCATGCCCGCAAAATAAACTCATCTTTACTTTCAAGTCTCAATACAATACCACTAACAGATAAAAACACTTTAAAACACAATTTACAATATTTGGTTTCAGCTGGAAATACTACCAAATCTCCAAAAAAAAAAGAACATTCAACAACCATTAAAGCATCGACTAGCTAAACTGTAATTTGGTCAACAGTTTGGCATATCAATTAATGTCGCACATCACAAATGGTATTGTGATAGTTTAAGAACCTATTTATGTTCAAACATACAACAAATTTTGTTTTTGATGAGAACAGTCCAACACACAGAATATTACAACATTACACACGATGTGCGCGCACTGCAGTCGTCTCAAAGCTGGAAAATTAAACCTTGGACTTATCTAACCTAGGAACAGCCACAACAACAATTTCTTCGTACAAAAACAAATATAGTACTTGAATAACATGATAGTTTTGTAGTTTGTTCACTCGTAGAATAAAGAGATTCTTCCGATAAAATAACAGATTGTTTCAACTATTATTGGATAAAACAGTCTTTTATTTACCATAAATGACAAGTAATTGGCAATTGTACCTACATTTCAAGATATATACCTGCCCGCTTTCTCACCTAGTTTTCTGGTTTCTAGCAAGACATTCATTATTCAGCACACAAATTCACAGAACCATCAATAGAGTGCACCTCGATTCTAGATGTATTTTCAAATTTGATAGAGATGTGTTTAATTCTGTTATGAAATATATCAAAGAAACAAATGCAGTATACAAGGAAAGGAGACATGTGTAATTAATATAAGTTAATAAATTATTTTAATATGTGCTTTCTCTATGTGTATTGGGTTCCTATAAATATTTTGGCTATCAATTTGATGATTTTTAGTCTTGTGTATTTCCCCAATATGACCTAGCCTTTTATTTATAATTAAAATATCAACCCTACCTTCCTTGATTTCATTATACAATTCAGCTCAAGACGTGTGAAGTAGTTATGAGAAGTCTATATGATGAAGGGTGACCTGGTGTTCTAGGGGTAAGGTGTCAGACTTCTGTGCTGAAGGTCTGGGGTTCAATCCTCGGTCCCAGCACAGATTTATCTAATTGACAAACCCTATCCTCACCTCTGACAAGATGTGTATTAATCACAACTTGTGAATGTGAGGAATGCCAGGTCTCCACCGTGGTTCGGATCCCACGTTAAACTGTAGGTCCTCCATTTCATCTCACAATCACCCTACCATTGCACATTAGCGTAAGTGCGTATAACCCGAACGGGTAGTAAGACGCGGTGCTAATAATAATAATAATATGATGATGATGATCCAGAGTGAGGTTGAAAGAGTGCAATAAAATAATACCCCTCTGTCTAAATTAGTTTAAAAATCCAGTTAATACACTTTTAAAGTTTTAGTTTGGATTAAAAGGGGTCCAGCACACATACCTTGGTGATAATATATATTTGGAAGAGGTCACAGGAAAGATGAATATAAGACATTTAAAAACGAGACAACTACAATATGACTTTTCATTGCTGCCACTGAACCAAGAGGTAACGGCTGCCTCTTGAAGAAAGTATATCGTTACCACCCAATCCCCCCTGACTCTCATCCTATCAGAACTCCTCAGGAGGGAGTGGGAAACTAGCAGCACAACTTCCTGAAGGAGGAAACATTTCCTGTACTTTTTAAGGCTTTCGCAGTAATTTTTATGTAGAGCTACACACAAAAAAATCTAGTTATTTTCCCAATTTTCTATTTAATTCTTAGTGCAAGAATGATTAAAGACAACGATAACTTTTTAAAGAAAACATCTTTTCCATTTTTAAGATACATTTTGTTATATATCTTCCTCCATATGTGATTAAAGACTATTTTATCAATGTTCTTCACAAAATCCTATGGAATGTAAAAATAAAAAAACCACTAATAATAAACCAAGGACTATGCTCTTCTAATTTATATTTTAAGAACCATTGCAAACATTTTTGAAAACTCTTGTAACCATGCCATGTCAAATTCCCAGATTTTTTCAAGTTTTCCCCCTTTTTTCAAGTGTGTGTCAAATCTGAAGTAGCAATCAATCGACACCAGAAAGTGAGACAAGATAGAGCAGTAAAATCTGGTTTGTTCGACTGAGAAAAATACTTTTTATTTATTTTCAAAATAATCTTAGTGAACAAGATATAATGTGTCAACTAGAATAAGGATACTTTTACCAGTGATTTGAACTGATAGTTTTAAACAAGAAAAACAATATTTTCAATTTCAAATATTATCGTCATATCCAGAAATAAAAGAATTATCACTAATTTAAAAGTGTAATATAGCTCTAAAAGGAAAATTTTATTTCTTTTATCCTTCTTTGCAAATTTCCTTTTTATCCCTTTTGTGGTTTTATGGTTTCCTCTTTTAGGAAGTTGTGTTGCGTGTTTCACACTCCTCCTGATGAGTTCCGAAAGAATGAAATCTAGGTCAGGGGATTGGGCGGTAAAGATCAATTTTCTTCGAGAGGCAGCAATTACCTCTTTGTCCAATGTCAACAGTGTAAAGTGTGAACTGTGTTCTTCTTTTCATTGTAAAAGCCATATTGTGTTGTTGTCTTTTCTATCCACCTTTCCTGTACCTTCTTCCAAATTTATGATCGTAATAGTGATTCAAACCATAAAATTAGTAAAAAATGTAATAAAAACACTGCTATCTTTCAAAGATGAAATCTTTGAGTTTATGGACAGACCTAGGATATATTTTGTGCTAAGTTTTACTATCCGACTTGATGTTTAAAAGTCTTTGGGCTTATTTGAACGCCAGTCAGTAGTATCTTGTCCAGAAATTATGTTTAATAAACGTCCTCAAGTTAATTCAAATGCCAACGTTAGTAATGTATTTCATGTTCTTAGCTCCACAACTAACAAAGGCCAAATTTCCCAAAGTCCTAAACATTATGACAAGGCGCGGGTTGCCACAGCAACTATTGTCATATCATGTTGGATATCTTAGTCTCTACAGCGGCAGAGTTGTTATACGGAGGAGGTAACCTGACCACGAGTTGTGCTGGCTGTTTGCCACTAATAACACAGTGCACTGGCGAATTGGAGTGCTGCGACGCCTGGCTCAGCTGCGTCGATGCAGTGCGGTTGCTGTGAGAGCCTGTGCTGTGACTCCCGAGTCGGGGCCCGAGCCCAGCGCCCTTAGTCGCAGCGAGATCTCCGGGAAGTGAGGCCTTCTGTTGGGCACCTGGGCCCAGCACTCTATCATCAGCGAGTAAACGGGAGAGGGACAGTCTTCAGGACAGGGTAGGAGTTGTCTCCCTCTGATCATATCTATAACTTCTTGGTTGCTGTATCCATAGTATGGCTGAAACAACATTCACATCGTGACTGAGATATGAGATGGCTCTTTCAAAAACTCATAGCTAGAGTCTCGACATTATGGTAAATACTTTGAAACATTGGCTTAAAAACAACAAATTTTAGTTTAAAAATTCTCAAATAAAAATTACTACACAGATCCCTAATAAGTTGATAGAGAAAATAGTAATAGCAAACAAATATAAACAGATTTTTTTACATCATATAACATTTATATATTAAGTGATAAATTAATGGTCTGTGATCTGGTTGTCCTATAATTATGTTGGACTAAACCACATTAAAAAATACGCAAGCTTTAAAACAAATTTCTATTCAAAATTAGAAAAAAATATTTTTTTAAATCTCAAAAGTGATTTTATATCAGATACCCAATTATTCCTTAATATTCGAGAGGTTCTAAGGTTCTATTTCTAACTATTATACAATTTCATACTTTTCCAGGATGAATGAAAGAGCAAAAAAGCACTTGTTCAATAAAAATTGATCAAAGTGTAAATACCTGAAGTCCATAGCTGTATATTTCCCATAAGACCACGCCATAGCTCCAGACATCTGACTCTGTAGTGAACTTGCCATATAGTATGGATTCTGGAGGCATCCATCGTACAGGCAACAATGACTTGGATTGGACCCTGAAATCCACAAAATGTTTTATTACAACAATGTTTAAAATTTGGGTATAAGCTTATGAATCTAGTAAATATCACAACATGCAATTCAATTAGTGTAGATTGTTGTCAAGTGAACATTAATTTGTAGTGTTCATCTGAGCACAAGACAATACAAATTAAACAAAAATATGAATTTTAGCAATTTTTAAGTCAATACAGATTTTAATGGCAAAGCTTCGTAGTGATCAAAGCAGGGCTGTGGAGTCAAGAGTCGAAGTCGGTGAAAATGTACCGCCTCAGACCTCACAATAAAATTACAATATTATAGCAATGTATGATAAATATATCATTTTAATTTAATACTTTTTTTAATTTTTGGGACCAATATTTGTAATTTTGATTGAAAGATTTATTCAAATATAAATTCACACTGCCAAAGAAGGATCCCAAGAAGTAATCTGTACTGGAGGAGTTTCACTGCAGTAAATGTATCATTACCCGCTCTGGTGGCTGCGTGATCTAATGCAGTAGACTAGCCTAACAACGACAGGGAGATAGAGGTTTGAATCTCAGTCAGGTGTACTGAGGTTTTCCACCCCAAAATGGTTTTCCTCTCTTCCTACATGCAAATGCTAGTACACTTCCTCTAAATATAATCTTCATAATCCCTAAAATCATCAGCATTATTAGTGTCCAAACAGGTAGTCAGACGCAGTGCTTAAAAATGTATTATTACTAATAAATATACATCAGCTATTTCCGAAGGAGTCGGACAGAGAAGAATAGAGGAGTCAAAGTCTAACTTGGGTCAAAGCAGATACTTTTGCCCCCAAAGCATCCCTAACTGTTTGAATAATTTAACGCTTCTGTATGTTTGCCAAGTTTTTCCATAAGTGCATTAATTTCTTATAGTGAAAAAATAGAAGAGTGTGAAAAGAGCAGAGATAAACAAAATTGATTTCACAAAGAATAAAGAACAACATTTCACATTTTACACTGCTGCCAATGGTCAAAGAAGCAATTATTCCCTCCTGAATAAAACAGATTATTATTATTACTACCCACCCCTAAGCCTAGGTTTCATTATATCTAAACTGTTAAGCTGCAGTAGAATTCCTGGACATTCTTTCATATTCACATTTTGTTCACGCTAAAGATAGCAAGCAGTCTTGCCTTGATGGGTTAGACTAGTGGTCACCAAATGGCAGACCACGGCCCGCATCTAGATCGCAGAAACAGTTTTAAGGACATTATAGAGATAGCAATAAACAAAGAAATTATGCTATTTCGGTGGTGGGCTGGTAGTAGACATCGAAGGCCAGCAATAATAAATTAGTAAAATAACTAAAAGGAAAGAAAATCATGTTTTTGAATTAGTATAGTCCTAGAGGGCTTGAGTTTGAGTCAATGCTAAAGTATTAAACAAAGAGTACAACAAAATCTCTACAGTGAAGAAAGGGAAACATTTTGTTTAGAGATATATATTTATTTAAGAAGTATTTTTAACACTAAGGTTATTAATAACTTTCCTAATAGATAGAGTAACTTAATAGTAAACACACCAGTATTAGTGTGGAGAGGTGATGAAAAAACAGTGGTAAATCACCCGGCGTGCACCCAGACAGGATTCAAACCTTAACCTCCTCCTAACCAGAAATCCATTATATTACAAGCTTGATGACTTTGGGCCAATGACCACCATTGTAGATGTATATTTAATTTTGTATAACAGTAATCAGGTTTCATGCAAGTAAATATGAGCTTATTTATAATGAATCAGAATTGCTAATTAAAAATGTGGCTTGTTTTTTGAACTATATACAGTAAGTTCTAAAATACCAAGGTATTCAATGACATTCAACTGTCAACCAAGTTTATTCATAATCCACAGTATGAAATTTGCTATTCTATTGTACCTGTAATAGTCTGATGAGTATATGTCTCTGGAAAGCCCAAAGTCTGAAATCTTGACCGTGAGATTGTCACCAACTAGACAATTCCTCGCGGCCAAGTCTCTGTGAACGTAATGGTGACCTGACAAGTACTCCATCCCTGTAAACGAGTCACAATTTATAATTTGCTGTCAATTAACTTGTAGAAAACTTTAGAAACATTATGATCCAATCAGTAGCTAGGAGAGGTTCGGTGAGTTGGGCTAAATTAGATATTAGAGGAAGCAACCTGGTCATCAAAATCCACCTTGTGGCCGGGTCAGTTTAGTAAAATGCCTCATCTTCCTCTTTACTTCCACTATTCTCCCTCCCTTACTCTCATCCATGCTTCTCCTCTCACTCACACACTTGCTGTTATCTGCTTCTTCCACCTCTTTCTTAGTCTCTGTTGCAGTATTTTCCCTCCATCATAATTATTCATAATTATTTATTTTTTCAACATTATAATTTATTAACCTTCATTAATTTTATGTTATACCACATTGGCTGGCGGATTATGTCTTATTCATAAGTTTCATTTGGTGTGTTCTTTCTTTCTCATCAGACCTGAGGATGATGTCGCTGGTGCAATGAAACATGTCGTCTAAATAACTGTGCAGCTCTTGCAGCCAGAAATTAAGGAACAGAGAACTATAGCTAGGAAATAAATTCAATTTTTACTTTTCAAATTTAATAATTTTTCTGTCATTTCTCAAGAGTAATACGTTAAATTTTCAATATATGCGTAGTCACATCATCCTTTGATTCTTTCAACTTAGTTTTAAGTGTAATTGACTCAAATGTCTATTTTAAAATATACCTAAATTTTAGAAGTTTGTCACAATTTCAACATATTCATAATTAAAATGTATCATAGCTTGTAATTATTATTACCAAATCTTTAACAAATATCATTTAAATATTGTGCGTATATATTATATTTATATTACATATTTGTGTTTCTTTCATCTCATTCTAGTACAGCTTGTCCAACTTAAATTGAATTTTATTTTTCTTAATATTCTTAAACGTTCCTTACTAAGCATTTCAAATGTTTTTCAAAAGTCCCTCATTTTCCTTGGGTTTCTTTCCTTTTACATTCTCATTACGTGTCCACACCACCTCCCCTTTATTTCCTCTACTATATCATGTACCCCCTTGAGCCAACTCTAGCCCAAACTTGGTATGGACACGTAATGAGAATGGGAAAGTAAAAAACCCCAAAGAGAATGATGGAGATGATGTAGGAAAAAGACCGTAAGGAATACCAAGAAAGAGATGGGAGGAGCAATCAACAGCAAGTATACAAGTGAGAGGAAAATAGTGGTAGAGATTAAAGGAATGGTGGAAGGATATTTTGAAATACCGCCTAATAGAGTAGGACAGCCACGCTCGACCCCCCACAAGGACAGCTTAGCCAGGGGCTATTTAGTTGGTGGCACCCATCCAATAACTAACGGCGGAATGTCCGACACAATTGGTGGGAAACAGTCACCCCATTCCGAGGCTTCACTAACCCAACACAGATGTGCCCTCGGTTGTTTAAGCCATCAACCCTTGTATGTTGGTCGGTGACCCAGATCTCATTGGGTATCTTTCAACATGTCCTGGCTTCAGGAGCGGGAAGAATTGTCCCCTGCATATGTAATGGCCAGCATTACGGAGGAAGTCAGAAACTCAACATTAGAGTTTGTCATGGTTTCTCGAGACTTTACTCTAAGTTGCCTAGAAGGAACCTCATGGAGGTGTCGTGGACAGTTACCCCTGGCTCAATCTAGGTAGGCACTACCAACCGCTTAGTATGTGGCAGACGAAGGCCACCAAAATGGAGACATCCTGGACTGCTTTGCTCGAATGAGTCCCTACAGAATACTAGTCTTCCAACACCCACCCATTGGGTGAGCCTTGAGGGATCAGCACCTTCATTTCCAATGAGCAAACCAACACCTGCCTCTAACTACCCCTAATGGTGGAAGGAATATGATGACATTTCACTTCACTGATCTGGCCACAGGCTAGAAACAATTCATGATGACGTTATACAATACTCCCCTTATAATGAGCACCCACCTGCAGCTATTTGAAGAGCTATGTGGAGGAACTCGGGTTGTTCCAACACTTGAATACTGGGATCATCGCACGCAGAGCGAGGTGAATGGGTCATCAGGAACTCGTGAAGGTCGCCCTGGAACAGAACACACGGTAAGACTTTCACCTCGACAGATGGCCAGTGGGAAACATCAACTATGTCCACTAGCAGCCTAAAGCATGAAACATGTTTCTCTTTTTATTTCCTATGTACTCTTTCATGTAAGGAAATAATATTTACAAGAGTTTTCATAAATAACAATAAGGTTCAACTCAAAGTCCGGGAATTGGGCGTAACGATAGATTTTCTTCAAGAGGCAGCCATTATTTCTTTGTGTAATGGCAGCAATTTAAGGTGTGAACTGTGTTTTCCCCTTTTATATTTTTATACCCACCTTTCCTGTACCTTCTTTCAAATATACCAACATTATAAATATAACCAACCTACCAATATAACAAATAGCTCAAAAAGTGAGAAGAGGTTTCCATAAAGAGATATATTATATATTCGCAACCAATATCCATTTCCTGTGTTTGTCCTATATGGTATCTGTTCATTTCACAAGTTCCTATTTAGGTGTCTTATTTTCATGTTCTTTCGTTTTGAACTACTTAAATAAATATGTATTGGCTCTGGTCTAGAAAACTGAGACCAACAGCCAAAGGGTTTTCCACAAACGTTAGCACCATCATTGCTAAGGAAAGCGGCCACTTGGTTGGTAATGCTTAACCGTGGGCTCAGGTCATTATTTTTTTTATCCTAGTACTCTATTAAAAAATCAAAAATAACAGTTCTTTATGAAAGTGAATTGTATTGAAAATTGACAAAATGTGCAACCCACCTGAGTCATATACTCGAACAACATACACAAGGGCTCCCCCTTCATCACGACACCCAACAAACATACAATGTTTGGGTGCCTCAAGTCGGTCATGAGCTCCACCTCACGGCGGAAATCCGCTTGAGTCTTAGGGGTGGCATTTTCCTTGAGGGCCTTCACCGCGACCATCAGCGGACCTTCCGTCATAGTCACTTGACCTTTGTAAACTTTACCTGAAAGCAAGAGTGTGACCTTAAAGAGGTGGCAATAGATTGATGAAAAGATGGAAATGTGGAGAATATATAACAAAGAGAGGAGTTTGTTTTCTATCAAGGCCTAGCCCAACTATCCTATTTTACTTTTAGTTACGCTGTAAAGTTAACTAGTTAATCCAGAGGTCCAGAAAATGATAATCTTAGTCTGCTGTCTAAGGGCAAGGCAACGCAACACAATTTATTTTTATTCTACCTGGCACAATTCCAGGAGTGGCAGTCAACATCAATATCGAACATCATATCAGAAATTATATTATTTTATTTTCTGCTATCACTACATTACACAGTAAACATACACTTTAATTTCCTTATCAATCAGTCTAAATATCATTAAACCCAAGTTAAAAACGTTAGTCAAATCACATTATTAGACCGCAACTCACCGAAAGCTCCTTCGCCGAGCTCCTGTAAGTATCTGACCGAGGCGAGGGGGAATTCTCTAGCTCTAAGTGCCCCTCCACCCCTTTCGCCTTTAACAGAATTCCCGGATCCAGGGATCAATGCACTCATCTCTAGATGCTGAGGATTACCAGGAAGCAGGATCCCCTTCCCGCTTTTACTAGGGGACGAGGTGCGAGATGTCTTGAACGCCGACACCTGCTGGACCAACAATACCTGACTACAGTGACGAATGGAATGAAAGCGTGAAAGCTGTGCAATAAAGAGCACAGACCTTTAAATACAGTAATTCAATTAAGTTAAGTTAGTTTTTAAGTGTAAATTTGCCTTGATCTAATAAGATCTGACACCTTTAGACAGTGGAAAGCCTCATGTCGCTTCACAGATTAAGTTTAATGCTTGTAATAAATCCATGCATAAGACATAAATAAGAACAAACATATTTTTTTAGTAATTACTTTTTTATGCAAAAATTTATAATCATGCAAACTTGAATTTTTAAATAAACTTAAAAAAAAATTGTACAATTTTTTTTAGTTAGACAATTTGAACTATTCGAGTTATACGCACTATTTTAAATTTGAATAAAACTAATTAAACTAGGAGTTAGTTAGACAATTTGGACTATTCGAGCTATACACACTATTTTAAAATTGAATAAAACTAATTAAACTAGGAATTTAAAAAAAGAGAGATGGAGAATTCTTAGTCAAATTTTTCAAGTTTATTAAAAATCTTGTGAATTATGTTTAAGAGCCACTGAAACTCAACTCAAACTTGTTAATACTCGCACACTATCATAAAAACGCCAAGATGCACACGTGTGTCTTTATGCACATAGTTTTTATTGTCGTCACTGTGTGTATTCCCCTCCAGACCTTACCACATTTCAACTACACTATTGGGCAAGAATGAGGACTATAGAAAGTGTGTGTGTGCCGACTGATGTGGGGTGTTATTCTATGTTTTCAATGTTTTATAGTGGAAAGAATGATGAGATACTCCTCTAGCAATCGGTAATCAGGATGTTTCCTCCAGGATATCAAGCAAGTAGATTGCCGATTGCCGATACCAGTTGTTTAAAATAATTGTTAATGCTATGATTATTTACACAGATTAGTCCCGATTATCGATTATTTATTAATACTATTGGAAAATATATATTAATACAAAAATATTTTATTTAAAAATCAACAGTTAAAGCTTTAACAATCTTAATTTTTGATTAATCGTTGCATAGTCGGCGAAAGTTGGTACTATATTATTAGTTTTATCAACTCTATGAACTTATATTTCTTTATCTGGTTATGTAATCTTTGCGTAGCCCATAACTCAGATGCAGTGTGTGTATATATATATATATATATTTTTTTTTTGTGATTTTGATCACTAAACGCCTTGGTTTTCTCTTTTAGGAAGTTGCGTTGAGTGTTTCACACTCCTCCTGATGAGTTCCGAGAGAATGAAATCTAGGTCAGGGGATTGGGCGGTGACGACTGATTTTTCTTTAAGAGTCAACCATTACCTCTTTGTCCAATGGCAGCAATGTAAATTGTGAACTGTGTTCTTTTCATTGTAAAAACCATTTTGTGTTTGTCCCTTTTATATATTTCTATCGGACCTTCCTATACTTTCTTACAAATATAATATAAACTCCTACATAGAAAATTTTTCTTTAAATTTTAAGTACTTAAAAAAAGATTAATCGTCATAACAATCGCTGATGCACGATGCACTAACAATCACCCGATAACGGTTCATCAGTATCTGCATCGGTACACCCTAGAAACAAGTCATATACACTATCAAAATAATCTAGTGTTTCTTCCTCCATTCTGAGACAGTGAATGCCATTAGATCCAACATAATTTAGAGAAAAAAGAGATCTTCAATCACCTTGTTACTTGAGCCGTTAAGCTGCCTGTTCCTGGGACTGCCTCTTGACTTGCGCCGTCTCACGGAGCACCAACATAACAACAATATGAGCATCAGTAGTGCTACTGCAGTTCCACATGCAGTCATATAAAGCCACATGTTGTCCTCTGAAACAGTAACAACATTTTCATTCAACGATCTACTATCTTCTGATGGAAAATAGGTCTAGTGTGCCCTGAAGATTACTGCCATGTGTTTTGTTTTAAATAACATTTATGAATCCCATCTTTCTTGAATATGATTCTTAAATTTTAACCCCAATTTTCAATCCCAATTCCTCAACATTAACAATTTAAATCTTTTTCCATGTATCCTACCTCACACTAAAAATATGTTTAATTGTATATAAATATTGTATTGTATTGTAATGTTTAGCTATAAAATAAATTAGGCCTGTGCAAATCTAAGATTTTCAATTTGAATTGAATTTAAGTCTTTCTAACTAACCTTAAGTTGATTCCAAATCAAATTTCATGCTTTGGAGACTTTTTCAATTAAATAAAAAACAAATTCTAGGATTAATTATTTAATTTTTTTAATTTAGTACAATAACATATTAAGGCCATAAAAAATAGATCTATACAAATTAATAAATTATTAAAGCTAAAAAATTCACAAGTTTTGATGGTTAAGTTTAACAATGTGAGGTGATCTGTTAAAATAATATGTAAATATGTCTATATGACGTATTTGATATCTTATGGTGAAATAGTTGATTATATTTTAATAAAAGATCAATGTTAGTTCCAATAAACAATTAGATTATATAAAAATTTAACTTTTCAATTCAAAAATTGAATAAAGTTCTAATGAATTTGATTCTATGACCTAATTGGATTTGAAATTTCAAAGCCAGGTACATTCAAATACGAATCTTAATTTGATTAGTATTCAAAAGTGTAGTCTTCATCTAGACTTGAAACATTTTTTAAATGCAAATAGTTTAAGCAAAAGTCCATCTATTTAATAAAATAAGAGTTTGTATGTCTGTTATGAGCATTGCGCGATATCTACTGCACAGACATGGCTGAAATTTAAAAAATTAGTAGACCGTGTGAACAAACGTATGCACCTTAAAGCTGACATTTTTAAAATAATTGATTAGATTTTTTTTATTAATTAAAAACCTGTGGAGAAGTCTCGGGTAGTTCAACTAGTTATTGGTGCATGATTACCAGAACATAAAGGCAATGTTAAGTAAATTGTCAGCTATGAAATGAAAGGATAAATAAATTAATAATGGACTGTTACCCGAAATGCTGCATAATCCGAACACAATTTTTTGAAAATGGGGGTAGAATGGAGAGGGAAGGGGGACAAACTAAGTCAAATAAAATATATTTTCTTGGTTAACAAACTCAAAGTTAAAAGAGAATTGTAAGAAACAGTGATAATACAATAAATACTAAATATGTATATGTTTTAGTCAACACAATGTGTTTTAATGAAACTAAATATAATTACAGTACTATAAAAATACATACTATAAATACTAAAGTACATGTTACATGCTATACATCAGCCAAATGAATTTAAATTTTATGAAACTACCTAATTCAATTCTCATTTAAAATTTGACCCTTCTGTATTCTCCCGTATGATCCAAATTTTCACTAATCCGAACAAGCTTCGGTCCTAATTAGTTCATATTAAAGAAATTATACTGTAATTCCATTTCATTTCAAAAATATAACTTTTATCTACTGGGATTTGAGAACTAAGAAGTGAGTTATCAAAAATCATGATATTAAGATTGATTCTTGATTCTTAAGGAATCGAGAAGATCCATATTTTAAATGTGAACTTTTGAACCCAGGTGTTTTGGTAGCAAGTGTGTGCTATCTTCCTTTTAATACTTTAAACTAAAGATGGATCTAATCCTATATATATTTCTCAAATCCAAAACTTAAATTCACTTTTGAATCTCAAATCCAAATTCAAATCTTTGAATCTTTAAAAATGTAATATTTTAGTTTAAAGTGAAGATATTTTTTAGTTTTTTTAAATTTCTTTTTTTATTATTTGAGGTATTTAACATGCACTTTCTGAGCCTGTTTAAAATTTAATTAAAACAAAGTTGATTTAAGGCTTGGTACCAGTCACAAACACCATTTTGTTTATCATGTATATGTCATAAACAACAAAGAAAAAACTTTTTGAGTAAATTAATTAGGGGTCTGCAAAGCTTCGATAACACCAATATCAATTTGAATGTTATATTATTCAATTTGATAACTCAAATCTTACCACACTAAAAAAAATTAATAAGGTTTAAAGCCATTGAAAATCCTCGAATGTGCCTATAACATGTTAATATATTTTTCATATCAAGTCTTGTGAGGTAAAGTAAATGTTTATTAATTATTTCTGTTTTGACCGAAAAATTAGTCACAACTTTTTGCCAAAACCCACCTTTGTAAGACCTTTATGCAGCCTATAATAGCACCGTTGGATAATATGACAAATGTGTTAACTTTGGGACTTAAGATATTTTTATTGAAATAGTTATCACCACAATTACTGCTTAACTTAAACAAGGTGAACTAATGTTGCAAGAAAATGTTGGAGAACTTATATTATACATGATAACATTGCACTAGGGTTCTAAACTAGTCTATTTTATCTTATAATGTGTAACTCTTTTAATTAATAGTCATTTTAGCATATTTAACTAAGATATGGCTCGATTCGATAATTATCTGAAATTCGCGAATATTATTTGCTTGGATTCAAACTCAAAAACTTGCTCATCAGATGTATACACGAAATATTACAAAAAATTGTGTAATAAAAAAATTTCCAAGTAATTTTATGTCTGTATAAATAAAAACAATATAATATGTTAAAGCATAAAACAACTTAAAACTGATAAAAAAATATCTGAACTTCAATTCAGGATCGAGAATATTTTATTTATTTGATTCAAATTCACTTAAAATTAAAAAAGTTGACTTTGCAAACCGCTAGATGTTTGAACATAATAATACGGTCCTATTGTAATGTCCACGGGCAGCCCTGAGTCATGGATTGAGTTGGGTGGGGCTAGTGGATGAACTCACCACATTGTGGAATATCACAGGGCTCCTTGTCGCCTCTCGTGGTGTAGCACCAGGGTTTGATCTCTACACCCCCAGGGTTACGGCAGTAGTTGTGTCCCCCACCCAACTCGGGGTATTCAGAGGACTTGAAACTGTACACTTGATTGACCCACTGTTGGCACCCCTGACCCGACACTGTCAGCCGAGCTGTTCCGCGGTACCTCTCTCCTCGACCCCAGTAACACAGATCCCCTGTAACACACATCAAACACAAACTAACCTGTAGCTCCAACACTAAATGCTCAACTCTTAGCATCAGAAATGTAACTGGGTAGTAAGATTAAATTTTACACACATGCAAAGTAAACAGACATTAAGACTTGATAAGTAAGACGAAGCATTTTCTGTTTTTAAGAAACTTTTCCCTTATTTTTTCTTTAAAATATTACAACTATTTAAATAGAACAAATACAATCGAGATAGACCAAAGCTTTAAAGTTTACTCTTCAGTTTAATTTCTCCTGAGGACGTAAACGTCTGAAACATCATCAAATAAACAACAATAAAACAATAACAGCAATTCCTTCTCTCACTCTCATATATAGACTACAGTGCTTGGTGGTTGGATGTGTCACTAATGTCATGTCTGCTGTAGTAGATCAGATACGATAACACTTTTTTTTAACCAATGAGCTGAAAATTTACATCTCTAATTTCATTATTTGTTCTGATTACATACTTGCTTTATGTTTGAAAGATAAACAGAAAATATGCCTCTCTAATTAAGACCCCTAAACTTTAGATCAGCCTTTTTTTTAGTCTTACAACCCCCCATCGGGTTATACGTTAATGTACTAATTACGCTAATGGTTTTAGGGATTAGGAAGATTAAATTTATAGAAAGAGTACCCACATTCGCATGGGGAGGGAGTGTAAAACCATTTAGGAAAAACCGCTCCCTGTAGACCCGACCGGAATTCAAAGCCCAATCTTTCCGTCATCAGCAGGCCAGTCTAACACAAGAGTGATGCCTCCTTAGACCATTCATCCACTGAAGTGGATCAAGACAGTATTTTATAGTTTGATTGTTATCAAGTGACAAATATAGAGCTCCCAACCAAAACATAAGTAATATTTGTACTTGTACATCCGGGAAAGAGATGCAGCCAGTTGTTTTACCTGGTTCCGCCAGCTCTGGTCGCGGTATCCCCAGCATTAGGCAATCCTTGCTCTCCCTGGAGCCGACAGCAGGCAAGTCCCCGCACTCTGGCAAGACTAACTGTTTACCGATAAGGGGGTGGCGCTTGGCGATGGCATACTCCAGCCGACACATCTCGTTCTCTAACACTTCACATTCCTCGCGACAGATCCTGCGTGGGGACAGGGCCAGATCCGGGTTCACCCCGCCGTCAGTACGGCACAAGGGGAAGGTCGAGTAACACAGTGAGGGCATTGCAAAAGCTTCACAGCTCTTGGATACATCTCTTAAAACATAAACAAACACACTTTAGTCTAGGTTAAAAGAGGAAACAACTAAATAAAATATTTGCAAATACAATAGTCATGGTTTTTTGAGTTGAACCTGACCGAGCCCATCTTGACCTATAAAAAACTTGAACTACATGGATTAGCCAGAAAAAGTGTAAATACTTATTATCTATTGAGACTTTCATTGTATTTGAGAGAACACACAACTAATGGTTTTGATTTAGTTTTGGAAATGTTATCCATGCACCTGACATTGAAAGAATAATAAATTGAAGTGTAATTCAACCTACTTTACTGATGTTGATTTTTACATAGGGATTTTTATTTTTCCTTTGGTTGAGAGAAAAAGCAAAGTCATGTTTAATAAACATTCTCTTAGATTGGGATGTTTATGAGGAAAAGAGGAGCTAGGAAAGAAGGATCCAAATATTATATGATTTGAAGGAAAGAAGAAAATTCTGGGAGCTGAAGTCTAAGTTCAGTGACAAAATGAATGGACATGTTGCGATACAGACACCTAGTTAATAATAAAAATTTAATGTTTTAAGGTTGAAAATGGAACTATCAATTCCCATTACTACTTTGTTTTAAAGAAACTAAGGTAAAAATATTGTTATTTTATATAACGTCAAATGTGTATTGCATAGGTTAGTTATGTGTCAATGAATTTAAAAATACTTTTGAAGTTTTGTTTAAATGTTTGACTTTAACCTTTTTAGTGCCATGAGTCGATATGATCGGTTTTCCATATTTGCACTAGTTCTAGCATTACCCGATAGATAAGGTATGAGAGTATTTTAATTTATTTGAGGAACCGTATTTAACGTGCAATTTCTGAACCGACCTATTATAGCAGCACACAAAAGAGCCTGCCAATTTTGCCGGGAAAGATTATTGCAAATAACTTCCAGGGTTCTTTTACATGCCACAATAAAAATGGAACTGACGGCTTTACTTTCCCTCTAGCGGCAAGAAAAATCTATCAGCCCTAAACTGGGTTTGAACCCACTAATGTCGGGTCCTGAGGCGAGCATTTTACCTCAAGACCAGCGAGGTAAACAGGAATGTATTATTTCATTATAACAAGAACATTTCCCTCAGTTATAGAACAGTACACATAGATAAACATGATATAATAATCTGAAAAATCACTTCAGAGATAACAGTTTGGCCGATTTTTCTTGTAAAACCTTACAAAAATAATTAAATAGCTGTGGCACTCTGCACACAAATCCATTAGGCCCCTATAAGCGTGGCACTATAAATGTTAATCTCATGATTTATATATTTTTAGTGTGATTTTATTCTATGTTGTGTGTTTAGTTTAAAATTGCAATATTTTAGTGCTTTGATGCACCCCAATTGTTTAAAGTTAAATGACACATTCCACTTTGAGCGTGCAAGGTACACTTTTTCAATCTAAGCAAACTCAAATCGACTATATGAAATATCCTCCAAATTCGCTAAATGAAATTCAAATATTTTTTGTAATTTTTTTAGCACAGCATCTTACTACCTGTTCAGGTTATATGCTAATGTAATAGTTACACCAATGGTTTTAAGGATGAGGAAGACAATTTTGGTAAAACCAGCCTCAGTATATCCGACCGTGATTCAAACCTTGATCTCCTCGTTATCGGCAGTCCAGTCTACTCTGAGAATAGTGCCTTAAACCCTTGAGCCAATGAAACGGGTTTCTAGTAACTACCGTAATCACTAGTCTAATTTTTTTTACATCTAATAAAACAAAATGTAAAAAAAGATCATTAGCGATACTTACGTGGAATGTGCGATGACGGTGAAAGCCGCTGTAAGCTTTTCCTCTAACATTCTCTGGGTGAACGTGGGTGGAATGTACACGGTCTTGTTGCCGACGAACATTTGGCAAGTCTTACCTCGATAGAGCTACATAGAGACAACATCATGTAGATGATTAAATCCTAAGTTGGTCACAAAAGTTGAATAATACCCTTCAGTAATCTAATAAATACAAACATGCCTTCAGTAAATAACTTATTTAAGGAGTTATTTAATTTCTAATATCTATAAAATGTTGTTAAATAATTTATTACAAACAGCATGGCCAAAAAAATCTCAGAAAACAATACCTCAGCTTTTCCCTGAAGCAAAAATACAAATTTCTCTGGGTGAACCCCAAAACAATATTGATACTGTAAGAATGTTAAAAATAGCAGATTACCTACTTCACGTGTTATAAATATTTGTTTTTGGAATGCACAAAAATAATTTTAAACGTAAACTTGATTTTTTTAAAAAGCACATTGTTTGACTAACCTACAATAAAAGATATTTCTCCTTCCCAGACTCTTGTTGTTTTACAGCTGAAATATATGCACTGAGCCAAAGTCTATAACTTTTGTCATATGAACAACTGAGCAAGTCTATAACATACTATCATATAACAAATGACAAGGTAAGGGAGAAAGAATTGATTTCAGTTTGACCCACAATTTTTGAAGCTCCAAAAAGAGTTATGTACTTGACTAGGGCCTAAACTCTAGGAAATAACTCCACACACAGTTACATAAAAACCAATACATTATTTTAATATTAGAAAATAAACAGGCTAGTGTGATTCACATGATGCCTATAATGAAATGTTGATTATTTTTTAAAAATTTGTAATAGTTTGTAAATCCTGTTCCTGTGAATAGATTTAGTACTTAGGTATTGTTGACTTTTTTTTAATCTCCAGGCATTGATTCAAAATAATTCCAAGTACCTACAGCAATATAATTTATTTAAAAACTACCTTATTTATTTAAGTGAGGATGCAAACATTTATTTCTATGTTTTTTCTATAAAATTAAATTAATTTATCCACGATTGTAAAATTGGCTAATCGTCCTTTCCCCCACAATCCCCTCCCTAAATAATATATTGTGTAAGGTAAGGGACAGGGCTATTTTTGTTACTAATCCTTTCTACATTTAGTCTATTTTTTGGTGCACACATTATTTACTTGTTTTGTATTTTAATTGGATTCATCACGTTAAATGTGTTGTGTGGGGGGTACACTCACTCCCTTAGTAGCCTACCTGGCAAACCCCTCCAGTTCCGCTCCCTCAAAAGGATCCTCGGCTGTAGACGTGGCCGACACAGCATCAGTAGATGGTGAGCCTAGACCTGGCTGGAAGGTGTGTGTACCAGGTGGTGGTGACAGAATAGGGCCTAGTCCTCCAGTACCCAGGTGTGTGGGCGGAGGAATCAGCCCTCCCCCGGGGCCAGGTCCAACACTACAACAATCACATATAGCGTGTCACTCCAACAAGAGAACACTTTGTTTTAGGACCATTATTTAAAATTACTTATGTTGGATTTTCAAGGCACCTCTATGACTGTTACATATCCTCTGCTCATCAAGTCTCAAACATCATATGTTAGTACGTTTACATTATCTGTCAGTTGTAATTATTACAAGGCAGTATGTTTAGTTTAACTGGATAGTCAAATTTGGAAGGACAAGTACATGCATGGGTGCCCATAAATGCGTGATAATGGAGGGGGGCCTCCAGCCCCCTTTATTGCTGCATTATTTACTCAGTTTTTTAATTTTTATGAAAAAATAAGATTGTGTATTTGATATTTGGCTGCAATTTGCCACTAACAGCTTTGATCATCAATATCTGAAGTTAATAAATATTCATGAAAAATATGTTTCTTTTCTAAAAAACTAAATTTTATTTTTTGTTAATTTTCAGTTTTTTTTTTTTGCGAAAATTAGTTCTTGAACTAATATGTACAGAATATGTTTGGATGCTCTAAAATTCCCTCCCACAAGGTTAAATTCCAGAAATTTTCTTTCTAGGAGGGGGGGATGTGCCGCCCCCCTGACAGATGGGACTCTAATCTGACCCCCCATTTGGAAAACCTACATGAATGCCCTTGTGTATATGTTTATTAAAAACTTGAACAGTTTTCCTAACTTTCGATTGGCAGACAACTGGAAATGTCAACAAATTGTCTTCACACTTTAAATGGCTAGTTTTATTTTATTTTTTGACAAAGAACATTGTAATTACTGTGTACAAATTATATGCCTAGCCTACTTGCTGTACAGTACCGTAGTTGTAAATCGAGGCAGTAGCTACCATCTCAAACAATATGGCCCTAAATCACATATTTAGATTTATTCGAAGACAAAATTGGCTGCACAGGTACAGCGCTTAGATGTGGGTCACACTGTTTCAACCCTTGTTAGTTGGGAGTTGCACTGGTAATTTAAAATAGGTAAGCTATTGCTAGTGTGGCCTAAATAAAATAGAACTGTGTAATTTTTATAGTCAGAACTTCTATTGACTGTGTGTTTGTTTGGCTTCGTTTCCCTCCATCCACCTGTTTTCGTGCTCTCAGATATTTCACCTATCAGACTACCTTTCGGGCCCGTTTAGGTTGAATAGTCGAGGCTCTACTGTCCTCAAAATGGAGCAAAACACTAAAGCAAACCATAAAATGAATATATATTTTAAGTGTACATGGGTGTGTGTATGGTGGAAGGGGATATATTTCTTAATACCATCCTTTTCAGGTATTTTTTTTTCTTGATAATAATCAGTCTTACATGTAATTATTAAATTAATATAAATTGGGGTTACATACCCTAGATGCCCACATCCACCCACGGGCTCATACCATAAAAGATTTAAATAATATTTAATCCGTCAGAGATTATTAAGAAACGTTAATTTAAATTCTGAATTAGAATGTGTATTCATTCACTAGTACAGTTTTAAGGTTATGTTAAGTTTTGTTGTTATAAAAACACCGTCAGAACCGCGAAATTTAATGTTGAAACAGCCAAATAAGCTCGAGGGCTAATTTGATTACAACATTAATAATAGACAACAACCATCTTGGAAAAAGAGTGATTTGGCTAAACCTGAAAGGTAAATTTTACCTTGTTGTTTCATTTAGGTCCACTTCTTCGCCATATATAAGTAAAGCCACAACTAATAATATATAACTTAGACAAACCCACTTAGACATATTAATTTGGCATTTCAGTTTTGTTTTGACATATATACACACCACCACACCCACGTCCGCCCACGAAACACAAAACAAATTAAACTTATCGACAAACAGATGAAAATAATAGCAGAGGCCAGAGGGGAAACCGCTACGGGAAATAGGAAGCGATTAGGTGCTGCTACCTAGTGACACTTGGTGGCAACAAGCTGCCGCGCGCTAATGGAACGCGTGCGCACTGCTTTGTCAAATAGAATGTATACTCGCACGCATTTTACAATATGAGTGTTTTTACTCCTTTTGATTATATTATTTTATCATCTCTTAATAATACAGTGATGCAATTTTTATTATTATAACACACATTATATTAATTCAAACGTATAGTATGATATTTACCATGAATACGATATTGGAATAATGAGTTTAAATATTTTCTGCCATTTATTTTTATCTAACTAAACTAATGGAAATATTTCCGCTTCTAATTCAATTTTTTGCTATTCAAATTTGACCAAGTGTAGGTTTATTTTTAACTCTAGGTTTAGCAAACCCTTACAAAAAAATTCATATTAGATCCCGAAAGTGTAATAAATCTTGAAGTGGACCATAATAAAATTTAATCGATATATAATCTAGACTATATTGACGTTTCGAGTTTTCGGATTTTTTTCGCCTCAACCGAGTCTTACTGCCTGCTCATCCAAGACAACCGCATTAATTACGCTAGTGAGGAACCGTACCCGGGGGAAAACCATTTAGGGGGGGGAGGAAACCTTCTGTTCACTCGTCCGGGATTTAAACCCCGACCTTCGCATAACTTTTTTGCTCACGTACCCCCAAATATAACTTCTCTTCAACATTGTACCCTTTAAGTTGTTGATTCACCCACGTTATACAGAGAATTCTAAAATCTACAAATAAAATAAATTAAAACCAACATAGTGTAATAATTAATACGTTTTATACCACTGCCTTAGACCATTCTTACACCGAAGTGGGTGCAAAATAATAAAATGTACCTTCTTTATGGAGCAGTGGTTTCCAACCTTAATCTCGGAGAACCCCTAACTGGCTTGCTGACAGGGGTAAATCACAAAATATACCTATGTGTAAACTAGTGAGGTTAGTAAATAATAGTTAGCTCATAATTTGAATTAAATATTCCAAGATTATTATTTATTGCCTATTTCTATTTACTAATTGCTGTCCTTCGGTACTTGAACTTGGCTTATTAATATTAACCTTACTTTCGACACTATTCCCAGCACTCATCTCCGATACCTCATAACACATCCCTGGTTGGTAATCACTATCATAGAGAGATGTGGAGTGTACTTACCCCGTGTTCAGTCCTGGGAAGTTGTGTAATATCGGAGAGAAGTCAGGAATATCGGCCGGGGGCCCGATACGACCTGCAACACAAACACAGGCATTCAAGGGTGGAATACACCGGGTAAACGAATTACTCGCGGTCGATTAACCGGGATATTAAATACACGATTACTTTCGACCAGAAAACGTATCGAACTGCGGTTTCGTGTATTCTTCACTTTGACAACAGTGATATTGGGATCAGCGAAATAATTTTCTCTGTTTTAAAATATATATATTTTTTAATGATTTTTTTAAATAAGGTAAAATGCTTTCTCTGGTTTCAGTTCACTGTTTTCCAATGAAAGACTCCTGGTAACTGTTCTACAATGTGAAGTGTGGTTCGAGTTGTATTATCTACCCAGTCCGACACCTTAGCTCAGTCGGTAGCGTGTTTGTCAACTGAGATAAGAGTCCCGGGCTCGATTCCGGCATGGCTGAAAAATGTATCATCGGTGAAATGTGGGTTTCCCCTTTCACAGAGGTGAATTAACGACCGGGGGCCCGATGTTGTGTCTGTTTTAGATTTAAGTTAGTTTATAAGTCGTGTACCGATATAGACAGTCGGTTCAGAGCGTCACTAAATACCAATAATAACAAATTCTACCCAAGTTACGCATTGTCCGTAGGGTTGGACGTTTACAAAAAACTATACTATTTTTATAGTTTATACAAACAAGTAAAAAAATGTATATTTAAAAAATTTGACGTGTAGTTAAAGTAACAAATACACGTTAAAATAAATATTTGCTAACGTATATACATTATATATGATATAGCATATATAACTATATATATATACCTGTATGCTATATAAGTGTAAGAAAAGGCGGCAGCATTGACTTTGCCATTAAAGTCGTATTATTATTATTATTATTATTATTATATTATATAAAACTATAAAGATTTAATAGGATATAATAACTTTTTTGTCACCACGTATCAATCTACCCGTTCGGATTATACCCTATGAACTGATTATTCTACTGTGTTAGGGATGAGGAAGGTTGAATTTATAATAAGTGTATACCCGCATTTGTATGGAAGGAGAGTGGTGAACTGGTCTTTGAGCCCCGATCTCCCGTCATAAGTAATCCAGTTTATTGTAAGAGTGACGCCTTAGAACATATGACCACCAAAGCGGGTCACAATAAGTTATAATTAACTAATCCACAAATACTTGTTGGTGGTATTTGTGAACGTAATTATAAATATCCCCCGCTTCGATGACTGCGTGATCTAATGCGCTACTCTCGCAGTAGACTAGACTGCCGATGACGTGGAGGTTGAGGTTCAAATCCCGGTCGGGTGTACTGGGGGTTGTTTTTCCTAAATGGTTTTACTCTTTCACTCCACGCAAATAAGAGTACACTTCATCTAAATTGAGGGAACGCATGGTTACTATTGGGAAACAGCGTTGTCATTCTTTGTTTTTGTTCAGTCAATCTCCCCTCAAATATAGGACAAGTTTCACAACGGTGGGTTAGTCGAGGTTGCCAGTAGCTCCTTCTTACCCCAGCACACTACCTACCGAAATAACTGAAGGCGAGGAGATTTGGCAACAGTGAATTGAGAAAGCGAAGATAAGACCTGCAGTTCTCTCAGAGGGTCTAAAATGGTCGGCTCACCCCAGCGACTCATCTTGACCATGAGTACGGCTGTCGAGTCCGTCTTGTGGGCCCCATTGCTCGCCTCGCACTTGTAGAACCCCGTGTCGTGCGTGTCCAGGAAGTTGATGCGCAGGCGCGAACCCAGTACTCCCTCCTGGCCCTGGAAATAGCGGGGACACTTTGTACAAAGTCAAAGCCAGGAAGAGTCATTGGAGACTTCTAGCGGAGGATTTATTCCCTCAATGTACAAGAAAGTACCTTAAGGTGGAAGTGTGGG
The DNA here is from genome assembly GCA_033556935.1 of Timema podura. Classification (NCBI taxonomy): domain Eukaryota; kingdom Metazoa; phylum Arthropoda; class Insecta; order Phasmatodea; family Timematidae; genus Timema; species Timema podura. The sequence continues at coordinate 74,660,426 of JAVRXN010000003.1, read as the reverse complement.
GAACGCGATTAAAGGCAATATTCTAGTTTTTATAACAAAACTTTTTTTATTAAAATAAATCAATTAATTTTCTATTAGGTACAATTTTTTTTGGGTCAAAATAAATCAATTAATTTTTCATTAGGTGCAATACCTAATGACAAATTATTTTATGTATTTTGAAAAAAAAAAGTTTTGAGATAAAAACTGCAAAAATACTGCCTGCTTACATTCCCTAGTTAAAAATACAGCCCAATGCTCGTTAAAATTACACGTGATATTTATCATCTAAGTATGCAAATAAAATTTAGAATTTAAAATCTGTAGCTCCGTAAAAATTACCAAAATTAGCTAGACCAGGCTTGTTTATCTAAGTTAAATGGTTCATTTGTAAAAAAAATAATCAATAATATGCGAAAGTTTGCAACCCCTTCTTCTACACACACTAGAATAGTTGAGCAGAAATTCATAAAAGCCACACCAAGTGAACTTATTAACTTTACTGGGTGGTGTCTGGCGGTGGTAGAACAAAGAGGAGAGAAGGAAAATACAAATGACAATACAAACTGTGCTGTGACCCCCCCTACCCTCCACCTTTCCCTCAATCACTCAATTCTCAAAGATCCATTATTAGTATTTAGATCCAAATGATCAACCAATATTTATGGATTTTTTGATTTTTCGAAATGAAAAATGTCAACTTTTAAACTATGTTTACAAGTGTGTTATTATGTAAAAGAGTCACAGAAAATAGTTTTGTATTCATTCCAGTAAACAACAAACTCGTGTGCCGTTAAAGGTTTTATAAATATTTAACCTATAACATCTGACTGGCAATAATTCAGATACCTAAGCAGCCCCCTTAAAGGTTATTTGTTAAAATTTAACCCCTCAAGAAGCAATTATTTAAAAAAAAGTGTAGAACGTAATAATAATTGGTGGTGTTGGTGCAATGAATATTTCAAAGCTCCACTATGATAATAGCCCAGGGAACACAGCCAACCCCCGACTACGGCCCGACTCCCCCCACCCGATACGGCCCTGGTACGGTCCAACACAGATGTCTGTCTACCTGTGGCGTGTACCCCCCCCCCCCGACTACGGCCCTGTTACGGTCCAACACAGATGTCTGGCTGTCTACCTTGGCGTGTATCGTCGCACGAGAGTCGCCCCGGCTCCTGATCTACGGGCGCCTCCGTTCTTGAACCCACGGAGTTTGGTGGGGCGCGGGGTCCCCAGTCACCTCGCACCTGAGCTTCACAGACTCACCACCCTCCTTCGTCACGTTCTGCAGGGACTTGAGCCAGCGCGGGGATGAACCTGCTGACACACCATCAGGTCAATACACAGCTGGGGTGATATCCCGTTCTGCAGGAATGAACCTGATGTCACACCATCAGGTCAATACACAGCTGGGGTGATATCCCGCTCTGCAGGAATGAACATGATGTCACACCATCAGGTCAATACACAGCTGGGGTGATATCCCGTTCTGCAGGAATGAACCTGATGTCACACCATCAGGTCAATACACAGCTGGGGTGATAACCCGTTCTGCAGGAATGAACCTGATGTCACACCATCAGGTCAATACACAGCTGGGGTGATATCCCGTTCTGCAGGAATGAACCTGATGTCACACCATCAGGTCAATACACAGCTGGGGTGATAACCCGTTCTGCAGGAATGAACCTGATGTCACACCATCAGGTTAATACACAGCTGGGGTGATATCCCGTTCTGCAGGAATGAACCTGATGTCACACCATCAGGTCAATACACAGCTGGGGTGATATCCCGTTCTGCAGGAATGACCTGATGTCACACCATCAGGTCAATACACAGCTGGGGTGATAACCCGTTCTGCAGGAATGAACCTGATGTCACACCATCAGGTCAATACACAGCTGGGGTGATATCCCGTTCTGCAGGAATGAACCTGATGTCACACCATCAGGTCAATACACAGCTGGGGTGATATCCCGTTCTGCAGGAATGAACCTGATGTCACACCATCAGGTCAATACACAGCTGGGGGGATAACCCGCTCTGCAGGAATGAACCTGCCAACACGATCATGCCAAACACACATCTTATCGCGTTCTGAAGCGATGAGCACGCCAACGTTCAAATAGATCAATATACACGACTTACAAACTAACTTAACTACATAACATATAAAACAAACTACCCCTCTCCCCCTCCAGCCGAAAATCCTTCACTATGAAAGGGAAAGTCACAATTTTTCAATGATACTTTTCTCGGCAGTGTTGGGAATCGAACAAGGGATCCTTTTTCTCTATGTAGACGCACTACCCACATAGCTGTAGTGTTGACTTTGTATTACGTGTTAAAGAGTGCTTGTGCTAGCATAGTAGGCCTAATAATAATAATACAATTTTTTCCCCTGGACAAATTAATGCCGAGAAATCAAGATTTTTATCACTTTTTTAAACGTAATGTTTTTTGACGCAAGGTTTATGTAACTGTATGATGTAGGAACAAAGCCAGTAGTTTGATTTAAATTGCCATCGTTAGCGTCGAGAGAGGATGGAAAAACCACAGTGATATAAATCACAGGTGAAAATCCCCCCTCAGTTCACACCACATGTCACACACGGTCAAGTCTACTGCGAGTTTGACGTCTTAGGACTATGTGACCACCTTGTGTACTCACCAGATTTGTCTGGGGGCAGAGTAGTGGCCGGGTCGATCTCTGTACTGAAACAACAACACGAAAACACATGTTTCAATACCGAGTCTAGATGATCCAGGTTAAATAACACAAACATTATAATTTTACAGGCGTAAGTGGGAGTTGTTAGGACCTGGTATCGCGATCCCTACTCCATTAGGATAATTACATGCCGAAAGCTCTGACCGTGGACGTGGTGTGAATTAAGAGCTGCCATTTTTGACCAATGGTTGTTTTGACAGTTATCGATTACTATTAAATGTATTTTTATTTAACTTTTATAAAGGTTCTTACTCTAGAGACCTGGAGAATAAGAAGGCCTCGGTTATGGTCAATGTAAACGAGGTGTTGTGCTTCAGGACCTCTCAAATTATTTAGTTCGAATTCCGTCGGAGGTAGAAATTTAGTTTTTATACGGCATGTAAAGTGATTTATCATTTAATCGAAAAACAGCCTCCCTTCTCCTTGTGTCAAGTGTGCCAGGCCAAATAGTAAAAACAGCCTCCCTTCTCCCTGTGTCAAGTGTGCCAGGCCAAATAGTAAAAACAGCCTCCCTTCTCCCTGTGTCAAGTGTGCCAGGCCAAATAGTAAAACAGCCTCCCTTCTCCCTGTGTTAAGTGTGCCAGGCCAAATAGTAAAAAACAGCCTCCCTTCTCCCTGTGTCAAGTGTGCCAGGCCAAATAGTAAAAACAGCTCCCTTCTCCCTGTGTTAAGTGTGCCAGGCCAAATAGTAAAAAACAGCCTCCCTTCTCCCTGTGTCAAGTGTACCAGGCCAAATAGTAAAAACAGCCTCCCTTCTCCCTGTGTCAAGTGTGCCAGGCCAAATAGTAAAAACAGCCTCCCTTCTCCTGTGTCAAGTGTACCAGGCCAAATAGTAAAAACAGCCTCCCTTCTCCTTGTGTCAAGTGTGCCAGGCCAAATAGTAAAAACAGCCTCCCTTCTCCCTGTGTCAAGTGTGCCAGGCCAAATAGTAAAAACAGCCTCCCTTCTCCCTGTGTCAAGTGTGCCAGGCCAAATAGTAAAAACAGCCTCCCTTCTCCCTGTGTCAAGTGTGCCAGGCCAAATAGTAAAAACAGCCTCCCTTCTCCTTGTGTCAAGTGTGCCAGGCCAAATAGTAAAAACAGCCTCCCTTCTCCCTGTGTCAAGTGTGCCAGGCCAAATAGTAAAAACAGCCTCCCTTCTCCCTGTGTTAAGTGTGCCAGGCCAAATAGTAAAAACAGCCTCCCTTCTCCCTGTGTCAAGTGTGCCAGGCCAAATAGTAAAAACAGCCTCCCTTCTCCCTGTGTTAAGTGTGCCAGGCCAAATAGTAAAAATAGAAGAGACTCCTGCTAGAGGCCTATTCTCGTGGCTGGGTGGTTGGCTACAAGTCTGGAGGGCTTTGGTTCGATTACGAGTGGTATTAACGAAGATATTTACTATTTCGTGTAGGAGTTCGTCCTTGCTCTGCAGTTAGGAAATATCTAGGAGCTAGGACTGGGTTAATGTTAAGAGGTGTGAGGTACACTGTTTAGTCTGTAAGTCGTGTTAATTTAATATGTGTCTAAACAGTGTTTCTTACTACCTGTCCAGGTGATACGCATTTATGATACTTACTCTAATGGGGCAGGGATATGGAAGATATCTATGTTATAGGTAATCTACCCGCATTTGTGTGGAAGGAGAGTGGGAAACCATTTAGAAAAAACACCCTCAGCTGACCCAACTGGAATTCGAACCCCGATATTTGAAAATCCAATTAATACTAAAATGACGCGTTAGGCCATATAACCTACGAACACCGATGCGGGTAAGTTTGTAAGTTTTTTTAATAAATTTGATTATATATATTCGTTAAGTGTACACTCCACCCCCCTCCACCCTTCCAATTGCTACGTGTTTCGAAGTATCTTCTTGTTCGTGTCTGAAACTTACACATGGTAATGTAAACACTGTCATTCTGTTGTTGATCTAACATTCTCCCTTCTTGAAGCTATTCTTCAGTTGCTCTTGCATCACATTACCTCCAAGGCGGCCCCTATCTCCAATATAAAGCTAGATATCGTGTTCGTTTTGTTTTTATTCCCATCCCCTTCAAAAGAGTCCTTAGTTTATCCTAGGGTTAAGAAAAGTTTGGGTTCACTCCGTTCTTTGACTTTTATGTTTTAGTTCTTGTATAATAATATAATAATTTGATTTATATTGATATATCATATCAAACATGGGTAGAATACGCTTTTACTAGAATTAGAATCTTATAAAACATGATAAACTTGACGAGATTAAACCTTCCCCACATTGTTATAATTTCTATTCTTCGTAGATGTTTATTTTGTTTATACAGTTATAAAAGTTGCTAAAGAAAATATAAATATAAACTAAAAAAAAACTCCATGGAGTCAGCCCGCAAGCGAGCTTATATACCGACCGAGCGGTCACAGCATGTCGGTGAAGATCGTACCAACATTTGCGGATACAGGTTGTCATTTGGTTCCCAAACTGTGCTCCGCAAAACATCTCCAAGTGCTCCGCGAATAGAATGGAAATAAAACTAAATAAAATATGACACAATATCAAAACTGTGTGTTTGTGCGTCCATGAACCACAGTTCAGTATTGGGTAGAAATTATTTACAGAATGCCTCGGCGAAACCAGACAGAGAGACTAGAGGGTGCCAGTTCATTCCGTCTCTGTGAGAACTTCACCGAGCTTTCAGATACGATTGTTAGCTTCGACACCTTTCCAGAAGTTTCTATCACATATTAAAAACTCGTGTTTCTTCGCACCTACAGTCAGTTGAAGTTCAGTCAGTATACAGTTGAGAGTCAAAACAAATAAAGTAGCAGTGCAATGTTATTTATTTGAATGTCGGAAAAGCCAACCTGGCATCGGAGCAGTATGAGTGCTTGAATGATTTGACATCAGATTCTGCGATAGAAGAGAATTTTGCAACTAACAAGTCACCATCATAATTTTGATGTCAGCTACAAGACGAATTTGAAGTTTTGTCAGATAGAGCGAAAATAATCCTTCTTCCCTTTGCAATAACTTACTTATGTGGATCAGGATTCTCTGCCTATGTGGCTACTAAAACAAAAGATCCCATCTCAATGCAGACCAGATATTCGGATGCAGCAGTCCCATCCCTCTCATTGGAATTTAAGTTCACAGGAAATCTTTTTTTTTTTGCAGCCCTGAAAATGTTTTTAACACTATCTGTGTGGGTAACATATTGTGGATTTACAATACCTGCTTTGAATTCTTTATCAAGTGTGTTGATTTAGGTTAATTTATGTTTTGTTGTTGTTTTTTGCGTTTATGTAGCTAAGTTCCTTATTTCTCTGAAATTAAGGAAGAAAATAACATTTATAATGAAATAAAACTTGATGTTTAACATCCCCAAATGCTTAAACATTCGTTTCTATCGTGAATACTGCTGTAATTCGGTTTAGTATCTATTCATGTAGAGTCTATGTGAAAATATCGTCGCCCTTATACTAAAGACACTTGTATGCAAAATTGTTGTTTTGAGAAAACGATATTCAAAGTTACAATTTTCAATGGCTTTCAATAGGAAAAATTAAGTTTAGATCATAATTTAAACTATTTATAAATCTAAAAATAATTCGTTCTTTTACTATACGATAAAATATCGACTAACAACTTTAAAAAATTGCATTTAGTTAAATATAGCATAAATGAATGTGCACGCCTTTAGCATCAAGGCAACTATAGTGCTCCATGACAAATTTGTTTCTTGAAAAGTGCTCCGCGATTCAAAAAGTTTGGGAACCACTGGGTTAGACCAACAAACCCTCCGGCCTTTAATCTCAGTTTTCTAGACCGTAGCCATTATATCGTAAATCAAGAAGCTCCTTATTAATTCTGTCCTCACGAGGCTGAGTTGACCCCGTTCCAGACCCACTGCTTCACAGAAATATCTGTGAGCCGGGGATCGAACCCGGGACCTCTGGATCTGTAACCAGGAACTCTGACCTCAAGATCATAGAGTTAGTAAATGCTAACATTTACATCAGGTTAAGTAAGAAATTGATGTTCTGGGCTCTGGATGTGAGGATTGTCCAATAAGAATCATAATAGCTGTAAATCCGAAAAGAATTAGCCTATATTTTTCAAATCTCGAATAATTTTTTTTTTATTTGACTCCTTGAATTTCCTTAAGCATTTTAAGATTCATATATCCGAGGTATTTTTAATACCTACATTTCTATTCATGCTTGAACCTGTCCCACATCACGTAGCAAGGTCAATAGATTATTACTCTTCTCTTCCACAACCCGGACAGAGAAGATTTAAAACACACACACACACACACACACACACACACACACACACTAGGGAGCAGGTGGACAAAGACGGGAGTCCCATCTAGTTTGATTTGCCGATGACAGGAGAGGTGAAGGTTCGAATCCCAGCCGGATTAACGTATTTTTTCCCCTTCCAATCAGTGGTTTACCACTCTTCTTCCACGCTAATGCGAATATACTCCGATAAATTCTACCTTCGTCATTCCTACGCCATCATTCGTTTATCAGTTATGATTAATTAACACAGATAACCCGGTCGGGTTGTAAGACGAGGGACGCGGGGGAAAACCGGCTACGGGTTTTTTGTCACCGCTTCTTACTACCCATTCGGGTTGTACGCGTATGAAATAAAAATACTAATGTGTTAGGGATGAGGAAGTTTATAGGAAGTGTATCCACGTTTGCGTGGAGGGAAAGTGAAAAACCACCCGATAGGAATTCAAACATAGATATCCCAGTTATCGGCAGTTCAGGCTAGTGCGAGTGACAACATAGACCATGCGAACACCGAAGCTGTTGACTTGTGTTATTTTACTATTCTTACTTTTATTCAAGGTATTTAACGTGTACTTTCTGAGCCGGCTGATTATATCAGCACACAACTTATAAACTAACTTAAATCTAGAACCGGCACAACACCCAGTCAGCCATAGACCCACATTTCACCAATGATAAATTGTTGACCACATTGAGAATCGAACCTGGGACCTTTAACTCATAAGGCTGCAACGCTACCACCTAATATAAAGTATTACGGCTAGTTTCATAGTCCTCTAGTTCGGCGCTATACTAAATACTGTACACAAACCTAAACTCGAATATGAAACTGGCCCATTCCATTCTAGTCTAGGTAGATGTCGTCCTGTATTTAGTATAGCGTCGCACTTGAGGAGTACTCAGTCTATCAAACTGGCCCTTACTATTAGTTTGACAAGTACAATCAATATTAACTATCACTCTTGGTCTAAAGACCATTAAAATAGAGAGGCAGGTGTTTCAACCCTTGTTAACACCTGTAACAACAAACCATCCCATTTAGAGATCTGCACATGCGCCAACTTTTGCTGAGGATAATAAATGAATGTACGAACCATAAAACATGGCGACCAGTGTTCCCAACCCCAAAAAAAAATATCCATCTGGTAGTGTTGGTCCTCCACCCCTTGACACCAGAGGGAGGAGGGTGGGTAGGGGAGTGGGAATCATTATTATTTTATTGGACAAGGGTTGTGGCGTAGCGCAACCCCTAGCCTTTGGTAATTGTTTGCGAGGGTTCGGTGAGGGGTGGCAAATAGGCCGTCATTTAACCGGCCCGTGAAACAGCTGTTAGCGAGCCGGGATTATCCGGCCCACGGAACTTCGGAACACAACTTACTGCAGACTTCCACCTACACAAGCTTCGTACACCGGCACGGACAAACTTTGATAGTGTCCATAAATACAACTTACTGCAGGTTTCCACCTTTCCTCTCATTAGGAGCCCGGTACACATCACGGACAAACTTTGATCCCATTAGCAAGCACAACTTATTGCAGGCTACCAGGAAAAACTGTGGTTATGATTAACACTTTGGGGAATGGTGTGAGCGGATCGAGTAAGGATCTAAACTACCGTTAATTTTAAAGCTAGGATCGAAATAAAAAAAACGCTCCGAGGTATAACCATATAACAGTTAAATATAAACATTGAACCAAAATCCATCGAAACGTTTCGGATGTGTCCTGAAGGACGGTCAGAATTATAATAAAAAAAATGTATTCGGGGGAACATAGAGAAGTCAAGATTCATCTTAATCTCGAGGTCGAAAATGTTCCACGATTGCAATACTTTCTCTAAATGTGAAAGTAAACAGTCGATCTCGGTGGTCTTGAGGTAAAAAGCTCGCTCGCCTCAGTACCCGATGTTCGTGGGTTCAAACCCAGTCGAGGTCAGCGGGTTTTTCTTGAGCGATAAACATCCGTAACATAACTTCTTTCAGAGGGTAAGTAAAGCCGTCAGTTCGATGTGGCATGTAAAGGAAAGCATGAAAAGCATGTGAGAGCACCTTTCCCGGCAAAATTTGTAGGCCTTTTTTGCTCTCCATCATAGAAATTCTCGTGTGCAAATTTAATCAGTCGGTTTAGAAAGTTCACGCTAAATACCTCAAATAAATTATGCGGGGGGGAGGGGGGGAATAAAATGCAAATTCCCGTCTGTAGTTCTATCAAAACTTGTTGCAGTTCCCACTCCAACTCAGAGAAACGTGAGGTATAGCCTATAGTTCCGGCATAATCCCCGTGCACTAAACCAGTGTGGGTAACATTCTCCATCACATTATATCACATTACGAAACTTCTCTCCCCTTAATCCCCTCCTCCCCCCTTTTCAGATCCATTTTACCCTTTTCCTATAAACCCTTTTGTTACTAATGAACTTACACAACCATCAATCAACAGGTTTTCATATTTTAAAAAACAAACTAATTCATTCCCCTCACATACAGTTCTGCACCCGCGTTGTGAGATAATCTCAAATAAGCCGAGTATTGTGTTTTATTTTTATTTTACACACTTACCGGTAGTCACATTGAATTATATATGTATCAGGTCATGCGTGTTCACTTGTAATTGAATTGAAACAATCGCGTAGGGCGGGAGAAATATTGTTGTAAAAAAAAACCCTCGGTTTTTTAGCTCACGAAATATTTAAAATTATTTGTTTTAGGTAGAAAAAAAATCCAAGGCGTCAGCCCTTAAGCTAACTTTACCGACCAAGCAGCTGCCGCATGTTAGCTAAGATCGTGCTAACATTTGTAAATATAGGGTGTCATGTTGTCAGCACAACCTCAGTTATCTAGACCGGAACCGCTACGTTTTTAATTCAAGTAGCTCCTCATATGTCCTGACGAAGCTGAGTTGACCCCTTTCCAGACCCAGTGCTTCACATGATAATCTGTAAACAACGGGGATCGAGCCCGGTACTTCTGGATCTGTAGCCAGGAACTCTGACCACAGAGGTGGTAAGAAATATAAAACACAACGAAACCTTAAAGCACTGTGAGTTATCCATTTTAATTTGATTTTGAATTGCATATTAATTAATCCCCAAGGTTAATTTATTTGGTCACCTGTTCCGGTGACCACATGGTCTAAGGCGTCACTTTCGTGTTATACTAGACTGCATATGACAGCGAGATCAGGGTTTGAATCCTGAGCGGATGTAATGGAGGTGGTTTTTCCAAATTGGTTTTTCCCGTGCGAATGTGGAAACACTTCCTCTAAAGTCAACCTTACTTATCCGTAGCTCATTAGTGTAATTATTACGGGTATAGCCTGAACAGTTAGTAAGACGCAGTGCTAAAAAATTATATATTTTGTCCCCGAGTCTTACTAACCATTCGGATTATAGCCTACTATTATGTAACCTATTAATTACACTAATGGTTTTAATGATTAGGAAAGTTACATTTAGAGGAAGTGAGCCCGCATTTGCGTAGAGAGTGGAAAACCATTTTGGGAAAACCACCCTCAGTACACCCGCCCGAGATTCAACCTCGACCTCCCCGTCATAGGCAGTATAGTCTATTGGAGCTTAGATCATTTGACAGCCAAAGCGGGCTGCCGAGGTAATTAAGGTGGTAAAGCGGGCTGCCGAGGTAATTAAGGTGGTAATGTAAGGTACACGAGAAAAAGCCAATAGTTTTTGCAGTTATTATATTATTTATTTTGGACAAAACACATAAAATATTGCTACAGTAGAAACGTAGTGGTTAATTTTCTTCACATAGCGATCTCAACCGTTCTTAAGCATCTGCCATTAACATGACGGCATTTGATGAGAAACTTTTTAAATGAAGGGAAAAAGCGATCTTAAAATTCTAGGACACTCTTGACAAATATTCAATAAAATGTTGATATCACCGCGTAAAGAAAATTAAACTCTTACGTTTCTATCTGGAGACATAATTATTTGATTTATTTAAAAAAAAAAAGTTTTGATATAAAAACTGGAAAAACATTCATTTTGTCTCATGTTCCCTACTCTCTCTACAGTGATTGGTCTAATGACAAGCGGTCGTATCCGTTCCGGCGTCCTTGGTTCGTATCCTGACCGGGCTAGTATACGACCTCATCCCCCTGGATTCACGTGAGTCTGTTTATATCTCACCGCTAGATTTAAATATATTGTGTTCGGGCTCCAGTCACGTTCCCTAGCAACGATTAGACTGGGCTTGATTTAAATTGAAGATAACAGATGGATAATTAGGGCTTATAGGGGATATTAGGGCGGATTATCATTTGAAGAATGAACATAGATAATGTAAGTTGAATTGGAGTGACTATCTGACGTTACAACTCTTTGACTGCGCGAACGTTTGACTCACGTCCGTTCTGTGTGATGGTGTGATCCGCTAGTGTCTGACACACGTCTGTTCTGTGTGATGGTGTGATCACTGACTGTCTGACACACGTCCGTTCTGTGTGATGGTGTGATCCGCTAGTGTCTGACACACGTCTGTTCTGTGTGATGGTGTGATCACTGACTGTCTGACACACGTCCGTTCTGTGTGATGGTGTGATCCGCTAGTGTCTGACACACGTCTGTTCTGTGGGATGGTGTGATCACTGACTGTCTGACACACGTCTGTTCTGTGTGATGGTGTGATCACTGACTGTCTGACACACGTCCGTTCTGTATGATGGTGTGATCCGCTAGTGTCTGACACACGTCTGTTCTGTGTGATGGTGTGATCACTGACTGTCTGACACACGTCCGTTCTGTGTGATGATGTGATCCGCTAGTGTCTGACACACGTCTGTTCTGTGTGATGGTGTGATCACTGACTGTCTGACACACGTCCGTTCTGTGTGATGGTGTGATCGCCGACTGTCTGACACACGTCTGTTCTGTGTGATGGTGTGATCACTGACTGTCTGACACACGTCCGTTCTGTGTGATGGTGTGATCGCCGACTGTCTGACACACGTCTGTTCTGTGTGATGGTGTGATCACCGACTGTCTGACACACGTCTGTTCTGTGTGATGGTGTGATCGCCGACTGTCTGACATACGTCTGTTCTGTGTGATAGTGTGATCACTGACTGTCTGACACACGTCCGTTCTGTGTGATGGTGTGATCGCAGAGTGTTTAACATTAAACTTATGGCTCCCGGCTAAGAGTCAATCACAGCATAACTAAAAACACAAGTTTAACCTAAGTAGCACAATTTATGTACAGATATAATCCACAAACTCGTCTATTTTGTTTACAAGTTTGGTGTGGTAAGTAAATGCAACAATAAAAAAACCTTTGGAAGGAAAATAATATATTCAGTAGGTACCGGGTCCTAGTAGCCCATATGTGCACCGCCCGGAAAAAAACCCAATCTCCCTTCGCTCAAACAATCTTGGCCTTCTTCTTCCTGCAAAGTTCTTCAACCCCAATCCTCCCTGAAACATCCCTATCTACCAACCCTCTCACTAAACCCACCCCTATGTTTGTATGAGCCAAGCAAGCACAAGCCTCTCAGAAGAAATGGAGCTATACAAATTAGCCCCTCGTACTCCAGGAGTCTTCAAAAATCATCCCTCGGCACATCCCTTCCAAGCAACCCCTTCGCTTTTTATGGCACTCAAAAAAGTGCGTTAGGAATCTCACGAGTGTGGCGTATTCCAATGTTAGTTTGTTTTTTTGAGTGCATGTAATAAACACAACTAATAAAACAAGACTGAAAAACCGTGTTTATATATAAAGTCGATAACCTTTTTATTACCACGTCTTACTACCTGTTCAGGTTACACGCATATGTACTAATTACGCTAATGAGTTAGGGATGAAAAAGGTTTAATTTAGAAGAAGTATACCCGCATTTGCGTAGAGGGAGATTATAAAATCATTTTAGGAAAATCACCCTAAGTACACCTGACAGGGATTCGAACCTCGATCTGCCTAACATGAGAGTGACGCCTTAGACCATGCGGCCACCAAAGTAGGTTTCTTAAATCCATCCCACGTAGTTTTTTATATGAGTTAATAAGAAGTTTAGGAAAATAGAGAGGTCAAATTTTATTTTCTTTAGAAATGAAACCATGATTAATGAGAATCGAATCGCAACAGCCACGAATAGTAAGCTCCATAGTTAGGTTTGTCCAACAAATACCACACTTAGTACAGTGCACGACAAATCATTTTCATGATACACATTATCCTAAATGAAGGGTGTATTGTTTTAAATATTATAAAATAAATAACTTTCCAAATGGCTGTCGAACAGTTTAAATATTAGCTCTTTGTCTCCATACCATTTTATAGATTATAGTGTGCTCATGAATTATATTATTTATACACAATACATTTGATTATATATTAACTGAAACCATAAACAAATTAACTTAGGCGTACACCAACCCCTTGGGGTTTAACTTTAACCTTTATACAATGAGACAACACACAAATCACATCACGTATTTGTTTATTCATCAATAATTATTTTCAACTCATCAATGACAATTGATCACTAATGGATTTTTATATACAACATTTATAAATCATAAGAGTTGTCCAATACCGTACTTTTCAAACTCATCAAAGAGAATAAAAGAGGATTATTGAATGAAGCGGAACGAATGTTGATCTTCACTTGTCTGTCGACTCATCGCACCATCTGTTGAGGATGCGTGAAACTAATCTTGACGCGCTTAGTCACGCCTAGCAGACAATCAGAATGCCGTGTGTTTTCTCAGGGTTAGATCCCTCTTCAAACTGTCAACATCAATTTTTAAACGAGTTAAACAAGTTTGAAGCTGTAAAGTAACAAAAAAAAAAAAAAAAAGAGAAGAAGAAGAAAGGTCGAAAGACACTCAAATACAAGTTATCAAAATAGAATAACAATAAAAATGCCCAAATATACAGATGGCAACAATGGAATTTTGTTTGTTATCATTTTGTCTATTATCATTTTGTATGAATATTCTTCTTTACACTAAATTTCACTATTCGTTAGGCCTAGAGACGCTCAATTAAGTTACGTCCTTTTAATCGTAGCTTAGTGGATCTCGAGAAACACATTGGCTATAGGTTGCTAAAGTGAACAATCTAAAGACACTCATGAAATAATATTAACTAAACGAAATATAGGCCTAAACAATGTTTTGAAAATTACTCAGATGAAAATGGATGGAATAATTATATTGTTATTGTTGCAGAAAACTTTAAAGGATTTACTAAAATGATAGAGCGTTCGTTGAAAAACATAGGTCTCAGTAGCGTACGCAGGATTACGAAGTAGGGGGGTTGGAGCAGTGGGGTTTGGTAGATGGTGCCCCCCAACCAAGGGAGACCAATTTTTTCTACCATTATATACACCTAGAAGCTTTTTTGGAAAGTTTCTTATTTATATCTGTTAGTTTGATCATTAATATTTGTAAACAGTAATCTTACGACACTAGAAGAGAGGTAAGGGGTTAATCCTACTGACCAAAAAAGATAATCCACTCCTAAGAAATAAATATATTTGGTTATTGATATTGAGACTAATTCTTATAACCTGATATTTTTTTTTTTGCTCACAATGTTTAATTAGTACAAACCCTCCCATTTTATTTTCTCCCCTAAACTATGGTAGGGAGCTCATTCCCCCTCAAGCCCCCCCGTGGGTCCGCTACTGATAGATATACACCGTATACTACTTTGATTGTCATCAAAAACGCTCATCGCAACAATGTAACTTAAGATGCGCTTTTGGAAATAAAATTAGAAATACAATAAAGAGCATATTAGCAAAGATTATTATTAATGTAAAATTAAAAAGATTCAAACAAACTTAATCTTATTTTGAATGTCACATCCCCTTTTTAAAACAAGTTTTATCTGAATAAACATCTTGAACAAGTAACAAATTATGCTTGTTTGATCAACTGTCAAAATATATGATAATCGATAGGAGTAAAATAAAATTTGAATGTGCTGTGTAAGAATAACAAAATATAGCTTTTTTTTTCTCGATAAACTTGCCGAAATGCCGAAATATAAGTCGTTCCTCTGTAAGTATACGCACGAAAGGAAAAATATCAGAGAAACAGCAATAATGGAACTCATTCAGCATTTTATTAGTCCTTATTTTTTAAACACATTTTGAAATTTAGTAAGGCGAGATCATATATTATTTGTGAATCAATTAGTCTGCAATGAAAATATATTAAAATTTTAGAAAATTACAAAGAGTTGTATTACATATTCAGCAAGTTTGTAAAATGTACAAGAAACATTAATTTTATATTATAAAGAATGATAGTCGAAAATGTTTAGCATAAGAGCCTTTGTAACAATAGATAAACATAGTTAAAATTGAGAAATATCACATTTAAGATATTAGTCTCATGAGTAATCGTAAAATAATTTGTTATTGTAAATACAATTTATATTATTCGCTCAATATTATAATATTTATTACTGATGATGATGTAATTTATTTTATAAATTTAATTAAAGCAGAAAGACTAAGGAATTAATTTTAAAAAAAGCTATTGTAAAATGGTGAAAAATTATCAAAGAAATATAGAAAATATAAAAAGATGGATTTTACTTATTGAAGATTCTAGTAGTGATCCCTTTCTCCTTAAGGTGGGGTGGAATGGACGCGGGAAAAACCAGTGTTTTGCAGTTTTTATGGCAAAACATTTATTTTTGCCAAAATAAATAAAATATTGCTCCAGTACAAACATAAAATTTAATTTTCTTCACACGGTGATATCAACAGTTGTTGAATATCTGACAAGGGTCTCCTGAAATTTAATTGACAAATTTTCCTTTTCATTTAAAAAGTTTTAATCTAATACCGCTATGCTCATGACAGATATTCAACAACTTTTGATATCAACATGTGAAGAAAATTAAACCATATGTTTGTACTGAAACTTTTTTTTCCTGTAAAAAAAATAAGTTTTGCCATAAAAACTGCAAAAACACTGCCCTTTTCTCGCGTCCCCTCCCCCCCCCCCCTTGAGTTACTCACGCAGCGTCACAACTTAAAAACAAAGGGATTATTCTCACTGTCTAAATCCTGATCAACGTGTTGTTACAGCCAATATTATTGCTGAGGGAACTGCAGGTCTTATGGAGGAAAGTTTTATCTTCGCTCTCTCTGTGTTAACTGTTGCCAAATCTCCTCGCTCTTGGTTATGTCTGATGTGCTGGGTTTAGAAGGAGCTACTGGCAACCTTCACTAGAAAGTTTTCTCAGATTTGAGGGAAGATTGACGAGAAAATGACAAAACTGTTTCCCAATGTAACCATGCAATTACCTCGGCGATGATATTCAGTGTAGTTAGTATACCACCTTTATAGCGTGGACCAGTAATATATATATATATTTCGGTCTAGCACTCCACTCAACCCACAATCCACACCATCGATCATTAGAGGCGAGTAATTGCTTTATGAATCAATAACAGAGCAACGAAATGCCCTCCACCCCCACACCCTACTCAGAATGTAACGGAACAACATTTCGTGTTCGGAGCTGAGCTGACTTATGTGCGAACAAAATGACAACAAAACGTGTCCCGAATACCGGATCACCCCTCCGAACGAATTGTTTTTAATATTGCGCGAACAAAATAAAACTCCCACGTATGTGCGGTTGTGTATCGCTTCAGTGGCCGAGTGGTCTAGGCCTCTCGTGTTAGACTGGCCTGCTGATGACGGGGAGATCGGAGTTTGAATCACAGTCAGGTCTACTGACGGTTGTTTTCCCTAAATGGTTCCCCACTCTCCTTCCACGCAAATGCAGGTAGATTACCTCTAAAATAATTCCTTCCTCATCCCTACCCTATTAGAGTAATTATCATATTATATGCGAATAACCTGAACCGGTAGTAAGATGCGGTGATAAAATAAATGTTAAAATATATATGCAGGGTTGCCACTATTTTCTTAATACAAAATTCTCTGTATTTTCCAAGTTTTCCAGAGTGAATCTACATTTTTTTCAGATGCATTATTTAGAAAGTAGTATAGAAGAATGAAATTTCACTTTTCATTAAATTGGCTACTGTGACGTCATGCAGTTGGTGTTTATAACAAGAAAATTTTACCTCGATGGAGAACTAAATGCAGGTGTCACGCAACTCAATGTTTCCATGACAAAAAAAAAAGCGGGGTATGACGTGGAAGATAAGCGATTTAACGTTATTATTTTTTCATTTTACTTTTTCTTCTATGCAAGGACCTACTATTTAAAGATTGCAGTTTAATGTTCAAAAATCACAAATATCCCAGTGTTTCTTTTAGATCTTTGTGAAATCCCATATGTTTCCTCAGCGCGTGGCAACGCTTATATGTCACACGTTCTAAGACAAATTTGATATGTCCTGCTTATTTAGTTTCAAAAGCAGTTTGTTTAAGCACACGGATGTACATTCCATTCACCCCGAAAGGTAGGTATTACCTTGGCCTACTACACTATGGCTCTATTCTGTGCCATAGTGGAGCAATGTAAGGTAAGCTTACAGTAAATAATGGTTTACTAACATATTTTAGAAGCATTACATAAATAGATTTCCTTGGTATGCTTTTAACTATTTTGCTACGGATAGCCCAGATGTGTAGTGTGACCAACATTCGTAAAAATAATTGTTGCAATTTTTTTTCATTTCTGTGATATTTTTAAAATTTCAATCAAAAATGAAATTACGATGAAAAACTTCAAAAGGCCTAATACATTTTGCTGCTCAAAACTCCTATCGGCACGCGAAAGAATTTATCTGAGCATTAGCGACAAATTGAGCACAAGATATATATATAATATATATATATATATATATATATATATATATATATATATATATAAGTTCACCCGCCCTGCACACCTGCACTATGGCACGAATTATACAATACATCCATAGCGTAATCAGTCAAGGCAAGACTGGCAAGTGCTTAGGAGAGCTCGATATCCCGTACAAATGGACAATGTTTCGTATTGAATTCATTACAAGTTAACTATTATCGTGGCGACTATTAGAAACACAGGTAGCTATCATGGAAACATGTGTGTGATTTGGTGGGGCGCAGCTCATAGTTTTCAGCTATGTTTAAGTATAAACTCATGTGCAGAAGAGATACATGTTGTCTTACATCAGCAACATAAAGAGTTATTTTCCCAGGTATTTCAAACAACAGTAAATCGAAATATCTTTGTTTTGAAAAAAAAAGATTGAAGTAAATTGTTTTGATGAAGTTTATTTTATTTATTTAAAGATATATATATATATATATATATACAGTAGAGTCCCGACTATTCGACCTAAATGGGGTCGGTGCTCGAATAACCGAAATGTCGGATAGTACTAAATAAGAGGAGGAGCTGCCACGAAACAAATCAAAACTAAATGGAAGTGCAGAATAAATATTAAAAAAGGATTTGTAATTACTCCTTAGCATAAATTATGCAATAAACTAAAAAACAATTTTTGTATTCATGTAAACAAAACAAATGATTTTAAATCAATTAAATGCAACTCTTATTATACACTGTAGTATGCGAAATGCGAAAGTCACTGTTTAAGAAATTGGTGCTTGAAGTTGGTTTCCCAGCTTTGCTTCTCTTCCTTGCGGCGAGGTCACACCCATAGCACGTGTGTGTATGTATATATATATATATATATATATATATATATATATATATATATATATATATATATATATATATATATATATATATATATATAATATGTTCGGAGATTAATAGCCCAAACTGCACATACAGCTTGTTTGAACAAAAAGTAATACAAAATCCCTGTACACTTATATCCGGAAACCTATGCTAATACCATTAAATTGTACCCAAAGTTTCTGCGTACAGCGCCGGGATTCCAAATCTTTTCATACGTGTACAACAGGTTGCATAGGAGTTAGGCGCGTGGCACTACACACCTCGACACCTTGGAGCACGGTAGCAGAACATATCACAATTAAAAGTAAGCAACATACCAGTCCATCTAAAAATGAGAATACGTTCTGAGAGTCATCATTAACGGTCCTACATCACAGAACGTGCTTGCCATTATTACATGTGCAGTGCCGCGCGCCTAGCTCCTATGCAACCTGTTGTACACGCATGCTTGAACAGCTTTGTTCTCCCGGCGATATTCGCCGAAACTTTGAACACAATTTAATGGTATTAGAATAGTTTTCCGGATGTAAGTATACAGGTATTTTGTATTACTTTTGGTTCAAACGAGTTTGGGCTATGAGTTTCCAAACACCCTGCCTGTGTATATATATAATTTAATATATGCCAAATTGATTCAAAATGTACATCAGCATATCACGTGTTCCCCGATGTGGGTCTTGTATGGCCCACTCCAAGGACTTGCGCGGTTCTCACACTACCTGGTGTAGTAGTTGTGAACTAGTAATACTAGTTCTAGTGGACAGGCAAGAGACGGCGCGTCGGTCGATGATGGATCCGCTCGTCCATCAAGTCAGTCACCCGATACCAGAAAAAAGTGGAAAAGGGGAGGGGGTGACATCACAAACGTTTTAAAATATATCGGTCCTCATGTTACAGCCAGACGGTGAAGGGTGTAGGACCAATTCATATGTGGACTATAGTGCGTTCCACGGCTGTCAGCATCTTCACACACTATAGTCTCAGCCACACCGCAGCACATTTCCATCAATATTTTTTACTCCACATCTCACTACTGTAAACAAATTAGTGCTACTATTTATTTATCGACAACTCAATTAATTTTTTATCGACCTTTGAGAAATCTTGTTCCATAAATGATGAACTAAAGGAAGATCAAAATATAAAGCAAAGGTATCACACACACACTCACATAAATATATACACAGACAGAAACACACGTGTCCCAAGTTTTGTTGGGATTGGTACATCAGTTCAAAGGCTGCGAGTGGGCCAGAAACGACCGTCACATTGTTCTATATTAGTTGAGTTGAGAGGGAAGCCTACCGGAGCGCCTAGACGCGCTGTAGACGGTCAGAAATCCCACGTTATTTAAGAAGTGGTTTGTTATTTCAAAATATGGTTCACGCCAAAATGGAGATGTAAGGAATCAGTATGCTCCTATAGCATTGAAAAACCTTGTATCTCAAGTTTTATTATGATTATTTTTATTGTTTGAAATAGAAGAATTAGCTTATTTTTGGCAAAGTTTTACGCTAAATGTTGCACCGGCTAATTGAAGGGAAATAACCTCACACTGCAGTATTTCTTAAGGTTCATGATATTGACCGTTCTGAAGTTTCCGAGCCGCTAAAGAAATCACTCCTCCTAAGTTATCTTAAATTGTTATGTTGCAACCCTGTTAAAAATAACTTGATTTGTTTGATAAAGGCTCTATCTATGTTTCGCGTGATACGGCTTGGAAAATAAGCTAGTTCCACATTTTCATTTAATATTTTTATGAAGGTTTTTAATCCTATAGCAATATGTTCATACCTCTCGACTTTATTTTGGGGTGAAGCCTATTTTGAACTAACCAACCCCCTTCTTAAATAGCGCGGGATTTCTGGCCGTTTGCAACGCGTTTCAGCGCTACAGTTAACAAGAAGCGGTATTTTTCTTAAAAAAAAAGAGCACCCTGTGACAAAGCCACCCAACACACTTCACCAGACGTCAATCAAACGTGTCGTGGCGTTGTTTTTACAGTAATCTGTTTCTTTCTCTTCCTGACATGCTTTTACCGCCACCGGAAAGAGTATATAATACTAAAATAACCTTTTTTTCACTTGTATCCTTCCTTTCTCAATCCACTTTACTCCTTTCAAACCTTCGCCAGAAATTTAGGAGGGTGTGGCACAAACATAAAACACAAGAGTCGTCGCTATTATTTACATTTGGTTATGTATGTATTTATTTACTTCTCGCCAAATGAAAACACAGCTTTGGAATAGACGAGATATTAAGGTCGTTGTCTACCTTTGACGTAGCTGCAAGCCAAGATGGGATAATGTATTTACATTCTATTCGGTGAGTTTTAAAGATATACCATAAGTTCTTAAAATAATTCTGAAAATAGTAGTCTCTTACGGTCCAAAATTATTTTTTCAGATCATGAAGTATTTTTTTTTTCTAAACGGATATTATTTAAATAATTTACAGCTCACGTAGGTTATTTGGTCTATTCAGTAGGAACCTTTCTGCCAGTATGTAAATTAAAAAATCCCGTGGAAGCATATGTCTGTCTATAATAGGAAAAAGGAAAGATGTAATTTTTAAAAGAAAGTCAAGGTTGTCCAGGCGCAAATAGTAGAGAGAGTAAGTGTGTATACCCGTCAGAGGAAGAGGGAAAGTATTATCAGCATATAAACAAGAGGCCTCGCAGGGTAAACTACTCATTTTCTTCCCTCTATTTTTATTTTGTACATTTGTGTCCAAGTGTGATGGGGCTTTAAAGTGCTTTAAGTGCGTCAAGTTAATATGAGATCCGCTTCACAAAATGGCTTCGAAATCACCAAGTAAGCAACTTCGTTGAGCTATTTTTTATTTGTGAGTAGTCTACGTTTAATACTTGGGCACGCACACTAAGGCGTCCGGTCTGGACTGCCAAAGACGAGTAGTTCGGTGTTTGAATCCCGACTAGGTGTGCTAAATATGATATTCCCTGAGTTATTTTCCCCTCTCCTTCCACGCAGCTGCGGGCACGTTTTCTCTTTGTTCTACCTTCCTAATCCATACTCCATAGGTGTAAATATGCGAACTACCCGGACGGGTAGTAAGACGCAAAGTCTTATCGTTCAGTTATTATGTTCATCTTCGGAGAGTTTTATTCAGCCGCACTTATTGTCATGCAGTCCTAAGCGTCAGGCTCGCAAGAAACAGAATTTCCTGTGACTGGGGAGGTTGAGGTTCATATCTCGAGCAGATGTGCTAAGGGTGGGTTTTCGCCATGCAATTTATAACTGTGTGTTTCCAACCCTCTCTACAGGTTATGGCGGATGCCAGTGACACACCTAGGAGGGATAAGAAGGAGGAAATTTGGGCATTCAACCCCTAAACCCATTCAATATTGCAAAATTTTAATTAAAGCTACTAATGAAATTCTACTAATATGTAGAACACTGGAGATTTGGCGAATACATAGGCTTAATTTTAAGACTTTTAAGATTTTTTAAGAATTTACGACTTTATATTCAAAAGTTATATCTCTCTAGAGTCTAAACACATCAAATTCACATTGGTGATCATGCGGTCTCAATGTCAGGCACAGCCAATCCGTTTGTTGGTGACATAGAGGTCTGGGTTCGAATCTAGCCTAGTGTGTTGAGGATAGTTTTTACCAAATTAATTCCCACTTTGCCCTCATCAAATGTGGGTACATTTCCTCCAAATTCTAAGGGTGTATGTGAAACTAAAGCAGCACTTTGTGAACGGGCACTCCCAACACACTTGGTTTCGGTGAATCGTGATAGATTTTCTGTTGGTGTAATTCAACTGCAATCCTACAATTTCCATGCTGGTGCATTTATTTCCACAACATTTCACAAGGATGTTACTATATTAGTGTGGAGAGAGAAAACATTTCCAGTGCCAGCAGATACCATTGTGCTTTGTTCGAAACTGGTCAAGTATTCAGTAGACTCCAAAACACATTTTTTAGCACCTCGTCTTAATACACGTATTATGTTCTGATTAATATAATAAGTTAGGGACGAGTAAGGTTGAATTTAGAGGAAGTGTACACGCATTTTCGTGGAGGGAGAGTGGAAAACCAATTAGGAAAAACAATCTCAGTACACCCGACCGGGGTTCGAGCCCCAATCTCCCCATCATCGGCAATCCAGTATATTAGGAGAGTGACGCCTTAGAGCAGTCGTGCACAAGCCCGAGGGCTGAATGGGCCCTTAACCTCATTGTATGCGGCTTGCGAGAGGTCGACATAATTTAAAATTGTGTTTGGGAATCTACCCTTGAAGCGTTAATGTTTCACTGGTGAGGCCCCCCCCCCCCCCCCCCGTTGTCGAGTCAAGGGAAGAATGAATGCTTTCGTTGCTATTTGGGGAGTCTTTCTTTGGATGTCCCTCGTTGTCAGCCAAATAGTGAAGTGGGAATGTAGGGGTTTGTGTGATTCTCTTCTTTGGATGTCCTGGGTTGAGCGTCTTACTACCGTTCGGGTTATACGCACTTACGCTAATGTGTAATGGTATGGTGGATTGTGAGATGAAATGGAGGACTTACAGTTTAACGTGGGATCCGAACCAGGTGGAGGCCTGGCATTCCACACATTCACAAGTTGTGATTAATACAAGTCTTTCAGAGGTGAAGGAAGGGTTTGGCAATCAGATAAATCTGTGCCGGAACCAAGGATTGAACCCCGGACCCCCAGCACAGAGGTCTGACACCTTACCCCTAGATCACCAGGTCACCTTAAATTAACAAAAAATAAATTTCAACCAATTAATGTCTTTATATACATATATATATAATTAACGTCTTTAATTGGTTGAAATTTATTTTTTACTAATTTAAGGTGACCTGTGGTCTAGGGGTAAGGTGTCTGACTTCTGTGTTGAGGGTCCGGGGTTCAATCCTGGGTTTCCGGACAATTTATCTGATTGCCAAACCCTTCCTTCACCTCTGACAAGATGTGTATTAATCACAACTTGTGAATGTGAGGAATGCCAGGCCTCCACCATGGTTCGGATCCCACGTTAAACTGTAGGTCCTCCATTTTATTTCACAATCCACTCTACCATTGCACATTAGCGTAAGTGCGTACAACCCGAACGGGTAGTAAGACGCGGTGCTAAATAATAATAATAAATTAATAATAATAATAATAATAATAAATGTAAATGTTTTCTCAAGCTGAGTGAAAAACACCAAGTGATGGCTACTTGGACACAACAAAGTGCTAAGCTAATCCAACCTAACCTAGTCTAACCTAATCTAATATAAGGCAAAAAGATTAGTGGGGCCAAATTCATATCTACCAGCAGGTCTATTATTTGTTCTAGTCCTCCTGGTCAGTGATCGAGGCCCAACTAAGCTACTAACTTTTGGGCCAAGGGGTCTGTGGCCCAACTGTTATGTGCCAGACTAAACTCGCGGTGCAAAAAACTAAATAATATTGTTTCAAACGCCTTGACGTTCTCGACCGTGGTTGGTCGTTTCCCCCTCCGATTCTGCTTGCCGCTACGACTCAATCATTCCCTACAACTCACCGAGCGGAATATTAACCTTCGCTAACGTGATTAGCTCGGCCATCATCGCTTCTGTGACCTTCCTCCCTCTCGCGCTGATGCAGCCAGCAATTTCCGGGCCTGCAGGACGGCGAATTAAACCGGCAGGGACAGTTTGGGGGGGGGGGGGGGGGAGCAGTGATTAGCGGGCCAATATTCGCTCGCTAATAACCCTCTCCCCCTGCCCCTGTGTTTGATCTGTGTCCGGGTTTATAAAGTATGTTGAGTGACATTTGTTACGGTGTACTGCAAGGTCCGGGGTAGTGATTGTTTTTTTAATTTTTTTTTTGTTCGATTTGGGGGTGGGGCGGTGGTCATTCGATTACGAATTTGAGAGGTTATTAATATAAACCCTGGCTCATGTCATTTTGTAGATTCAACCGAGTTTACGATAATTAACTTTTCCATAGCTCTTTTGGTGGCATTTCCAGGGGGAAACTATTTATGATCATCGAATGAATCGAAGTAAATATGATTATATCTAGCTACCTGTATTAATAAAATTAAGATTTTTTGTCTGTCATGAGTATTGCGCGATATCTACCGCATGAAGAGGTCTGAAATTTAAAAATTAGTAGCCTCTGTGCACAAACATGTGCACCTCGAAGCTGGGATTTTATTTTATTTATCTACCATAAATTGGGATGAATTGCAGTTGGGTCACGTATACCTGTTATGACTTGCGTTTAGTTAGGTATTGTTAAGCCCACATAACAGTTGGGTCAAGAGTTCCTTCTTGGTAATTGTAAAAATAGACGTACTGGTGTTATAACTTGGCCACAGCTGTTGTGGTGCTCCATTCAGGATGGTTGTAAATGTTTTCTCAAGTTAAGTTGATAGATAGTAAGATACAACAAGTGCTAAGCTAATATAACCTAACTAACCTAACCAAAAACAAGCCTAACCTAATATAAGGCAAAAAGATTGGTGAGGCCGAGTTTATAATTATCTACCCGTAGTTCTATTAACTAAGTCCTCCTGGCCAGTGATTGTGGCCCAACTAAGCTATGAACGTTTGGGTCAAGGAGTCCCGTGGCCCAACTGTTATGTGCCGATAAACTGGGTCGGAACAAATAAAATGAAGATTTTTTCCCCCTGTCTGTTTTAAGCAAAGGAAAGCGTTGTCCGTCTGTACCACACCTACTCTCCGTTTTTGTTTAGTGCTATCCGTCCCGCTGCCCGTTCGGGAGACCAGCAACTTACACTGAATTAAGGACACGTGACTAGTGTAATTTCTGAATAAACGCACCAGTATTTGCATAGATACAAGATGGGGAGAAGAGAACCTGCCATTGTACCCTAGTCGAAGATGAGGCTGAGGAAACATCCTCTCTGACAACCCCTTTATTTATATTCCTAGCGGGTTTTTATACGTCCTAGGGGAGCTTTAGAATTTGAGCCCCAGTTGTATTCTGTATAATATAGGCCTAAATCAAACAAAACACTCCGGCATGACGCAAAATAATAATGATATTAATAATAATATGCCAAAATATCGGAGAAAAGAAATAGATTAGCCCTTCCATCCCTACCATAATCAGTGTGTGTAAAAATAGTTATCTCTACTTCCCTTTATTTATTTTTGGAAGCTTTTGTCTAAATCAAATATCAAAGAGTTGTTTTTATCACCACGTCTTACTATCCGTTCGAGTCATACGTCTATGTATTAATTACGCCAATGGTTTTAGGGATTAGGAAGGTTATATGAATAGGAAGTGTACCCGCGTTTGCGTGTAAAAAGAAAGAGAGTGGAAAATCATTTAAGGCAAACCACCCTCAGTACACGCGACCGTGATTCGAACCTTGATCTTCCCGTCATTGGTAGTCTAGTCTACTTCGAGAGTAGCGTGTTAGACCACGCGGCCACCAAAGTGGGTTTCCTTGCATTAGAAAAAATACAAGCTTGAACGCTCGTAAATTTTTCTACACTAATATTATGAACATTAATAACAACAGTTAAATTTTAAAAGAATACAAATATAAACCAAAAGGAAAACATCAGAAGTTTTGGCTGCGCCTTTGGAAAATGTCCTTTATTCATAATTGAAAAACTTGGCAGTCCTAATTATTGCTATTTTATATTGTGAAAAACAAATAAAGAATATTCTCAAATTGCCCCACGGAAACCACGGCGGGGCCCAGTTTGAAAAACGCTGTTCTTTGCTATCACTAGCTTGGGGACTCACACGAGTACATAGTACGACCCTTCTGGGGTTCTCGGCCATCATATTAGGGGAGGGTCTTCCCTAAAAGATGTCACGCGTTTTAAAGGGCAAGGGAGACAGACCTAGCGTGCGTGACCTGCTGTCACCTGGGGTGGGAGGCAGGGGGAGAACCAGCCACGAATAAACGTTTAATAAAACCGCGCTGTAATCTTTCTATTGCGTGTTTCGTGTATAGTAAAATATGGATTCATTCTTAGCTCACTCACGCGTTTATTAATTAATTATTTTAATCACCAGGACTTATAATTAGTTTTATTTTCCTAGAGGACACGCACAAGACCCAAAACAGAAATGTAAGTCAGCTTAGCTTAAATCTCTAGTTTTTTTTTTTTTTAAAGTTTGTTCATTGTGAGGACCTATTTGGGGAAAGAGAGCCAGGTGACATCAGTTGTGGCGAAACCCTTTTTTTAAATGTATATATGTATGTATGTATGTATGTATGTATGTATGTATGTATGTATGTATGTATGTATGTATGTATGTATGTATGTATGTATGTATGTATGTATGTATGTATGTATGTATGTATATATGTATGGACGGGGGGGGGGGGGGGAGAAGGGTGTTTACGTTGGTAAATTTTACCCCCCCTAAAAATTGAAAGGGGGTAAAAAGTATAATTTTTACTACCCCAAAATATTATAGCTAAACTTTTAGATAATGTAAAGATCTTGTTGAGCCAAGATAAAAAGTTCACACTAAGGTAACATAACCAAAATAAAATTTGCTTGGAGCACACACTGTTTGAAAACTCTGATAGTGATACCAGCTACATCAGCTACTGCAGAAAAAAGTTTTTCAATGCTTGTACGAAAAAAACTAAAAACTATAGGCCTATTCACTGCACGATGAGGCAACGTAGAATAAATCACCTGTGTCTGCTGAATTCATACCGTGAGAGGCTCAACAAACTTGAAAATTGCAAAACTATTTAGTGGTCTTATAGCTAGTTACGAATATAGGGCAAAGGTGTATGGAGACCTACTTTAATTTTCGGTGTTTCATAATTTTTAGCTAAGCCATATCAGATTTAATTTTTCTTAATTTGTTTTGTGTATATTAATTCTAATGTTTGTCATGACTGAAATAAATTAGAAAAGTACACAATGGGACTGTTAAACACAGTTATCCCTCGTCATACGCGATCTCACTTTCCGCGTTTTCGCCATAACGCGATTAAGAAACAGTAAAAATCATGCATTGTCGGCTGTAATTTCGCAATCACCCTGTACGGTGGTGACGTGACCTTGTGCGCGCACATTCCAGTGAGGACAAAGATATTTACTGTACAGTTTGGTGTTAGGGGGTGGTATCAACAACATTGGAGATGCATGGGCAGAAGTTAAACAGTCCTGTATGAAGGGAGTTTGGAAAAATATTTGGCCTGAAGTTTCTGATTCTCATGATTTTGATCCTGAACACGAGCTTTCAATTCAAGACATGACATCATTGACATAACAAGATGTTGGATTTGAGGACATAGACCAGGCAAATGTGGATGATTTTCTCCAATCCCACTCAATATAACTCACCAATGAAGATCTTTAAGAAATGGAGAAAAGGCATAAAGGATGAAGAGGAAGAGCCCTATGATGTTGAGCTATCAAACAAATTCATTAAAACAAATTGATGAATTTTATTTAACACATTGACAGTGCAATTATAATCGTTGAAGAGAATGATCCTAACATGGATAGAAGTGTCAAAGTTGTAAGAAAGATTGAGTTATTTGGCTTGTTACAAAGCACCCTATGGAGAGAGGAAGAATGGCGCCCGTCAGCTGAGTCTTAACAATTTAATCAAAAAAGTTGAAAATCTTCAGTCTAACGACCCAGGGCCTTCACGACAGCAAATGGTGGTACACTTCCTCTAGATTTAACTTTTCTCATCCCTATTCCATTGCGTAATTAGTAGGCCTACATAAGCGTATAACCCGAACGGTTAGTAAGACGCGGTGCTAAAAAATAATAATAGCTCTAAAATGAATATACGGATTTTGACAAAACTTTGGATATTTCTTGTTTATTAAATTTATTTTTAATCCAAGGTCAGCTTGCCGCTTCATATTCAAGAATTTCAAAGGGAGATTAAATAAGCAAGATTATAGAAACCTTATTTGGGGGAGGGGGAAGGGTTATTGGTTAAACTCTTACAATAGGGGGCGACAACAGTTCTACCCCCCGTAGATTATTGCGACAACAGTTCCACCCGTAGATATCCCGATGGATGTTTTCTAGTTATTACGTTGTGTAGTGAAACAAATCAACATGGAACGAAAACCACACACACACGCTTTTCACTTAACGAGCTATTTGTCAACAGTAGATGTAGATTTCAGCTTGTATCTCTTTGTGGGCACATGCGCGTCTTGAGTCAGTTGGTTTAGGCGCATGAGCACTGAGTCAGTTGGTTTAGGCGCATGCGCATTGATTGAGTCAGTTAGTTTTGAAATTTTATTTCTTCCACGTAGATTTTCATGTAGAGGCGCGGACAAAGCTGAGATTGTTTCTACTAGTGCAGTGCGACCTACGCAGTTCGCGCCGGTTTCTTGTGAATCGGTTTAGAGCGCGTCACGTGACCACACTTCGGTTCCGCCCTTGTTTTTTTTTTTTGGGGGGGGGGTGAACGTGTAGATCCCAGCAAGGGTTGAAATATCCCCCAAACTAGTGCACTTTATGAATGGGTCTTAGATTCAAAGCTTGCTGTAGCCCCCAAATGATAGGTTTTTTTTCTGCACTTCTGAGTCTGAGATATGAGTTCTCCCTCCACCCTCCCATAAAAAAGTAAAAGTAGGCCTCATCTGTTTGGAGTCAAATTTCCCCACCCTCATCGCTGAGCCTCAGTCCCCATCAAAAAAATTGAGAGCAATTTTCTCAAAAGAGAGATTTTTGCTACATTTCACTTCTTTAAAAATAAATAAAAAAGTATGTGTTTCCCCCTACTTTGTCACACATACCCTATGAAGGCAATGTGGTGCGCCCCTTCCCCTCGAATAATTCAAAACACATGCATAATTCATGAATTAATGACCCGTGTCTTCACATTCTTTGGGCGAGTGTGTACAAAAAAAACCTTTGAGTGAAATAAACGATACAATGCATTTGAATATATTACGCGTCAGATATTTATAAACCAAGGAAACTCGGAAATGATGCCAAGAGAAATACTTCTTCCTTGTCAAAGTGGTTAGGAAGGCTAACTAAATGTCTAAATAGTGATATACTAGCAGTATGTTTTACCTGCAGCGGTAATGGGCACATGGACTAAGACCGGTGATGGGAAGTCGGGGTTTGAAATCCTGTAGGATATACTGAGGAAATGTTCTATAAATGTTTTATCACTCTTCTTTCACGAAAATACGGGTACATTTCCTCTCAAAATCTACCCTCCTCTTCCCTACACCATTAGTGTAAACACGTGAACAGCTCGGACGGATATTAAGATGCGTATAGCATTTTTTTTATCACGCACCCCTCGTCTTATTATCCGTCCGGTATATCCAAATATTTATATTAATGTGGTAGGGAAGAGGAAGGAAGGAAAATATATCCGTATTTATGTGTGGAGTAAAACATACCCCCACTATAATCGGTGGTGATTCGAACCTAGACCTCTTTATCATCAGGAAAATACCAAACGTATGTAAAAAAAGTTAGGTTTTACTAATAGTCTGAGATTGTCATTAAACTAAACAAATCTCACAAATTAAACGTCATAAATATTAATATAAAACATCAAACTAAAAGAAGAAGAGTTCATTAACCAATTAATAAAGGCTATGTTCATGTTTCCAACCATTTATTTTGACCTCAGAACTACGAAATTTTGCGTGAAACGTCCCATAAAATGAGCGAATTTCATATTACCATGATTTTGATGTTATTTGAATTTTGGTTTGGTTGATATTTTGCCTCTATTTTGTTGTTAACCGTATTTTAAAATAACAACCCCGTTTTTAAGAAAACGCTGGATTTCTGAAAGTCTCAGCCCTTGTAAGTTTTCTTTTATGTACCAATCGTATCCCCCCAGACACATTCAGATCGACTCCTTGTCGGGAAATAAAGTGGGTGGTAGTGGCCAGCTTGTTTGAATTCCATTAGTAGTTTTCGGGCGGTGCGTGGGCTATTAGCGTCAAGTGCTTGTTAAAACATACACAAACACTATCATTAACAATGAAAGACTAAAAACAAGGCGAGGAGGAAAGTTATAAAAATAATAATACAGGTAGGCCCTACTTAAGGGCGCCGTCTTCTTGAAGGGAAATATCCTCAAACTAAGGTATTTTTAAGGTAATGGCAGTTCTTAATATTCAAAGACACGAAAACAGCGTTTTCCAACCAGTGGGCCACGACGGGTCAGCGGGTTTACCGTGGGGATTTGGAGGAAGATCAAAAAGAAGCGCTAAAACATTTTAGGAATATATTTTTTTAAAATATATATCAACATTAATGTTAACAATAACACAATTGTCAAAATGTTAGCTATTGAACTTTAAAACACAATCTTAAATACAATTTTTTTTAAATTATAAATTCTCTTTTTAAAAACTTGATGGTTTGGCTCGACAGTCTTTAGAGCCTTGTTCAGTGTGTCGCGAGTTGAAAAAGATTGAAAATCGCTGCATTAAAATAATACCAATTGTCAATTGTATTAAATTGTTCTGTTGTAATCTTAATTTAAAAAAATTACTTAATTTGCCTCTGGAGGACTAGATCTATTTTTATAAACATTTACTTTGATCTCAGAACTTCAGCATTTCGCGTTAAATGTCGTTGAAAATGAATTAGTATAATATGTTCATGATTTTTTTTATTATAAAACTTCAATCCTAAAACGACATGTCGATCATTACCTTTTCATCTTTATTTTGGCGTGAAGCATTTTCTCGAAACAAAAACCATTCCTTAATTAATCCCCGCAACGCGTCTCAGTGATCTGTTAGGCTGTCTAGCCTAGGCATCGTGGAATAATATAAAAATACAAGCTTTTTGATGGAGGGAGAGGGGGATTGAGTCCCCTCCCACCCTCTGGTATGACCCTGTATGGAACTATTTTCTGGCCACTTCCCTGATATCAGACAAGAAGGCACTTCCAATGTGACTGGGGTGACACCACCCTAGTAAACGAAGGGAACGCTGACTGTCCACAAGATGACGACTGCTGATCCCCCCCTTGAATCCAACAACACTTCTTGACTTGTTGCAGTCATTAGTGCGAGGCGCGCTATCTACGAGCGCGACACGTGATGTGATTGGTCCAGTTGGAGTGCCTCATCCATCACTGTCGTCTGCCACTGAGTCACTGGGCTGCCTGCCCCCCCCCCCCCCCTAGATTCAATTAACAGAGCTAAGTCAAGTACGCGCTTCTCTCTCCTTATATTATTCTAACCTCATCTCAAGTCTCTGTTCGTTTTTCTGGGCTCCATTCATCAACTCGTTTGATGCTCAACTTTGAAAATACAGAGACCGGCTTCGGCGGCCGCATGGTCTAAGGCGCTACTCTCGCAATAAACAAATACTGCCGAGAACGGGGAGATCGGGGTTCGATCCCGGTCAGGTGTACTGGATTTTTCCTACATGGTTTTCCACTCTTCCTCCACGCAAATGCGGGTACACTTGATCTAAATTAAACCTTCCTTATATATAACACAGCTAGTGTAATTAGTACATAGGAGTATAACCCAAACGGGTAGTAAGACGCGGTGCTAAAAAAAAGTATAGCTCTAACGAATGTGGCTCTTTCTTCAACTCTTCGTGTACTACTTTGAAACGATAATGGTACTCTATTCTTGAACTCTTTGTGTAATACTTTGAAACGTTAATGGTACTCTATTCTTGAACTCTTTGTGTACTACTTTGAAACGATAATGGTACTCTATTCTTGAACTCTTTGTGTACTACTTTGAAACGATAATGGTACTCTATTCTTGAACTCTTCGTGTACTACTTTGAAACGATAATGGTACTCTATTCTTGAACTCTTCGTGTACTACTTTGAAACGATAATGGTACTCTATTCTTGAACTCTTCGTGTACTACTTTGAAACGATAATGGTACTCTATTCTTGAACTCTTCGTGTACTACTTTGAAACGATAATGGTACTCTATTCTTGAACTTCGTGTACTACTTTGAACGATAATGGTACTCTATTCTTGAACTCTTCGTGTACTACTTTGAACGATAATGGTACCTTATTATTGAAACTCTTCGTGTATACTTTGAAACGATAATGGTACTCTATTCTTGAACTCTTCGTTATACTACTTGAAACGATAATGGTACTCTATCTTGAACTATCGTGTACTACTTGAAACGATAATGGTACTCTATTCTTGAACTCTTTGTGTACTACTTTGAAACGATAATGGTACTCTATTCTTGAACTCTTTGTGTAATACTTTGAAACGATAATGGTACTCTATTCTTGAACTCTTTGTGTAATACTTTGAAACGATAATGGTACTCTATTCTTGAACTCTTGTGTAATACTTTGAAACGATAATGGTACTCTTTTCTTCAACTCTTTTCGTTTTCGACAGTCTATTACTTTGTAAATACCCCAATTAAAATGCGTACAGTCACTTTATAGTAACACAAATTGTATCAGTAGACAATTACAAACAACTTAACCTAGTACAGCACATCTATAAAACACATACTTTCCTAGCGTCAAAACATTACTAATTACACATTTAAATGTTGCATTTGACTTAACATTAACTATGCAAACATGAATTTATTCTAAAAGACTAACCTACCCTGCACTACTAGTGAAGTGTCTCCAAAGTGTCGGTTTACGATAGATTCACGTCAACTCTTTTTAATGTCCACGCGGACTAAATGCCAGGCTCATTTGGTAAGGTTTTCCGGGGACAGGGAGGTTGGAGTTTGAATCTCGGCCACGTATACTGAAGGTATATGTTTCTAAACAGCTTCCTACTCTTCCTCCACACAAAAAACCGGTATTTTATTTTTTCTAAATTCTTCAACCCTATCCCATTAGCTTAGTTAAATGTGGATAGCCAAGACAGGTGGTAAGATGCGGTGGAAAAAAATAGTTTTACGGTTGAGATCATTTTGAACCTAACATCGAGGGTATGCACATAAACAGCAAGCTAGAGCTTGTGTCTAGCTCAACACCAGCTGAGAGGAACAGGCCATATTTTATGTATAGAGGCCCTGAAGTTCTCCAAGTATCCCAAGATTGATTACTTCTCGCTAACAAACTAGTACCTGCACAGTCTCTAAGGAGAGGCACAAGTGTTAGTTGGCAAGTCTGGAGCGGATGAAGAAGGGTTCTCGGGGAAACTTTGTCAGGCAGCTCAATCATTATAGCGGAATACCACATGGGACGTTGCCGTAACAACCCTTGCAAGAGATTGTCGTCACCGGCAACAACATGAAGGTAAGTAAAGCCTCGAATGTATACTATCGGCCCAAAATTGTGAGCTCAAGTGTTTCCGAGCGTTGTCGGGCATTTCCGAGTGTTGACGGCTGTTTGCGAGCGTTGTCGGATATTTCGAGTGCTTCGGCTGTTTGCGAGCGATGTCGGGTATTTCCGAGTGTGATGGCTGTTTCGAGCGTTGTCGGATATTTCCGAGTGCTGACGGCTGTTTACGAGCGTTGTCGGATATTTCTGAGTGCTGTCGGCTGTTTGCGAGCGATGTCGGGTATTTCCGAGTGTTGATGGCTGTTTGCGACGGTTGTCGGATTTGAGTGTTGACGGCTGTTGCGAGAGTTGTCGGATATTTCTGAGTGCTGACGGTTGTTTGCGAGCGTTGTAGAGTATTTACGAATGTTTTGGGGAGTTTCCTAGTGCTGTCGGGTATTTTCTAGTGCTGTAGACTGTTTCCTAGCGTTGTCTGGTGACACCTATAGTGATCGGGTGACTCCAGGTGTTGTCAAGTGACGCTGAGCACTGTCGGATGACGCGACGTTGCAGAGGAGCGTGTGTTGGCGGGACGAGTGTTGGCGGGGTTTTGATGTAATATGATATGGCCGATATTAAACCTCTTCTTAAGGAACTTAACTCTCAGTATTTCTTATAAATTGAACGATTTTGTTTGCTTATATACCTGGTATTTAAATTACAGCTAACAATATTCTCAACACTGCTAGACGATGCATTATTATTTTCATATAAATAACAAACTATTTCAAGAAATATTGAAACTGGCAGGTTGCCGCTGAAACGGCCAGTTAACACTATAATATTGCACTGAAGTGCGTTGCCAGTTTTCAAAATCCGTTTCAAGTCAATTTTTAATCATATTAAAACGAGAAAATGGAGTTCAGCTTCTGAAACTCGCCCTCAAGACTTGGTTCTGGCAGCGTCGCGACGCCAACCGTTGCGACGTTAGGGGTGATGGATCGCTCGGTAAACTATGGGATCGTTTCTTCCATCTCCATCAACCCCTAACACGCGTCTAGGAAAAGCCTTGTAAACTTTGAACGGACTACTACCACCCCCTACCCCCATCACTTCCTTCGTAAGTTAATTCGTAGTCAGGGGGGTGGGGGGAGGAGTGTATCGATGGCGGAAAGAAGAAAATCGAGGAAGAGGGGGAGGGGTGATATTTAGCGAGGAAGGAGGAGAAGTTAATTCAACAAAGTGTTGGAAGCTTCGTCGACCGCTGTTGCTCCAACAAACTGTTGTTTGAACCCGTCAACGGCAGGAGTTTGTCGGTTACGCCGTAGTTTTTAGCACCCAGCTCAACTGACAGACGCACGTGGGCGGGAGGGAGGTCGCAACTTGCGACTACAGTTCAGGAGATTATCAGAGAAGATGAACATTTTCCGGTAAATTTTCAATCTGTTTGCGGGGTTGTATCGGGAGAGGCGGCACCCAGGAACTTTGATATATATACTATACTAATTTAACATAAAACAGCACGCCTAAAACTAGATACCCAAATATAGTTCATTTTAGTACAATATAAAGTTAATAGCCTACCGTGCATTCTAATATAAAGGAAGAATACATACTTAAGGTAAAGTTTATACAGCGCTTTCTAAATATAAGATAAAGTGTTTATAAATGCATTTTAATCTAATGTAAAGCTTATACTTAATTCTAATATTAGATAAAGTTTATAAATAGATTATAATATAAAATATAGTTTTCCACTCTCCCTTAATCCAAATGCGGGCACACTTCTTATTAATATAACATTTCTAATCTCTAAAACTTTTAGCGTAATTAGTACATAAACTTATAACCCGAACGGGTAGCAAGACGCGGTGCTAAGAAAATATAGAACTTATAAAAAATATGAAACATATTGTATTAATAGTTAAATTTAATAGAAATCAAATTGATGCACAAATAAATTAATGATTAATTTGAATTAATGAATTTATTTCTATAAGAAGTAATCATCCTAGTAAAGTCAACCGGTCCAGTAGTATCGTGGTTAGAGCTCCTGGCTGCTGATCTAGAGGCTCCAGGTTCGATTCCCAGCTGGCAGCGGCGGAATTTTATCGAAAGAGGAATAATTCATATCGTCACAAAGGTTTGGTTAATTATGCTTAAGCTCGGTTAAGATTTTCATTGGCTTGACCCCATCATATTCACTATCATCATACCCACACCTCTTCGGGACAGATAGAGCCTCCACGGAAAGATGTACGATTAGTACATTTGGGCGTCCCCTGGAACATTAGTACTGGCTAATCTTTCCGCAAACTGAGCTACATGTTGATATAGCCCAGTCACGCCATTATTATTATCCTAGTATAAGTAATATTTTATACAATGCATCCAAGTATAAGATAAAGTTCATGTAATGCATCCTAGTATATCTAGAGTGAGGATGGAGCTCACCTGTTGGTGC
This sequence comes from Timema podura, assembly GCA_033556935.1. NCBI lineage: Eukaryota > Metazoa > Arthropoda > Insecta > Phasmatodea > Timematidae > Timema > Timema podura. The sequence continues at coordinate 74,624,201 of JAVRXN010000003.1, read as the reverse complement.
TGTCCCCATAGTCGGCGTAATCATCGTAGCTGGTGTAATCGTCGATGTTAGGGGCGGGTTCCGCCCTTGTTGCTCCTGAGGGGAGTTACCCGCCGACCACACTGAAACATCAACATTAAAAACATTACAACTAGTGGCAGTCACTAGCGGAGTGGTTCTAACAAACCGAATAACCATCAATATTCAGTGGAAACAATCTAGTTATTCGATTAAGTTATTCGAATCGATACACTCGAGTTATTCGAACTGAAATCATAGTTATTCGAATTGTTATAATATGAGTCATTTGGATTGAAACATTAGAACGATTTTAGTAGTGAAGTTGGACCCCAAACAATGACAATATTTCCCGTGCACCAAGTCCTACTTACTACCCGTTTGAGCTGAACGCACTGGTGGTTTAGGGGTAAGGCGTCAGACTTCTGTGCTGAGGGTCCGGAGTTCAATCCTCGGTCCCAGCACAGATTTATCTGATTGCCAAACCCTTCCTTCACCTCTGACAATACGTGTATTAATCACAACTTGTGAATGTGTGGAATGCCAGGCCTCCACCGTGGTTCGGATCCCACGTTAAACTGTAGGTCCTCCATTTCATCTCATAATCACCCTACCATTGCACATTAACGTAAGTGCGTATAAACCGAACGAGTAGTAAGACACGGTGTTATAGTAGTAGTAATAATGATAATAATGATAATAATAACAATAATAATACATTTTTAAAAAAACCTAATCTAAAATTTAAAATTCCAGTTTCGAGGTGCACATGTTTGTGTACAAAGGATAGTAATTTTTAAAATTTCAATCATCTGTGTGCAGTAGATATCACGCAATCCTCATGAGAGACAGACAGATAAACTCTTCATTTTATTAATATAGATATTAATTTAATGGCATAGCTTAAGTGAATGTATCGCAGCCTAACCCTTACCCCCCCTCACCCCTGAACCAGTGATCCAAGCTCGCCGTCCTAACCAGCAACAAGCTACGACGAGAAGTTACTGTAAATCTCTTTGCGTTCAAAGTGTCTGTCAAATCTCTTAGCTCGGACAACGATAACAACATCACAGGACTGCGTCTCGGGACATGGTTTTACAACATTAGCCCACTATCTCACACGCTGTAACATCGCTCGGAAAGCACTCCAATACAACCATCGGGAGTGGTCTCAATTACGTGCGAGCATTAGGACAGAGCTCAACTTAGGACGAAGATAAGGAGGGAGGATCACTCTAGTTGTGCGATACACATGTAAGACATTAAGAAAATAAATTGAAAGTGACGTTATCTTCACTTAAATAATTATTGTTAGTCATGGTGTAATCATTTGGTTTATAAAATACGAGCTAATTTTGGTTTTTTTAAGTTCCTCAGACGTAAAATTGGTAACGTTATGTTTCCAATAATTACAGCAAAGGCATCGGTCTCGTCTCGATCTCCCCGTCCTCGGCAGTCTAGCTCAACACGAAACTAGCACGTTAGATAACTACGCCACCGCGGTGGGTCTCAGTTTGAGTAAAATATAGTCTAAAAAATTAATACAACAAAGAATAGAGGTGTTTTTTTTTGGCATGACTTTAAAGTATATTAATGACTAGCAGAAGTACTCGGGGCAACGTTTTTCTTCGCTTCAAACAGACAGAAAAAAACTCTTCATTTTATTTCTTCCGACCCAGTTTTTTAATAGATTAAAAAAAATCTAATCAAAAATTGTAAAATCCCGGCTTCGACGTGCGCATGTTGTTGCATTGGGGCTACTATTTAAAAAGTGCAAACCTCTGCGTGCTGTAGATATCACGCAAGGCTCATGAGAGACAAACTCTTCATTTTATCAATATAATAACGAAGATAAATAAAAGGTGGATCTTCTAAAGCAATTAATGATGAAACAAATACATTCTTGCGATGCGTACTACCGCCCTTGCGGACGATCCTCATATTAAGGACCTACACCAATAAGGTGATGAAAGGAAGGTATAAGAGGAAAAAACATCTCAGAGCTTCCGGCCGTCATCTCGGGTTTCAAACACCGACTTACCCGTCTCCCGACAAACTAGACCAAGATGAGATTGACACCTTTGTCCGCATGCCCACCGGTGCGGGGGATGTCAAGGGGAACAAGACGAACTCAAAAGAACGTGTTAAAAAAAAACACGTTTCCTTACGCCTAAGTTTTTAATTGATTCCTTCATCATGCAAGAGACGTTATCGCACCGAAAAGATCTTTCAAGTTCCAACAAGTCACACGGACACGGCAAGCGCCCCTCAACGAGACGTCTAAATTATCCCTTATCCCTCACCCATCGGGCCGTCTGGTGGGGCAGCGAGCGCTCTGTAATCACGTGATGCCAAGTCCCTCTCAACCTATTCTTCTGTCGCGTGAGCGATGCTATCCGATAGTCACGTGACTCTTCCAGCCAGCAATCGCAGCCACAAGTTGGGGACGAGTTGTTACATCTGTAGCGACTCACATCCTTTACTGTGAATAGCACGTCCAATCTTGTGTGGTAAAATAAGTTACTGAAACAACTTGTTTTTTTAGTGATGATTTAAACACTTACTTGACTTTATCTAGCCAGAAGAAGAGCATTTCAATAAATTAATACATAATCGCCTTGATAACAGGTTTAACTCGAGCTATTATATTTTTTCGGATGAAAATTAATAAGATGTTTATGACTTTTCGAACAAATCCTTTAAACTTAAGCCTCCCTGATATTCAGGCAATTTTTTTTATGCCAACACGCAATCCCGCAATTTAATCGAAAAGTTCCAAAATTCCCTTTAAAAAATCCCGGAATCATCTAGTTTTAAAAAAAAATTGTGAAAGAGAGCCTAAGTGTAAAATCCTTCCCCTTTAAGATAAATTTGTTACGCCAATTTTTTATATAATACTGTATATTTGTCCGTCAAAAAATAGTAAATATTAATTGAATACATTTTTCATTTGTTGGTCTTTAAATTGATATTTATTACAATGTAAAAGCGTATCGTTTTGATTTCAAAAATTACAAAACTACACATATGGCACATGATTTGAAATAGAATAATAACTATTTAAATTCGACTCCTACTAAACTTGAAAAAAATATTGCAGCTACATTTTGAAAACAAGAGTTTGAAACGAGAGCGTCTACGGCGTTTTTTTTTTAGCGCGAGCGACCGTTTGACCCGACCCAACCCCTCGGTTGACCACGTCTTACCCGTAGTTTCATTCTTACCCTTCTTCACCTGGTTTAAATTAGCGCCAATGGGAACCTGACAAATCAAACTGGGGAAAAGTTTATTCACTACCAGGAGCTTCCTTCCGGTCTGTTAGGTCGGCGACGCGACGCAGTGTAGTTAGCTTAGTGAGCCGCCCCTCATCAATAAAGAAGGGAAACAAATTAACTTTTTTTTAAGCACCGCGTCTTACTACCCGTTCGGTTTATACGCTTAAGTACTATTTACGCTAATGGGTTAGGAATTGGGAAGGTTGAATATAGAGGAAGTGAATCCGCATTTGCGTGGAGGGAGAGTGAAAAGCTATTTAAGAAAAACAACCCCCAGTTCACCCTACCAAGATTCGAACCTCGATCTTCCCGTCTTCGGCAGTCGAGCTCAACACGACTAGCGCGTTAGCTAACTACGCCACCGAGGCGGGTAACAAATTAACTATCTGTATCCTTAGCTATTTACACATTACCGACAAAATTATTCTTGTATGAAGCAAATAATGCAAACATTTTAAAAGTACACACTATACAGAATGTACCGTAACATGTGGGCCCCACTTCAGCAGTAAACATGATACTAAAAACAATTAAAAATGCGCATGTAGAAAATTGGTCCCATTTGACCTTGTTACCAAGATATAGTCATGTTTAAACTCCGGTAATGTGGATCTGCTTAACATTATAGCAAGGGTTTAAAATGGCCACCTTCGGCCTGAATGTAAACCTGCGGTCGTCGAGTAGATGAATGTCGCACTCTATTAAAAATACATTGCAATGCTAAGCTTGCATTCAGGCCGAGGTTGCTTATTTTGAACACTTCCTATAATGTTAAGCAGCTCCATATGACTGGAGTACAAACATGACCATGGCTCGTAAACAAGGTCAAATGGGTTACATGTTTGTATTAACTTTTTTCATTGTTTTGAAGCCTTATGTCTACCGCTAAAGCGGGTTCCACATTTTACGGTTCACCTTGTCTATATATTATATAAGAGAGAGATTTTCAACCTTTTTCAACTCACGGAACACTGAAAAAGACGCTTAAATTAAAGAAATTAGTATTAACATTGCGTTTAAAATCTCAATTGCTAAAATTCTAATAACCATGTTATTTGAAAAAATAATGTTGACCATGGATTTAAAAAAGGCTTTATTTATTTTTACTTCTATCTAAAATTTGTTCTCGCTTCTTTTTTATGTTCCCCCAAACTCCTGTGGCACACCTTCTTACCTTTCGCGGCACACCGGTTTAAAAACGCTGATATAAGTAGACGCTTTTGCCATTTTGTTATAATATTATGTATGACTCCAAAATTTGTACTAAAAATAAAACAGTTCGTAACAATGGGCGAGTTCAACTTCTGTTTTAACCTACTTATCGATTTTTAGGATTATTTTTTTATAATTTAAGATTGGCGCCTATTAATTTTGTCGAGTTCCCAAGCTGCAACGCGCGATGACCACTCGGGTCGTCCCTCTACGAAGACCCTACAGGACGTCTAAAAGAGCACGGACGGGGGGGGGAGGGGGGGTTGAAACGAAGCACCCCACACATGTCACCCTCCAATAGTTCATTCCATCCTGCACAGGGTAGCTTGATAGAGTTGTTTGTTCAGCTGGGCTGGGGAGGAATTATATATTGTGTGTCGCGTCGGGAGTTGAGATTGTGACTGACAGGTAGGGGAGGGGAAGAGAGGAATTATAGGGGGTGACAACAGTAGACTTATTACCTCTAGATCACGTATAGGCCTACCTAGCAAATGTCCCTGCGCCGCCGTGGCTGTGACTGGGAATAGCAACAATATATCGATATAAAATATACATAAATTAAACTTTTTAAACATCGATATATTTATAACGATGTTTAAGTATCCGATATATCAATAAATTTATCAATATGTTTCATGTATCGCACATACACTTTAGCGCTTGTGAATGTAATAAATGGAACGATTCTTCCCCCCCTATTTTTAACTCCTATAGTATTTTCAACAGATATAATAAAACATTACGAGAGAAGGGAGTTGTTATTATGTATACATCTTACACACATTTTAACATTCTTCTTTTATATCAGAAAATCAGGCACATTATTATTTACTAATAAGCTTTTCATACTTTCCTATATTTTTCAAAAGTAAACAAATTCCTGTCATTCCACTTCTTCTAAAGCAGTAGTTCCCAAACTGTAAGTCGCGATCCAACGATGGGCTGCGGGTCGATTTATGGTGGTCACGGAAAGTTATTTAAATGTGAAAATTTTGTTATAATTTGAAAATTGAAAATCATGTAAAAATTGGAACATGAAAACACGAAAAAAGAAAATGAAAAACGGGAAGAAATTAGACTCATAATATATGGATACTGATGGAAAAAAAAAGTAAACAAAATTTAATTAAAAAATACCCGCTCTCCTGCCCCTTAGAGCTAGGTGGGTCACGAAAATTTGTCGTTCTAAAAATTAGGTCACGATTCTAAAAGTTTTGGGAAGCGGCAGCAGCAACAATACAATTCAATACATCGGAAACAGCCCATATATCGATATAATTTGATCAATACATCGTAGCTTTAGGTAATTTACCTTGCGATGTATCGAATGATAAATATATCCATAAGTTAAGGAAAATTTCCATAGACAGCGCATGTGTAGGCACTCGGCCTAGGCCAAACGCGACCAATCTCTGTGGCCGTGAACTTTTAGCGCCATTTGGGGAGAGTATGCTGCAGTTTTCATTACATGTTGCTCCTGTTGACGGTATACTAGATGCGCAGTTTAGTAGTAATAAGTCTATTTCTTCAGGTTAAAGTACATGTTACTTCTGTTATCTTTAGATTTTCTGAAGGGTCTAGGAGTAATAATTATCAGTACAGATTGCAATACATTATGGTTCATGATGGATGAATATTTGGTGTGCAGTCTTGGAGTCTATTGTTGCAGATTAGTTCTATATATGATGCGCAGTCTAGTAATAATAACTCTATAGAAAGGAAATAAGAAACTACAAAAGAAGGTACCTGTTACGTGAAAGATAGACTTTGGCACAAATTTAATAACCGGAGAAAGTTTCATGCAAATGGAACGATAGAATATAAAGCTAATCATATTTACGAAGAGGAATATAACGATAGAAATAAATGTATGCACACCGAGAATGAAGTAGTAAAACATAAAAATATACATTATATAGACATTGAGAAATAACGTGATGGGAAGGTAGTGAAAGCAGGCGAATCAAAATAGAGGTATAAAATAATTCTGGTGTTCTTTAAAAAGTTGATGAAGAGGCTTAGGAAATGAAATTAGGTAAGATAAAACAAGTGAGATGCTAGACCGATGTAGTATTAGGCGTATTAGTAGATAGAATAAGGAATATTATACAGAAAAAAGATAGGATAAGGTAGAAAGAAGTGAGAAAACGTAAGTAGTAGAAATTAAACCAATCTGATAAAATTTAAAATTAATGAATAACAAGGGAAAGGTAATTCGTAAGGGATTAGATTTAAACTTTAACGTATCTGGTCCACACCAAACTGGTGAACCCCGATGTTAGTGACACATTCAACCACCGAACGCTGTAGTCGATACGTGATTTTAAGAATAAAACTTGAATCGCTGTTATCGCTTTATTGTAACTTATTTAACAATGTTTCCGGTGTTAACGATACATTTAAACTAACATGTAAACTTTACAAATTTGGAAATCTCGATTGTATTCGTTCTTATTTAAATAGTTTTCAGAAAAAAAATAGCTAAGGGAACCTTTTTCATCTCACATTTATGGTTCAAACCCCGGTCGAGTGTACTGAAGGTTGTTTTTACAAAATGGTTTTCCACGCTCCCTCCACACTTTCTCTAAATTCAACCTTTCTCATCCCTAATAAATTAACGTTATTAGTACATTGATATGTGTATAGCCCGGACGGGTTGTAAGACGCGGTGCTAACAAAACTAAAAGAAGTTTGAGACTAAAAAAGGGATGTGGTAGAATAAACACGGCACCAAGGAAGAAGAGTGTTCAAAGAATTAAAAAACGTAGGTATAACGGATAAGTGACGAAAGAAGAGTTAGGGCTATATAGCAACCTTGGACAAACCACGTATTTTTATGGATTCGCAAGCTATATTTAACTATGTATCTAATAAAAATAGTGTAAAAATACCATGATTATAAGATATATCATTATGACCATATTTAAAATTTATATTCAACACACCGATGAACATGTATTTACAAGCAGTTTTTATCTCAAATGCCAAATTTGAGCCTGACAGAAATTATGAAAGATACCTTTATAAAAATTGTACTCATCTCATTAAGTTATGTTTTATCGGAGAGTCATTAAAATTACCTAGTTTTTTTAATATAATTATGTCTTATCCCATTTTTATATCTCGTTGTTTATTAAAATTTTACTTTCTCTTAATACATCGGATAGAAAGTATGTGATCGTCAAAAAAAATCTGAACTCGAGATTTTGATAAATATCGACATTTCATGACCCCCTGGAGCAAAAAAAAAAAAGTTTGGTTTTCGCAATGTCGTCTGTCTGTACCTCGAGCTATAGCCGCAGCTATTTTACCGATTGGGCTAAAGCTTGGTAGCTGGGGTAGGTTTCCCGGCAAAAAGAGAAAAACATCGATTTTCTCAAAATTCGCTCTAACTATTTGATTTAATTTTATACCTAGACACCGTTTATTATTATAAACAAGATGGCAACTCTCATTTTCTCATGCAAATGATTTAGAGGGTACTTTACATGAGGTAAATTTTCCAATTTTCATCATTTCTCCGCAACTATTTAAGATACGAAATAACTTATTATTTTTATAATAAATTGCGTATTCATGAAACTAGTATTGTATTTGGCGGCCCCTTCTTATTTTAAAATTCTCAATGCGCCCTTCAGCAAAAAATTTGCCCAAGTCTAGCTAGCATGCATGCTGTATAAAGAGATGAGGAGACATACATGCAACAGGGAGCAGGAGAGGAGGAATTCTAAAGAGGTGTCCAGAGTATTACTTGTATGTAAGGGCGCTCTGTATACTCGACGCTGGAAGCTCTCGCTCTTTACAATAGGAAGTATTTAGGAGGGGGACAAATACAGGAGGATAGGAGTGGGTGGAGGGAGGACTTGATTCTATTCAACCCTCCGAAGGTTCTAGCCTACAGTAGCAAGGCTGACGATAATTAAATAAAGGGAGAGACAGGGGTGCAAGTTCGAACAACACTTGGGGTTAAACCAGGTGGGATTTTAGAGCTCGTGTTCGAGCCTTGCCGGCTGCTTCGAGGTTTTAATTTTTCAAACTATGCAGATGTCGGTACAGTCCCTTTTAAATGTATAATCTAATCCTAATTCATCTACCTCAAGCATTATCTTTATTTAAACCGTTAATGACCTTGTGTTCGGACACGCCCCTAAAAAGAAATAGTGCAGTTTGGGGTAAGAATTTCCGAACACTCTATGTATATATATATTTATATTGATTTAAATATATATTATTATTATTATCTCGGAATCGGGAGCGCTCGTGTGTCGTTGACCCAAACCTAATCAATGCCAAACCCAACAGCCAGACCTAAGGCCGTAATTTACCGCTCAGATAAAAGGAGTAATCCCCGATTTCACATGGATACATTCTTGGCTCTCACCAAAGTTTGAACCCGGAACTCTTAGTTACGTATACACACGCTCTACAGACTAAATCACGATGAAAAGTGAATGCCTTTACAAGTTATCTGAAGTTTGATACAAGTCCATCCCTTAGCTTCATATTAAAAACTTTGTAAAATTGGTGGGGTGGAGGTTGAACCCCCTAACGCCTCCTTCCTACGCCCATGATTGAGGACCAACCAAATTTCCTCGTTAAAACCATTACTCGCTATATAAGTGATGAGTTAAATCTACCTCATATTTTTTTAACTCTCATTAACTTGATAAAAAGATTTATTCAAAAAAACAAAATAGATATTAGAGATAAATTAATATAATTACATAAAACATTTTATTTTATTTGTATTAATATGCTTGTATATACACAGAAATACTACATACAATTTATTTAGCCATAATTTTACAGTCATGGACTCGTGGTGGTGTTTGGATAAAGTGGGGAAACAGGGCTAGAGGCTGGATACTGGAGAGATAGGTAGAATGGTGAAGCAGGGCTAGAGGCTGGATACTGGAGAGATAGGTAGAATGGTGAAGCAGGGCTAGAGGCTGGATACTGGAGAGATAGGTAGAATGGTGAAGCAGGGCTAGAGGCTGGATACTGGAGAGATAGGTAGAGTGGGAAAGCAGGGCTAGAGGCTGGATACTGGAGAGATAGGTAGAATGGTGAAGCAGGGCTAGAGGCTGGATACTGGAGAGATAGGTAGAGTGGGGAAGCAGGGCTAGAGGCTGGATACTGGAGAGATAGGTAGAGTGGGGAAGCAGGGCTAGAGGCTGGATACTGGAGAGATAGGTAGAATGGTGAAGCAGGGCTAGAGGCTGGATACTGGAGAGATAGGTAGAGTGGGGAAGCAGGGCTAGAGGCTGGATACTGGAGAGATATGTAGAGTGGGAAAGCAGGGCTAGAGGCTGGATACTGGAGAGATAGGTAGAGTGGGGAAGCAGGGCTAGAGGCTGGATACTGGAGAGATAGGTAGAGTGGGGAAGCAGGGCTAGAGGCTGGATACTGGAGAGATAGGTAGAATGGGAAAACAGGGCTAGAGGCTGGATACTGGAGAGATAGGTAGAGTGGGGAAGCAGGGCTAGAGGCTGGATACTGGAGAGATAGGTAGAGTGGGGAAGCAGGGCTAGAGGCTGGATACTGGAGAGATAGGTAGAGTGGGGAAGCAGGGCTAGAGGCTGGATACTGGAGAGATAGGTAGAATGGTGAAGCAGGGCTAGAGGCTGGATACTGGAGAGATATGTAGAGTGGGGAAGCAGGGCTAGAGGCTGGATACTGGAGAGATAGGTAGAGTGGGGAAGCAGGGCTAGAGGCTGGATACTGGAGAGATAGGTAGAGTGGGGAAGCAGGGCTAGAGGCTGGATACTGGAGAGATAGGTAGAATGGTGAAGCAGGGCTAGAGGCTGGATACTGGAGAGATAGGTAGAGTGGGGAAGCAGGGCTAGAGGCTGGATACTGGAGAGATAGGTAGAGTGGGGAAGCAGGGCTAGAGGCTGGATACTGGAGAGATAGGTAGAGTGGGAAACAGGGCTAGAGGCTGGATACTGGAGAGAAAGGTAGAGTGGGGAAGCAGGGCTAGAGGCTGGATACTGGAGAGATAGGTAGAGTGGGGAAACAGGGATAGAGGCTGGATACTGGAGAGATAGGTAGAGTGGGGAAACAGGGCTAGAGGCTGGATACTGGAGAGATAGGTAGAGTAGGGAAACAGGGCTAGAGGCTGGATACTGGAGAGATAGGTAGAATGGTGAAGCAGGGCTAGAGGCTGGATACTGGAGAGATAGGTAGAGTGGGGAAACAGGGCTAGAGGCTGGATACTGGAGAGATAGGTAGAATGGTGAAGCAGGGCTAGAGGCTGGATACTGGAGAGAAAGGTAGAGTGGGGAAGCAGGGCTAGAGGCTGGATACTGGAGAGATAGGTAGAGTGGGGAAGCAGGGCTAGAGGCTGGATACTGGAGAGATAGGTAGAGTAGGGAAACAGGGCTAGAGGCTGGATACTGGAGAGAAAGGTAGAGTGGGGAAACAGGGCTAGAGGCTGGATACTGGAGAGATAGGTAGAGTGGGGAAACAGGGCTAGAGGCTGGATACTGGAGAGATAGGTAGAGTGGGGAAGCAGGGCTAGAGGCTGGATACTGGAGAGATAGGTAGAGTGGGAAAACAGGGCTAGAGGCTGGATACTGGAGAGATAGGTAGAGTGGGGAAGCAGGGCTAGAGGCTGGATACTGGAGAGATAGGTAGAGTGGGGAAGCAGGGCTAGAGGCTGGATACTGGAGAGATAGGTAGAGTGGGGAAGCAGGGCTAGAGGCTGGATACTGGAGAGATAGGTAGAGTGGGGAAGCAGGGCTAGAGGCTGGATACTGGAGAGATAGGTAGAGTGGGGAAGCAGGGCTAGAGGCTGGATACTGGAGAGATAGGTAGAGTGGGGAAACAGGGCTAGAGGCTGGATACTGGAGAGATAGGTAGAGTGGGGAAGCAGGGCTAGAGGCTGGATACTGGAGAGATAGGTAGAGTGGGGAAACAGGGCTAGAGGCTGGATACTGGAGAGAAAGGTAGAGTGGGGAAGCAGGGCTAGAGGCTGGATACTGGAGAGATAGGTAGAGTGGGGAAGCAGGGCTAGAGGCTGGATACTGGAGAGATAGGTAGAGTAGGGAAACAGGGCTAGAGGCTGGATACTGGAGAGAAAGGTAGAGTGGGGAAACAGGGCTAGAGGCTGGATACTGGAGAGATAGGTAGAGTGGGGAAGCAGGGCTAGAGGCTGGATACTGGAGAGATAGGTAGAGTGGGGAAGCAGGGCTAGAGGCTGGATACTGGAGAGATAGGTAGAGTGGGGAAGCAGGGCTAGAGGCTGGATACTGGAGAGATAGGTAGAGTGGGGAAGCAGGGCTAGAGGCTGGATACTGGAGAGATAGGTAGAGTGGGGAAACAGGGCTAGAGGCTGGATACTGGAGAGAAAGGTAGAGTGGGGAAGCAGGGCTAGAGGCTGGATACTGGAGAGATAGGTAGAGTAGGGAAACAGGGCTAGAGGCTGGATACTGGAGAGATAGGTAGAGTGGGGAAGCAGGGCTAGAGGCTGGATACTGGAGAGATAGGTAGAGTGGGGAAGCAGGGCTAGAGGCTGGATACTGGAGAGATAGGTAGAGTGGGGAAGCAGGGCTAGAGGCTGGATACTGGAGAGATAGGTAGAGTGGGGACGTTCACCAAGGACAAGGCAAAGTCATAAACCAGCCCGTAATCAGATTCGAGTGGTTATAAAAGTGAAGTAACTAATGCCTTTTATTTTTGTTAATTACAATAATTGGGATGACCTGGTGGTCTAGGGGTAAGGTGTCGGACTTCTGTGCTGAGGGTCCGGGGTTCAATCCTCGGTCCCGGCACAGATTTATCTGATTGCCAAACCCTTCTTTCACCTTTAACAAGATGTGTATTAATCACAACTTGTGAATGTGAGGAATGCCAGGCCTCCACCGTGGTTCGGATCCCACGTTAAACTGTAGGTCCTCCATTTCATCTCACAATCAACCTACAATTACACATTAGCGTAAGTGTGTATAACCGGAACGGGTGGTAAGACGCGGTGATGATGATGATGATAATAATAATAATAATAATAATAATAATACAATAATTGGGTATTTCTGACTAGCCGAAACATTATTAAGAATGTTACTTATTTACCCAAATCTGTACGGTATATCGGTGTTACACGCTCGTTAAAAAAGTAAGCAATTATATTGGAAAACGCGTAAATTAAAAATCATGATGTCTTTTTTGCTCATTACAACAGTGATCGTTATTTCCGTGCTTGTTACAACAAATTTAGACTGTATGTGTATTTTTTTTAAACAGGATGGTACAGTAAAATCCCATTAGAACAAACCCCGGTAGTACGAAGTTCCGGATAATCCTAACCCAATTTTTTAGAAAACAGGAGGGGCGGAAACTAAGTCCGATGAAATCTTTGTTATAAAGTCAAAGATAAACGATAAGTGATAATAAAGGCTTAATATTTACAAGTTGTAGTCAACACAATGTGTTTTAATGTAGACCTAACTAAAAATAATTACAGTACTGTAAAAAGATAATTTGTAAATGTAAAATTATATTAGATGATATCCATCTTCCAAATAAATGTAAATTATATAAAGCTCGATTCCAATTTAATTTAAAATTTGTGAAACTACTCTCTGACTCCCTCTAGGCCTTTCCGTATTCTCCCACTTAATCTGAATTTTCACTAATCCGAACGCGCTTCGGTCACAATTAGTTCGGATTAACGAGGTTCTACTATATTTTAATACGACGTAGATTCAAGTTCCTGTCCAATTTATTCGAGAAATAAATCCTCGCGAAACGTGAGCCAAGAATCTCATCATCTCTCAAATCATAGGGAATAAGTAGTCTCACGTCAACAAATTACAAGGAGGGAGAAGAGTGGAAATAGGGGGAGGGGGCGGTGAGGGCGTTAGAAAACAAAACAAACAATTTGGACGCGAGATGGCGAGAGGAGGTGCATTGATTGCGTTTAATCAGGAGTGCGCGGTTTTCTGAAGCGCAGACTAGGGACGTTTAAAAAAACTGGCTCAGTTATAAGAGAGGTTAGAACGTCCAACGCTTTGACTCGTTTTGAAAACATCCCACCCTAATAAAATCCTAATTAAACTAAGTTTAATAACTATAAATATTATTCATAAAACAAATATTAAAATTAATATTATCATCCCCATGCATAATCTTCACTAAATAATTACTAAAGAAGAAATAAACAAAATAAATCTTATACTAATTATTGATATTAAATCTATTTTTAACGTTTTTACAACTGAACACGAATGAAAATTAATCAACTCTCACTCAATAAAATAAACTAAATCGTCAATTAAAGAATTAACACCAAATCTAAAAATATTAAACGACGAGGTTCAATACAAACCTGGCTTTAAACAGGAGAAAAGCTTCTTTTCTTTTCATAATGTGATTTTACAATAAATCTTGAGGTAAGGCCGGTGTGGAACCTTATAACTCATTCAACTCCTTCATTTTGTTTCTTAGTTTATCAAGTTAATCACTGATAAACAAAACTGGCTTTAAAGTGTACACACAAAATATAATAAGTCGAGTTGACGACATAACAAAACATTTACGTTTATATATTGTGTTAATTATTACGTTTGACACCATGGCTAATAACAGCTTAATCTAAGAGATAGGGATGAGGAAATTTACAAAAAGAAAGTGCACACTCATTTGTGTGTAGTGAGGATGAGAAAAACCACAGTGATTAATATACAAAATGTAATTGTTTTATCCGGTTATTGAAAGTGATGGTAGAATGGGACAGCTGAAGGTCGTACGACTTGACGTATTGAATGTACGAAAATAGCTCTAGTAACTTTTGTAACTCAGAAGTCTACCTCCCTAAACGCAATAACCCACTCTAAACTATGTGGACACGCGGCCTAAGCGTCTGGCTCATATAGTCTGGTTTGATGGTGAAGGGAAGGTTAGAGATCAAATCCTGGCTGGGTCTATTTAGGGGTGGCTTTTCCTGAATTGTTTCAGATAACCCCTCCAGGCAAGAGCGGGTGCATATCCTATACATTCTACCTTATCCATTCCTACACAATTAGCGTAATTATTATTAGCACCGCGTCTTACTACCCGTTCGGGTTATACGCTCTTACGCTAATGTGCAATGGTAGGGTGATTGTGAGATGAAATGGAGGACCTACAGTTTAACGTGGGATCCGAACCACGGTGGAGGCCTGGCATTCCACACATTCACAAGTTGTGATTAGTACACGTCTTGTCAGAAGTGAAGGAAGGGTTTGGGCAATCAGATAAATCTGTGCCGGGATCGAGGATTGAACCCCGGACCCTCAGCACAGAAGTCTGACACCTTACCCCTAGATCACCAGGTCACCCAATTTTAGCGTAATTAAAGTGGGTGTATACCGCCTCTTTGGTCTAGTGGTCGGAGTTACTGGCTCCAGATTCAGAGGTCCCGGGTTCGATCTACGACACTTCCAGATTCTTCTGTGAAGCAGTGGATTCGGAACGGGGTCAAACTCGGCCTTATGAAGACAATTGAGGAGCTACTTGAAACTGAGATTAACAACCAGAGGGTTCGTTGTGCCACATGAAATACTCTTCTCGCAAATGTTGGCACTATCTTCGCCAACAGACGGGGGCCGCTCGGTCGGTATAGCTCGCGTGCGGGTTGACGCCATGAAGGTAATAGTTTTAGACAGGATGGGTATTAGGACGCGGAACAAAAAAAATATATATAAGTTGCGTATAAAATAGGGGGTGGTTGATTATCCTTTCTTCACCCCTTCAATATCCCACCGCCACTTAACATTATTTCTATGATAAGTGTTTATTGGTTTTTTTTACTTTAGAAACCGTGACGCAATATTTTTTTTCTTCTGATTTACGTTTGTATTTTCACTTTTTACTAGTTTTTTCTTTTCAAAATGATGGGTTTTTTTTCGTGTGTGATACTCTAAACAAGTGGACATACCATAGAAGATAACATACATAATAAAATAATATCTTGAAAATGGTAAGAGTCCCCCGAGACAGTAAAGTGCGTTCCTGTATGTATATGTGGTTGTTTTAAAAGCTCTTCACACACGGTAAGAATTACTACAGCCTTATCTGACAAAAGTTCCTAAATCTCCTGTCATGTATTCATAAGTCAAGTCATGTAAGCTGTTGCAGCCACTTTCGATAGATTGTATAAGTAACGATAAAACAACACTAACATTAATAGTAAAATATTATCAATGTTTATTGCAAACAATCTGTTTGTATTTTCTAAAAGGTTCTTCAAATTAGAATTGTACTTTAGCACCCTGGATCACACCTTAGTGAACTCCTAATTACGCGGATCACCCCCAAACCTCTTATTGCCCTGCGGCTTCGTATTAAGGATGTTCCTAGCACCGCGTATTACTACCCGTTAGGGTTATACGCTCTGCTTATGTACTAGTTACGCTCATGGGCTAGGGACGAGAAAGGTTTAATTTAAAGCAAGTGTACAAACATTTGCGTGAAGGGAGAGTAGGAAAACATTTAGGGGAAAACCTCCCTCAATACACCCGACCGAGATCGAACCCCAATCTCCTCTTCATCGGCAGTGGCACCTTAGACCACGCGGCCACCTAAGTGGCAAGAAAGTTGCCTTAGGCAATTTTTCATCTCGTTACGTCTCTTTTATTTGTTCTAGTTTATTTGGGGTACCGGTATTTAACGTGTACTTACTGAACCGACAGATCATATCAGCACACGGACATTTATATGAGCGATAGCGAAAGGGCCTACCAATTTTGCTTGTTGTTGCTACGGATTTGTATCGCTCGAGAAGAAAAGTAAGTATAGGCTATTCTTATTACCTAGATATTAAGAATAGTTTTTAGTTCAATGTGTTAGCACAAGGCTAATTTAAAGGCCTGATAGCTGGAGTAGGGATGAAACAGGGTAGTTTTAATATAAAATGCATCAACATTAGCGGGGACAGAGGGTGGGGAAAATCACAAAACCACGGTGAGGAATCACATTTAGGAAAATAACCACCCCCTAGTGCACCCAACCGAGATTCAAACAATGACTATATATTTATATATGTATATATATAAGCATACTTATATACATACAGTAGGATTAGTATATTTCGACAATGGTTAGTTCGAAAAAATTGTACAATTCACCATGAAATTCATATTTAAAACAATGATAAAGAATAACATTTAATTCGAATTTTATAAATAAATATTTGGATAATTCGAGGCCTATATAATGCTAATTTTTTCGATTTTCTACTCGTTTCAAACCTAACTTAAAGATGGTGGAACGCTGACAGATGGGGAGATTCTTGAAGAAGTAACGAACAAAAATATCCAAGAATCCTCTGATGAAGAAGACAGCACAGACATCCAAGTGGAAAAACCAATACCGCACTTACAATGAAGGAAAACCTGAGAAGACTCACTGAATCCCAACCAGACGATAAAGACAACATTTGTAATACAATCATTTAATTTTAAAATTTTATTTAGTGTAAGATAATAAAATTACAACAAACCAAGATAACTAATTTTTTTTCAACGCAAAAAATTATTTAAATCCTCAATTTTTATATGTTTATTTTTTTAAGTTTTTATATTTTGTTTAAATGTAGCATATTTTGAGATTATTGATTTGTTGTGTAGGCCTACCAGCTGCTTAGATATTCATAAAACTGGTTAGTTCGAATTTGGGATATTTCGATTTCTTTTAGATAGAACCCTATACCTTGGACTTTGAATTAAATAAGTAATATATATATATATATATATATATATATATATATATATATATATATATATATATATATAGAGAGAGAGAGAGAGAGAGAGTACCGCATCTTACTACCCATGAGTAAGTTGGGTAAGTTAACACAGGTGTTCAGTTCAGTTTTGGGGTCCGCGACTGTACGTCTATCCTTGGAGTGATATTCAGGGTGTGGATGATGGAGTGGCTGCCGAACAACTGGAGGAGGGGAAGGGGATATTGATTGGGGAGGGAGAGCGTGAGGTGAGTTACAGCAGCGCCTCCACGCAACAACTACAGGTTGTCCCTCGGTGGCTCACAGACAAATTATAACATATATATATATATAATATGAGTTACTTAACAAGTATGCTTATAAAGGATTTTTTTTTTCTCAACACGCGGCTTGCCAATTAGTAGCCTAGGATAGTACACACTACACGCTCAGTTCTAGTTCATGGCTTTTAGGTCACTAACTGGATAGCAGGACGAGCCCATATAAATTTAAAGTAAAATATCAACTGTCTGGATTAATGAATCATCTAATCCATTTCATAGGTAAACAATTTCATTTCACGAGGATAGAAGTTGCAAAATTAGTCCAAGCATTCCCAGATGGCAAGAAACTTCGCTCTAGCCGTAAGTTGGGTTAGTGAGATGGAGAAATTGCAGTAGTATTTGAAGAAACAAGGATAGCCCAATTTAATAGTAGATTTAATCTCTCTATATATCTCAAATGAACAGGTTTATTTACCCGCTTCAGTGGCCGAATGGTCTACGACTCTATCGTGCTAGATTGGTCTGCGGCACACCAGTTGAAAAACGTTGCTCTAGAGTTAACCTTCTGCTAAGTGTGTAATCGAAAAAATGGAAACTAAGAAGATTACAGGATGGACGCATGAATAAGAGGGCGCTCAAGTATTATTTTCAGCCATTTTTAACCCCTTCCCCCCCAATTGTAAGCAAAAATAAGCAAATCTCAAACCCCCTACGCTACGTAATACTTGAATGCCCCCTAAGCTACAAAACTGGGTAGCCCCCGCACGAATGATATGAAGTGGTTTTTAAACACCGCGTCTTACTACCTGTTTGGGTCATACACACATGCACTAATTACACTAATGTGTTAGGGGTGTGGAAGGTTGAGTTTAGAGGAAGTGTAACCCCAATTGCGTGGAGGGACAGAGGAAAATAATTTAGGGAAATACCTCCACGGTATACCCGACAGGGATTCGAAACCCGGTCTTCCCGTCATGGGTTGATGCGAGAGTTACGCCCTAGACCATGCGGCCATTAGGCCGGGTATCTTTACACTAATCGGGTATGGATGGGAAAGGAGTAAATTAGAGTAAGTGTACCCATATTCATGCGAAGGGAATAGAAAACCCACTCAGAATACCCGGCCAGGATTCAAGCACGGACTTCCATGTCACCGGAAAACTTGACCTACCTTAGCCCCCGCGTGTCCACCGATGAGGGTTTTTAGCTAATTTTCTTTTTCAATTTTAATTAATTTAACAGCATGTACTTTTTGTCCACTCGCTAGAACGTATCCATTCGAGGCTATCACACAAGGAAATACCTCCCACGGAGCCGGTCCTGTCGGTACAGAACAATACCAATATATTGTGTGCGTGGCCCCACCGCTGCGCCCGGAAACAGTTTGAGACAGAGTTTCCTTCCTTCCTCCCTTGGCGCGCTACAATCTCCTGCAGAGCCCGATGGAGTGTAGAGTGATGTTATACCGCCCCTTCTCACGCCAGAGGGATGAAGGGGCCTAGTTTGACACTTCCTAGGTTACAAAATAATACCGAGCCCGAGGCAAGTCCCTGCAGACTATTCGCCTTAGGTGGGCCACCCTCTTTTGTCTGACTAGGGATGTATGGGCGTTGAATGTACCGCTGGAGAGGCTACACACCAAACACTATTATTATTATTATTATTTGAAGACTGGAAACTCGTGTCGTCACAGTGGCGGAAATAGAAATATTACAAAATTGTGTTTATATTTTTATAACCTTTTAATTAACGACTAGCAGAAGTAACCAGCGTTTCCCGGCGTAACGCTTTTCTTTGCTTCAGACAGAAAAAAAGAAGAAGAAATCTCCCCATTTATTTATTCCGACAAAGATTTTGATTAATTTAAAAAAATCAAATCCAAATTTTAAAATTTCAGCAGAAAGTCTACTAATTTTAAAATTTCAGACCTCTAGGTGTGATAGATATCGCTCATGACAGACATACACAAATGCTTCACTTTATTAACATAGAAGAAGATGTAAAGATAAATTATATAGTGATGCATGAGGAAGTACTATTGGAAGATTTTTATTAATTTTGAATGAACATTATAATTAATAAATCAAATAAGACATATTTCTAGAATGCCAAATTTTAGTGACGTTTAAGATATTGGTGGTCGAAAGTGGGCTATCTAAGAAAATCAATTTTGTTTTCCATATGTTAAAATACTTCTAAGATTAATAAACAGTATTTAATGTGAAAATGAAGATCACCTAATGATAGGAACTCTTAATAATATCGACATATCGAAGACTAAAACTAGTTTACATGCTAAACCACAAATTTGGCCAACGCACTACTTTCAAAGACGGCAAAGCGCATCCCTAATAAAATATAAAGACGAATTGTAATAAATACTAAAACACCGCTAGTCCGACACGCTATCCTGAGACCAAAATGCCATCACCCTCTCCCACCCAACAAACAACGGTGGGGAAGTTTAACAAAAAGTAACTTGTTGCACGAAAGTAGTTCCCAACCATTTCCCCTTCCCACCCTCAAAGCATGTTTAATGCCTGTCCGTATTACCTTTAACAACCCAGCACATTTGGTCGCTTGGCAACCCAACGCGTACAAACAAAACACTCGCCTCGTGAAGTACTGTACTTACCATCCGTCCGTCTGTCTGTCTGTCCGTCTGTCCTGTGGGTTTGATTGTAGCCCCCGTCTCCCCTCTCCCCCACAAAATAACACCTCTTTCTGTCTTAAAGAGACAAACATACCCGCTGATATCGGACACACCATAGTAAATTTGTTATAGTCCTGTTTGTCGTATGTAAGGGT
Organism: Timema podura; assembly: GCA_033556935.1. NCBI lineage: Eukaryota > Metazoa > Arthropoda > Insecta > Phasmatodea > Timematidae > Timema > Timema podura. Next base: position 74,603,922 of record JAVRXN010000003.1, on the reverse strand, counting down.
TTATCGGCTACTCCAAGACCGGATACATATTTAATGACGTCATTTCCTCCCGTCTACAGGGTGTTCCCTTTCAGTCGGAGTTTAATCTGATCACGAGAGTTATCGTTACAATACAGCTGCTACACTAGACGTGTTTAGGTCTTAATTTGTACAAGAGCTATTACGGCGGGAGATGTAGGGGATGTAGTTTTTGTATCAAAATATGTTTTTGGACAAAACAATTAAAATACTGCTCCAGTACAAAAAAAAGAGTTTAATTTTCTTCACATGGTGACCTCAACAGTTGTTGAACATCTGTCAAGGGTGTCCTGAAATTTGATGACAACTCTTTGTTTCTAATGGAGCAAAATTTGATTTATTTTGGCAAAAAAACTGCAATAAAAACTGCAAAAATATACTGGCCTTAACTCGCGTTCCCTACACGCCCACCTTAACGACTTACTCTTCTTTTTAGCTCCGAGTTTTTACTAACACTCAGCGCTTTTAGTCACACTGCTGGAATAAATATCAGGAAATTAAGATTTAGAGGAGAATGTGCATTTGAGTGGATATAAAGATTTGCCTGGATTTCAACCCTGACCTCAGAGCCACGGGCAAACCAGGCTAGATAAATCTGACGTTTATAACGCGTGCCTACCAATGAGGCTAACGACTAGCTCTAAGGAGTATGGATGAACAGGTATTAGAGGAAATGCATAATCAATAGCGTAACGAGACAATATGATATGTCATAGTAGAACTAGTGCACATGCGCTTAGGAACAAAACATTTCCACGTTCCCGAATCGAAAGAACATTATTGAGGAGGTTCTCGGAATGAAGGAACCTTCGCGAAAATAATTTAATAAGTGACGATTTTTTTTCTATGAGCTATCCTAATCCGAATCTAGCAACAGGTCTTTCTTTGAAACAAGTCATAAGGGTTTTAATTAATTATACTTAATATTATTGCTGTTTATTATCTTTCAGACCGTTGGCAACGTGGTCAACGCGCTACTCTCTAATAAACTGACGCAGAGGAGATCGGGATTTGATACTGGTCGGGTGCACTGAGGGTGGTTTTTCCACAATGGTTTCCCACTGGCCCTCAACGTAAATTCGGGTGCATTTCCTCTAAATTAAGCCTTCATAATCCCTAACCCATTAGTGTAATTATTACATAGGTGTATAACCCGAACAGGTAGTAAGACGCGTACTAAAAAAAGAAAAAAATATCATTCAAGGTGTTTCTCTGTTTATGTTTACGCTCAAACATATTTTAAGTGACGTGTGAAGTTTGTAAAAGTACTCATTCAGATATTCTGTGTATTGATTTTTATAACCTAGCATGTAAAATATATAAGTTAGTTAAATATGCTTGAAAAATGTTTTAATAAAAATAACATATTTCCTTTCTAAGTTAGGTGATTAGTTTTAAAAACCCACTAGTATGACTAGGGAAAGAGTTTTCAATAAATTATTGATCTATTTAAAAAGAATAAACTCTTGGGGTACTTGAGATAAGTGGTTGACTGATTGGGAATGATTGTAACCGTGGAAAAGGTTGAAAACCACTGCTGTAGGCAATTACTTGAAAAAGAAAGCAAATGACATGACTCTTCAAAGCTCTCAAGATAATAACTTTCCATACATACTTGAAAAACAATTGACACACAGAGCAAATAAGAACACGAACGTTAAAATACGACTGTCATTCGTCTTTATTGAATATGGTTACCTTTATTGTGTATGCCTATTTCACTCAATGCACTTGTTTTTACCAAACCTTCCTTTTGAAATTCATCTTTATCCCCTTACAAAAATTTGTCTTATTAACTGGCACGTAAATTATACAAAACAAAGGATATAATTGGGAGTTAGACTTGTCAATTTTTTCTTTTTTTAGCACCGCGTCTTACTATCTGTTCGGGGTATATGAAGACTTGTTAGTTAAAATTGCAGTCAATTTTGGCGGCTGTAAGAACTGTATCGTGTCGGTCACTCTAACCACGATTATGATGATGATGATGATAATAATAATAATAATAATAATAATAAACTGTAACTCAGTTTGCGGAAAGATTAGCAAGTACTAATGTTCCAGGCGACACCCAAATGTACTAATCATATATCCTTTCCATGGAGGATCTATTTATGTCCCGTGAGATGAGGGGACGATGATAGTGAATATGACGGGGTAAAGCCAATAAAGATCTTAACCTAACTTAAAGCCCAACTAACCAAACCATGGTGACCAGGAGAATTATTAAGTTTTCGAGAAAAATCCCTCAGTACTAGCCGCGGGACTCGAACCAGGAACATCATAGATCAGCAGCCAGGTGCTCTGACCACTAAACCACAAGGCGATTGGTTAGTATTGTTATTAAATATGAATAATAAATAGTCGACAGTAAAAGTTGAAGAGATTACAAAGACGGACATTGAACCGACTTGTTGTACAGATTCTATCGTGTTAATTAAAAAATATAACAAAGTACATCAAGGCCATGTCTTTTTTTAAATGAATGAAGCCCTCGCGTTGTTTAATCTCTTAGGAACGAGCTCAGTTCTGCGGGCAATATTGCTAGAAGCGGGAAGAGACAGTTATTAGAAGATTCGTCCCGTGATAAAAAGAGAAGTTACTGGCCTTTCTCCAGAGTTAAATCGTAACTCGAGTGAAAACAAGAGAGAGCGAAGGAGAATGATATGGGAGGGTCACCCTCTACTGGTGCAAAGTCAATTTCCGGCGGGAATTACGGGGACACAGGAGACGAAACTGCTTTTCCACTCGCCAGTTTATAGAACACGGGAACTTTTTCGACTCAAATTAGGTTTTCAACAAATTAACTATTAGGGCCTAATGGCTTATTTTGTGTACCCGTACCTGCACATTTATACCAAGTGATAGGGACGAGGAAAAGTAAGAGTATATATATGAAGTGTACCCGCATTTGCGTAGAGGGAGAGTGGGAAACAATTTAAACCAAAATTACTTCACTAAACCGGGCCAGGATTCGAGTTCTGACCTCTCCACAACAAGATGAGACTGACGCCTTTGTACGAATGCTCCACCGGTGAAGTTATTAATTTATAATATGGGTATTGTCTAAGCGGGTGATCGGTTCTTTCTGTGTAGGCGTATCACCTTAAGTGGTATGGAAGGGGACTTGAGAAAAGGCCAGTATTTTGCAGTTTTTATGGCAAAACATTTTTTTGGTCAAAATGAATCAATTTTGCTCCAGTAGAAACGTATAGTTTTCTTTTCTTCATGTGGTGGTGTCAACAGTTGTTGAATATCTGTCATGAGCATAGCGGAATTAGGTGAGAAACTTTTTAAATAAGAGAAAAAGTCGTCATTAAATTCCTTAGACACCCTCGACAAATATTCAACAACTGTTGAGGTCATATGTGAAGGAATTAAAGTCTATGTTTTTACTGGAAAAATATTTGATTTATTTTGACCGAAAAAATATTTTAATACAAAAACAGCAAAAACACTCGGATTTTCCTAACGTCCCCTTCCATCCCACCTTAATGCGTTGTGCATCCCCTTTGGGAATAGTTTTGTTTCGAATCCGTTTCGATCTAGGGTTAATAATAACCAATTATTTTGTGTTAGGACCCGAAAAAAATACTCACAATAAATGCACTATTATTGCTGAAGTGACTGATTTTTTACTGTGGGGTGTATTTACCTCAGATCTTCCTCATCCCTTACAAAAAGAGTAATTATTAATACATATGCATATAACCTTTTGACCCGAACGTGTAGTAAAACGTGTACGTGTGCTAAAAAAATTACTTTCTACAGAAAGAAAAAAATTATTGCAATCGATAAATTTTTTGACCTCGATATTATGGTCAAGGGCGGCCACATAGGCTAGGTTTACCAAACGGGGTGTGAATTGGGGTCCCATCAGCCGGGGATGTGGCATCCCGCCCCCCGCCCTCCCTCTTCCACCCTAGAGAAAATTTCAGGAATTTTACCTTGTGGGAGAGAATGTTAGGGCATCTGAACATAATTCTGAGATAATTATATGAGTTTAATGAGCCAAATCTCGCAAAAAAAAAAGTATATATATATTCTGAAAAATTAACAAAAAAATTTTAGCTATAGCTAAACCCATTAAGAAACGTAATATTTTTCATAAGTTTGCTAAACAGAACCAAATGAAAAGAAAGCTGCTAAAGAGGGAATGGGAGGAAACCTACATTTCATCATTTTTATCTTTGCTACTCGGATAGTGATAATTCAAATTTGTAAGTGCTCGTAGTAAATTGCAGTCAAATCCCAAATATGTGATTTATTTTTTCATAAAAATTAACAAAAAGAAGTAAATATTGCAGAGTGATAAATGAGGCTGGAGCCCCGTTATCTTCCATTTATGGTGGCCCATGATTATGGTGGATCTGAAGCTTTATGTTCCCCGAACTAAAAAAAAATGTGTATGTTCCAAGGTCTGTTCTTGAGGTTACAGCCGAAACGTTTAGATGAATTTCGCTCAAACTTGATACCCAGATGTTGGGGTGGAAGGGGACGGGAGAAAAGACCACTGTTTTAGCGGTTTTTATGGCAAAACTTATTTTTTGGTCAAAATAAATAAAATATTGCTCCAGTACAAACATTGAGTTTAATCTTCTACACATGTTGATATCAACAGTTCCTTATTATCTGTCATGAGCATAGCGGTATTATCTGACAAACTTTTTAAATGAAGAGAAGTTTTCATTAAATTCCAAAACACCTTTGACAGATATTCAAGAAATTTTGAGGTCACCATGTGAAGAAAATTATATTCTATGTTTGTACTGAATAAATATTTAATTTATTTTGGCAAAAAAAAGTTTGCTATGAAAACTACAAAAATAGTTACCTTAAAGGGGCCGACTCGGTAAGCGAGAAATTGCCGAGCAGATGTTTTAGCTCCGATGCAATATTTTACTCTACGATGCATTATTTTACTAACGCCAACATTGTTGTATGGATGTGAAGTGTGGGTTTGTCAGGAGAAACACAAGAGTAAAGGTGAATGCGGTTGGAATGAAATATCTAAGAAATGTATGTGGAAAAACTCATGGACAGTCAGTAATGAATGGGTGCTGAAGGAGTGTGGTTTGAAATGGAATCCAATAGTTTAAGGTGAAAGAAGCGTGTCTACGTTGGTTTGGCCATGCTGAGAGGATGAGTGTGGTTTGAGTGAAGAATCAAATATATGAAGGTAGAGGGTGTGGATCAAAAGGAAGGTGTAGGCCCTGTAAGACGTTGCTAAATGTTGTATTATGTTGTTTATGTACAGTTTCTTGCCTACACCGTAAGGGGACGGCGTGATTAGGTATGTATTCATATGGATGTATGGTTTCACGCCAAAATAAATTCGAAATATTCCAACAGGGCTATTTTCCCTTGATAAGCCTATAGTTTGAGTTTTATAAATAAAAAAAATGTGAAAATGTAATATTAGCTCAGTTCCCCCTACTTTTATAGCATATATGTGCAGACTAGGCTTGATGGAAAAGGGCGCTAAATTTAATTTTCCTCTAACAAATACAGCAATTTTTTTTTATAAGCTCACAACAGAGAATTTCAAGATATTTGAGAACTAGCAGCGAGGTTTCTTCTTTACCTTGAGATACGAAATTTCGTAGTTTCCTTTCCTCTCTTTCTTAGTGACATGACAAAGGGTGGTTGAAGGTGAAGGGTGAAAGTGAGTGGAAGCTTAGAGAGACTAGATAATTAGTTCCAGAAAACGACAGAGACCATTGTATTTTAAGCCTGACGGCGATTAATACTTTCTCACTGACCGAGGCCTTAGCCAGTGCACTCTTCCATTTCACCTTAAATACTTAAAATAAAAACTATATAACTAAAAGAAAAAAATAATGTAATTCTTTCCAGTTTTATTTCAATTTAAATATGCAGGCTGATAACTGAGCGAAATGTCGGTGTCGTTCCTTTTTAAATAAAAAGAGGGATTAACATCATAATTGTGTTCCAACAAAATTCTAGCACAAATTATACAGTTTCTATTAATTCAATAGAAACTTTTGATCGTTTCCCTTCAGATACATTTGTAGCTCTTTTAATAATATGTCTGAAACGCAGCTCTAAGGGTCCTGTAGCGTTCATTACCCCACACCCCCTCTTTCAAGTACCGAGCGAAAGCAAACAGTAATTACTCGTAGACGTCCACAAAGTCCAAGTTTATACCATTATTTTTACATCAGGACGACATCAACGGTCTAAAAAGGACAAAGTGGATAAACCGTAAATCAATTACCCATCAGTTTTGGAAGGTATCATTATTTTGCCATTTTCCTTTTAAAAAAATCACCCCGTGTCTTTTGATATTTTCCATATGACGTCATAAAAGCTTTTTTAAAGCACCACCCTCCATTTTATTTTCGTCACGAGCTCAAAAATAAAGAGTACATGAAAAAAAGGGGATATCCCATTGATTAACCATTAAAATGCAAAGAAAGTTGGGAATGGTTTTTTTGTTACATTTTAGCCAGGATTTTTTTTTTCTCTGCGTATCCCTTGAAATGGAAACTGTTGTAAAATAATGTCACATACACTCTGTTGAGTAAGGCATGTAAGCGTGCAATCAACACTACGCGTGACCAATCAAGCAAATTATTTTGCGCACAAAATTTGCACAAACCATTGAATATATTTTCTACCCGTGTGATTTATAAGGTTTTTATTTTCATCGATTTTTTTTTTCCTGCGTATTGAATCACTCGTATATATACGCGAATATTCAATTTAGGTGTTTAGTTGCATTTTGTAAATATGAATTTATATCAACAAACGACTGAGATCAAGTCAATTCAAACCCCCCTCCGAAATTTTATGGACAAAATATATATTTGCTTTATTTATGGTTCAAAACAATATCAAAATTAAGACAAGTACAAATTAGGGGGCTGTGTTACCATAAAAATCACTTCAGATAGCTTCTAGAGGTGTTAAATAATATGTATAATTTTTTCTAGCCTCTGGTAGTTAGGAGGTTATGTTGTCATAAAAAACACTTCAGATAGCTTCTAGAAACTGTTTATCATTTAGACTTTTTTCTAGCTTCCATCGAATGAGGGATGTGCCCACCAAAACCCCCCCTGAAGTTATTGGCTGGCTGCGGCCTTGAAGATAGGCTATATATAAAGGGATTGTATTAAGAAGAAGCCAATCACAAACCAACCCAAACCATTTTAGATAAACGCCTCAGTCTGTGTGCCCATCAATGCGGGTAAACGTGCTGTTAAAGTACAAAATAATAATTTTACTTCCACAAAAAGAATCTCCCGTGAACATAAAATTAATCAATTACAAATATAAAGCCAATAAATATATAATTATAATATTTTTAGTGTTCTATCTTTCGACGAGTCCGTTGCCTTAGCCAAAGAATCCTCCAGCATGTCATATCCTGAAACTTAATCTTATTTCCTCATTTGAGGTTATTAATCGGTTACATTTGTGGTATCCTGGTCCTTTTTTATAGGCCTACTTTTTTCGCAAATTCCAGGGGAAACCAGTATTCTTGAAGAGATGCAAAACTAAGAAGTTCACCTACCTTAACAAACACCCAGAAATTACACGTTATTTAACAAGTGGTTTGTTATTTTAAAATATGGTTAATCCAAAATGGAGATGAATGGCGTCCACAGTTCCTAAAGTATTAAAAATTTTTATAATTTTAAGTTTTATAATTTAAAATAAAAATCGTTAAAATATGTAATTAGTTCATTTCTAACGCCACCAACACAAAATGTCGAAATTCTGAGATCAAAGTAAATTGTTAGAAACATAGATCTAGTTTTTTATAGTTGAGGTATTTGACGTCCACTTTTGAACAGACTGATACGCACACGAGAATTTCTATGAGCGAGAGCGAAAGGACCTACAAATTTTGCCGGGAAAGGTATTTTCACATAATTTCCAGGTTTTTTTATAACCCACAATTGACATGGGACCGACGGCTTTACTTCCCCTCCGAAGGAAGTTGTGCTACGGATTTGTGTCGCTCAATAAAAATCTGTTGACCCCTGTCTGGGTTTGACCCCACGAGAAATGGGTCCTAAGGCAAGCACTTTATTCCAAGACCCTGAGGTCAACCGTAGGTCAACTTTCGGGGACTGGTGATAAAAAAAATAACACGAGGACTGGCGCTGTTGCACTTTTGCAATGTATTATAATGTTCTAGATAATAATCAAAACTCACACTTTAATAATTATTATTAGCACCGCGTCTTACTACCCGTTCGGTTCATACGCACTTACACTAATGTGTAATGGTAGAGTGATTGTGAGATAAAATGGAGGACCTACAGTTTAACGTGGGATCCGAACCATGGTGGAGGCCTGGCATTCCTCACATTCACAAGTTGTTGATTAATACACGTCTTGTCAGAGGTGAAGGAAGGGTTTGCAATCAGATAAATCTGTGCCGGGACCGAGGATTGAACCCCGGACCCCCAGCAGAGAAGTCTGACACCTTACCCCTAGACCGCCAGGTCACCTCATGGTTTAATAAATAATATTATTATTGAAGCAATATTACTAAACAAATATTTGAATGGTATTGTATTTTTTAAATTTTATTACAAAAGAAAATTACAATAATGTTAAACTGATACAAACACATAGCTTTTATTATAGAAAAAATGTATATAGCAAAACAATGTAAGACATTATTTATATTTAAATGTATTACAAAATTACTGAACACTTACTATCATTATTACTGTATTGTTTTATTTTATTACAAAATTTAATTTGCTCATATTTTCTTGATAAACCGTTTTGCTGCAGTTTTACTTATATTTTTATTGAAAAAAGACTTTTCTTCATGAGTTCCTTTCTTAAATTTGTATTGTTATGTGTCATAGAGACCTGCACTGAATAACAACCATAGCAAACTAAAGAAACGTGATAGAACTTGCACGGACCATGCAATGTAAACATACGGCAGCAATGAGCAAGACGTATGACATCCCGACTGGCGCCGTTGCGTATTCACAACATTCCTGTACGGTGCCAGGTAAAACTATAGTATCTTAGAAAACAAACTTTTTTAAATGTTTGATGGCATCATACCACGCAGCAGGAACTAAATGAGGAATACTTGGAGGGGATCCGAACTAATTAGGCTACCAGTACCTTAATTTTAAAATATTACAATTTTTGCGAAAATGGAACAACGCAGTCATAGAAGGTTAAGTCTTTCTCAAACAAATGTTGGTATTTTTTTCAAAAAGAATCACAACAGAAAATGTTAAAGTTAATTGAAGATTGTTTTAACGGGTTTAATGATTCAGAACAGTTATTCCCATAGTAAATAGAACCGTGCGAGGAGATTTACCTTCGCGTAGGTGGCACCCTTAAAACTGGTTGTGTAATGCCATGTCATTTATGCAACACTGGTACCTCTCACCCTGTTGCCTGTGACGATAAGAGGGGAGTTTTTCCACCCCTCTCAACGTACGAGTTTAGGGGTGGGGGGCTCTGGGCTAATGAGCCGTTTTTGCTGGAGTCAACAGCACGACCAACAACTCCAGACTTGTGCCTCGACACTCTCTCCCAAACCAGCCGAGAGGAGCAAGAAACAACATCAATAACAAATTATGAAAAGCTTCGGAGAGGGAGACAGAGAGATAGAAAGAAATATGGAGGGAGAAAGAGAGAGAGAGAAATAAATCTAGTAGAAATAAAGAGAGAGAAATAGAGGAAAAGAAAGACATAAAAAGAGAAAAATAAATACAGAAATAGAGAGAGAGATGAAGACAGAAGAGAGAAAAAGAAAGAGGAAAATATACAGAAAGGGAGAAAGAGAAAATAGAGGGGAGGGTAAAATAACGAACATGATAGTGAAAAAAGGAGTCCTATAAAGAAGAAAATCAAGTTTAGGTTTTAGGTGTACACTATTAACTTTAATAATATTACAACCCGCCTCGGTGGCGTAGTTGGCTAACGCGCTAGTCGTGTTGAGCTCGACCGCCGAGGACGGGGAGATCGAGGTTCGAATCTCGGTCGGGTGAACTGGGGGTGGTTTTTCCTAAATGGTTTTCCACTCTCCTTCCACGCAAATGCGGGTTCACTTCCTCTAAATTCAACCCTCCCAATTCCTAATCCATTAGCGTAATTAGTACTAAAGCGTATAACCCGAACGGGTAGTAAGACGCGGTGCTAAATATAATAATATTACATACAACCTTTAAACCTACGGACCTTGAAAGGTATCATCAGTCTTACCTTGATGGATTACACTATGGTCCTAATCATATAAAACGCAACATAGTGTAACAATGCAAGGTAACCTTTGCTACCTTAAATGGTAAGCAAAAGTTAAAAGCTCAACGTATAAAAAACTCCGTGGCGTCAGCTCGCAATCTAGCTATACCGACCGAGCGGCCGCCGTCTGTTGGTAAAGATAGTGTCAAAATATGTGGAAGGAGGGTGTCATGTGGTCAGCACAAGGAGCCTTCCAGCCGTTTATCTCCGTTTTCTAGATCTGCGCTGCTACTTTTTTTTTATTCAAGTAGCTCCTCATTTGTCCTCACGAGGGTGAGTTTACCCCAGACCAGTTCCAGACCCAGTGCTTTATATAAGAATCTGTAAAGGCCGGGGCTTGAACCTAGGACCTCTGGATCCGTAGCCAGGCACTCTGACCACCAGACCACAGAGGTGGTCAAAAGCTCAACTCAAACATAGAATATTAAAAAATTGCACCAAGTCTTAATACCCGTTCGGGTTTCACACAAATTCACACTAAAAGGTCAAGGAATGAGGATGGTGAGACCAAGGAGGGAATGTACCCGCATTAGCATGGAGGAGAAAAGGGGAAACCTTTTAACAAATAAAAATCCACTCGGTACAGCAACCGGAAGTGTGGAATGCGGATGGAGATGAAGATTTAGTGAAGGGTACTATCCCCAAATAGAGCCCTATCCCTTTTAGAGCAGGAATCACACCTGTGGGTGGAAACCCCACTACTCGTGAAAAACTCGTATTCAATTTAACACATTTTTAGACACTCCAAATGAAGTCTAAATTTACAAGGCCCAGTACACCAGATGTATTTTTGTTGCTCAAAAAAATGCTCTGGTACATTTTACACAAATACCCTCACTGCCCGGCATATTGGTAAATATCACTTACCGGGCCGGAGAACGGGCCAAAACACCAAACCACACTAAGCACACTTAATGGGGTCACACAATCTATTATGAATAATAATAATAATATATTAATGTGAGAAATGAAGGCCAAAATAAACGGAGTAGGAAAAGTAAACAAAGTAATACTATAGCCTATTTTCTTTCTCATCATGTTTTTTTTAATGCTGGTTGATTTAAAGTCACTTCCACGCGACTAAATGATTTAAGACCTGATGAACTTTCCAGCGGGATGGCCAAGAGGGGGTTGTGTTTGGAAATCAATATAAGTCAGTGTGGACTGTTGTATTCGTTGTGTGGGTGTGAAACGTTCAAGTCCGCTAGAAACATAACAACGTTGCCTAGCAACGGAATCTTTAAAACAATACATTCTTGTTTACCCACTGCGTCTTACTAATATACTTGCTCAGACATACGATTATGTCTTTAATCAACGCTTGTCCTTCCTTGTAAGTGATCTATAAAGGCCAGCCAACGCTTGTCCTCCCTTGTAAGTGACCTATAAAGGCCAATCAACGCTTGTCCTCCCTTGTAAGTGACATATAAAGGTCAATAAACGCTTGCCCTCCCTTGTAAGTGAGCTATAAAGGTCAATCAACGCTTGTCCTCCCTTGTAAGTGACCTATAAAGGCCAATCAACGCTTGTCCTCCCTTGTAAGTGACATATAAAGGTCAATAAACGCTTGTCCTCCCTTGTAAGTGACCTATAAAGGTCAATAAACGCTTGTCCTCCCTTGTAAGTGACCTATAAAGGTCAATCAACGCTTGTCCTCCCTTGTAAGTGACCTATAAAGGTCAATAAACGCTTGTCCTCCCTTGTAAGTGACCTATAAAGGTCAATAAACGCTTGTCCTCCCTTGTAAGTGACCTATAAAGGTCAATCAACGCTTGTCCTCTCTTGTAAGTGACCTATAAAGGTCAATCAACGCTTGTCCTCCCTTGTAAGTGATCTATAAAGGTCAATAAACGCTTGTCCTCCCTTGTAAGTGACCTATAAAGGTCAATAAACGCTTGTCCTCCCTTGTAAGTGATCTATAAAGGTCAATAAACGCTTGTACTCCCTTGTAAGTGACCTATAAAGGCCAATCAACGTTTTTCCTCTCTTGTAAGTGACCTATAAAGGTCAATCAACGCTTGTCCTCTCTTGTAAGTGACCTATAAAGGTCAATCAACGATTGTCCTCCCTTGTAAGTGATCTATAAAGGTCAATAAACGCTTGTCCTCCCTTGTAAGTGACCTATAAAGGTCAATAAACGCTTGTCCTCCCTTGTAAGTGATCTATAAAGGTCAATAAACGCTTGTACTCCCTTGTAAGTGACCTATAAAGGCCAATCAACGTTTTTCCTCTCTTGTAAGTGACCTATAAAGGTCAATCAACGCTTGTCCTCCCTTGTAAGTGATCTATAAAGGTCAATAAACGCTTGTCCTCCCTTGTAAGTGACCCATAAAGGCCAATCAACGCTTGTCCTCCCTTGTAAGTGACCTATAAAGGCCAATCAACGTTTTTCCTCCCTTGTAAGTGATCTATAAAGCAATGTTGGTTGTAGCCAGCAATAATAGGCGCAGTAGATATGTCTGACTGAATAGTGAGGTTCAAGATTAATTCTTACTTGATGCATTAAAAAAAAATTACAGTGTGTTTTTCTAGCTTTACTCCAAGCGAACATTTAAGTTGTTCTTTAAAGTCAACTTACTTTATCCTAATATACCCTTATAATTATGGAGTAAAAATCAGGGTTCCCTGGTTCCTTCGCATGGGAAAAAAAGTGTTAGTTGAAGAAACAAGCGCGTTGATTGAAATACATGTCTAATCTTCCTCCTACCCCTATTTTTCTCTCCCAGAAACATTGGGTCGCGCAACAACTGCACAAATGTCACAAATCATCCTGTTCTAAACACCAATAGCATGGCTTCACAATATATTTGTTTCTGAAAAACGAAATTTCATTTCTTTATAATACTCTTCAAACCCTAAAGTGTCCAGGAAAATGTAAATTCCTTATTGGAACCCTGAAAAACAAAGGGAATTTTGTATTAAGAAAATAGTGGCAGCCCTGAAAGAGTCACTAATATTCAGTGGGTTCTATGATACGTACTAAAGTGTAAAAGGGGGGCGGGGGGGGCTTTTAATTAATGACGACATTAAGTCACTAAATGTCCGAAAGATTGATTTTAAATTAAAGAATCTATGGCAGGTTTACGATACTCAAATGTACAAACTTTTAAGCACCTGCTCCAAAACACCAACAGGAACTTCATATTTTATTCAAACAAAGTTCAATAATAATTATAAAAAGGGATGAGGTAAAGTTGAAAAGATAGCCGACATTTAATTATTCAAATTGCGTAGACTAAGTAATATAGCGCGGGAACTCTCGCTTTTTTTTTACCATCGATTAAAGAAAATCAATTTTCAATTACGTTTCGTGAATAATTTAGACAAGAATAAACCGAAGGAAAGTAGGCTTGAAGCTAGTTTGGGGTTTTAGAGGGGGTAGGGGGCAGGGAAGGGATGAGGCCTATACACAGCCCACGCCAGACGGGGCAGGCAATTTATCTTGCAGATACAGCCGGTGCGAAAATTAAACCATCAGATCATGAATAATTAATCAATTAAAATTACAGTGTTTTGTTAATATGTATATTCGTAATGGTGTCAGGAAGGCAATCGAAACATATTTTTTTAGCACCGCATCTTACTAGTCGTTCGGGTTATACGCATATGCACTAAGTGTGTTAGTTTGTTTAGGGATGCGAAAGGTTTAATTTTGAGGAAGTGTACCAGAATCCGCGTGAAGGAAAAGTGTAAAACCATTTAGGATGAAAACAGCCTCAGTACACCCGACCGCGATTCAAACCCCGATCTACCCGTCAAAGGCAGTCCGGGCTATCGCGATAGTGACGCCTTAGACCAGGGTGTTTAACCGACGGTTTGGGGGCCAAATAATTAAGGTATGGGACTCAATCTTTGAGCATTTTTCAAAGTTGTTTTACTAGAATAAACTATCACGGCTATCAATACGATCAATATATCAATCAAATTGTGTATTTGTGATTTGGCCTTCTTTATATAAATAAATAGGATACAATCCTAGTGATTTTATTTGAGCTGTTCTGTTCCTAGAAAGCCATATGTAAAGTAAACCCAAAATATTGACGACAATTTTTAAAAGTTATACCGGTACCCAATAGGACTGGTGATAATGATGATGATTTTGACAATCTGGCGAGGGAGCCATGGATACATAATATTGGGAAATCAATTGAGGGTCTGTAATTGTGAAAAGTTTAAGAGCCCATGTGTTAGACCATTCTACCACTGAAGTGAATTAGGAAGATAATAATCATAAGGATTTTTACATTCAACAAGATATTACGAATACATATTTTCTAAAGAGTACTTGGGTTTGATGAAGATACTTTTTTTTTAGTCATGCGTTTGGATACAAAAGAGTGACCTGGTGGTCTAGGGGTAAGGTGTCAGACTTATGTGCTGAGGGTCCGGGGTTCAATTCTCGGTCCCGGCACAGATTTATCTGATTGACAAACCCTATCCTCACCTCTGACAAGACGTGTATTAATCACAACTTGTGAATGTGAGGAATGCCAGGCCTCCACCGTGGTTCGGATTACACGTTAAACTGTAGGTCCTCCATTTCATCTCACAATCACCCTACCATTACACATTAGTGTAAGTGCGTATAACCCGAACGGGTAGTAAGACGCGGTGCTAATAATAATAATAATAATTGGATACAAAAGGATTTTCTTTAACGGGTTAATATATATGTGTTGGGACTGATGAGGGTATATAAAGAAAGAAATACACCTGCATTCACGTGGAGAGAAGATAGAAAACACAATGATACAATACATGCGAGAAACCGCATCCTCACTGCAACCAGCTAGGATTCAAACCACAACTTCCACATCCCCGGAGATCCAATGTGTTGCGAGTTTGACGACTTTTAGGCCTACCAGGTGACAATAGGTGGCCGGTCTATACGTTTAGCGCTGGGGATGCCCAGAAGGGGAAGCAAATGGGTAAATGCTATCCCGGCCTCAACTTTGAGGCTCATTCTGATCCTCGCACTTCCAAACCAGTTTATTTTGCAGGAGAAGTTTGGCCGTAACCACAACACACGTGCATGAAGTGTACCATGAAGTTAGCCCCTCACGAGTAACAAAGTGTCACAAGTTCACGTCTCATTTGTGCAAGAACAAAGGCGGAACAAAAGATACAATCCGGAACAAACTCTATCACAACCATAAGAATGTCAATTTTCCAAAGTGTATGGGGGGGGGGGACCATGAAGTTGCCCCCTTTCCAATATAAACATACCATTTGTGGCTTTATCAAAACGGAACAAACGAAAATTTTTTGCTGAACAATCAAGAACAAGCGATTTCGATAATAAAAGCTTGAATTTTTCAAAATGAATGGACCAACCACGGACATAATTGACCAGCCAGAAATGTAATCGAAGATAACTCTACTGAAGAATGTATTGCTCTTTTTGCAAGCTAATCAACACATCCTAGCCCTTGCTACTCTGATGCTTCAACAATGACAAGCCAACTAAATTATTAAACTCTGCAAAAAATTTCGTTTGTTCCGTTTTTTACTTAATTTCCAAGCCTGGCTTTTTAAAAGGAGCTTAGCACTGTAAGATAATAATAATACATCCTAGTAGTATAGGAAATTTCTCTTTTATCGTGGATCCTTACTTACATCTATTAGGAACACGAAGGTTCATTGAAGCGCTTACAAAAGTACTCCACCTATCCCTATCTTGAGATAGTTCTATTCAGTCCACCTCATTACACCATATCCCTATCTTGAGCTAGTTATATCCAGTCCTCATTACACCCTATCCCAATCTTGAGCTAGTTCTATCCAGTCCTCATTACACCCTATCCCAATCTTGAGCTAGTTATATCCAGTCCACATCATTACACTCTATCTATTTAAAGTCCATTCTAATGTTATCCTCCCATCTGCGTCTAGGTTATCCCACTGGCCTCTTCTCATTAGGGTTTCCAGTCAAAACCTTGAACGCGGTCCTAGTTTCTTCCATTCGCGCTGCATGTCCCACCCACCGTAACCTGAGAGATTGTATTACCATAGCAATGTCTGGTGATTAGTACAGGATGTGTAACTCATCATGATGTAACCTCCTCCACTCCCCATTATCTTAATCCCTTATGGACCAAATATTTTCCCAGGCACCTTGTTGTCGAAAGCCCAACAAATTCTTCTCGTCTTGTAAGGTAAGAGACAATGTTTCACAACCATAAAGAGTTCAACCAGTAAAACTATTGTTTTATATATTCTAAGTTTTATATTTCTTGGCAGCAGGCGAGATGTTAACACCGTTAGGCCTACTGACCGAATAATATCATGCAATTCCGGACTGTATTATTTTGCTAATTTCCACCCTTATAACGTTGCTACTTGTTAGAACTGTTCCTAAACATTTGAACTCACCCTTCCTCATGATGTTGTTCGCAGTAATCCTCTAAATTGTCATCCTCAATCTGTTCTCTGTGTGATTATCTAGGCCTACTCTTAGTCTTCTTAGCTTTCACTTCTAAACCTATTTCCCTGATAACATCGTGTAACGAGATTAGTGTGTCTGACAGCGAGACCTGCGCGCTCCTTGTTTGTTTTACCCCTAACTCCCTCCTTGTTTAGTAGGTCTGCAGTCAATCTTACTGACAGGCGGGAGCGTGATGAAAGAAGAGTCTGGGTTCATTTTATTCTAGCCCAGTATTTTAGAAATTGAGGGTTCCAGACTCTTAACTGTGACCCCTATATATACACGGTCGGCGATATCTAGAGGAGTCCCAGTCCGAGTTGTGGATAGCGAACTGGGTGGACCAGTGCGCCCGGGAGTGTGTGTGGTTAGAGATGAACATTTTCCAGGAAATTTTGAATAGGAAAATTTTCTCAGTGGCGGCTTGCGGTGGAGGGGTAAAATTGTAGAGGTGGCCTCTTATACTTCAAAATATAGTGTGTTAAGAAACGAGCGGGTCATAAGATGGGGGCAAGGGGGCAAATGAAGGGGAGGGGTAGTAAGGAAGCACGGAGGTTATGGGAGGAAACAAATTTCGGACAAAACTTAAAATTATTTTAATTAACTCATTTATGCTTGTTTGAGTTAAGTGAGACGTAATTTACACAATTTCAATGTGTACTTGCGCTGTTGCAGGCAGGGGGAAGGGGGATATGTTTGTACAATAGGGATGGTTGTGCGTGGGGCTACAATCAAACTGATAGCTGCTGGAAAGAGGAACTTTCCTTTAGAGCCCCCCCCCCCCACCTCGATATGAAATCCTGGCTACGTCACTGAATAAAGCAATAAAAGCGATCGATTCTAGTTCTCTTTTTACGCTCACATATCGACTACAGCGCTCGGTGGTTGAATGTATCATTAATGTCAGGGTTCTCCCACCTTATTTAGGCTTTATAATTTTATATGTAAATACTTCAGTCTTCAATATTATAACTAAAGCCTTTTCAAATACATTGCCTTCCACTGACATTCAATGATCTTATCATTTTAAAGGAAAATTTTCCGAAAGAAAGGTTTACCACAAAACTTTCTTCTAGAACAACATCTCTATAGCTACAGAAGACACCTGCGCGATATACATCAAAATATTTGACGCTCTGCGATGTCTCCAGTTAGGAAATATAGTGACATACAGGTCGCAAAGAAAACCTCGCTCTTTAGTTTATCCTTATCTCCCCCTTGAGGAGGATTCCCTAAGGAGGTGGGGGAAGGGGCTCAAGAGATCCGCTCGGTGATGGATACGAGAGGGGAATACTGGTACGTACCCTCTCCCCCCCCCCCCCCCCCCAAGAAACACACGGAGACAAGTTTCAAAAGGAGAAGCTGCTCATCACAGCGCGCGACAAAGAAGGAAATCCTGAGAGCTTTAAGAGAGAACATATATCCCTGACACTGTGGTTTGTTTCGCGCTAAGCTAGCAGGAGTCCACCTTACCAAGTACCGTCTACTAGAAGGTTGTGGCAGAGGGGGTTGAGGGGCTTACACTCTCCTTTCAAGCATATGTGGGTGCACTTTTTCTAAATCCAACCTTCCTTATCTCTAACACATTAACTTAATTGGTTCACATGCGTGTAAAAACCGAACGGGTAGTGAAATGCGTAGACCAAAAATAAATAAAAAAGTTCATAGCGGGGGAATTAAACTTGGCCTTTCTAGATTGAGTTTATTCTAATGTAGTGACAAGTTCTGACTGCTAAAAAGCAGGTAGGGGGAACGTTATAACGGGACAATACTCCCTCCCCTAGTGTTCATCAAGACAGAAGGGTTGGTAGCACATTCCAGCAGACAAGCAGTGTGAGCTCTGGCCTTGGAGCGGTGACTAGGCCGGTGCTGTATGTCTTGTACGTGAATGCAGAATAAAGTAATATTACACTAAAAAGTAAAAATTTTCCATCTTACACCTCTTAACTGTGAACTCCCTAACCTTTAGCGCAGAAGACATACGCTCCATCCAAGGCCATAGCCAGCCAATAATTTCAGGGGGGTTTGGTGAGCACATCCCCCAATTGCCGAAGGCTATATTAAACACCTCTAGAAGCTCTCTGAAGTGTTTTTTATGGTAACATAACACCATAATTGCCGAAGGCTAAAAAAATTCCAGATATTAAACAATTCTAAAAGCTCTCTGACATGCTTTTTATGGTAACATAGCCCCCTAATTTGCACTTGTACCGTAATCTTGATATTGTTTTAAACCATAAATAAAGCCATATATAGTTCGAGGGGGGTTGAACCCGCAAACCCCCCCTGACTACGGCCTTGGCTCCATCGAGTGATCTAAGGTGTCTGACGATAAAAAGCGGAAACTATTTGTCAAACATGGCTCCTGTAATCTTTAGAAGCACGGTGACTAATAAAGAAGGCGTGCTATTGCGGGACAGAGAGTCTACATCTTCCACGCCGCTGTGAGCCGCCTTACAAAACTGTACTCGGCCGGGGCGCGGGAAGAGAGGGCACCCAGATGGTGCAGAGAAAGAGGGTGAGACTCGCATATAACTTGTGGGCTGGGGAGGCGCTCTGGAGTAATCCGGCCCTGCTGGGAAGACGATCCGAACCGGAGCATAAATTAAAACATTCACGTCTCGCCCCTCCTTCCCCTCTGCGGACACGCGCCCTATAACCGCGACAGACACAAGCTTTGCAGCTTTAATTAGCTCACCAGGGTGCCGCAGCAAGTACTGGAACAATAAGGTTGAGACCCACTTTGTTGGCCGAATGGTCTCTAGGCCATCACTCTCGCAAAAGACTGGACTGGGAGATTGGGGTTCGAATCCCGGTCGGGTGTATTGATGGGGGTTTTCCCTAGATTGTTTCCCATTCTCCCTCCACGCAAATGCGAGTGTACGTCCTCTAATTTTGAGCTTCCATATCACTAAAACATTGTGTTAATTAGTGCATAAGCGTATAACCTGAAAAGGTGCTAAAAAAAGTTGCAGTTCACTTCAGTAACCGGATGGCCCTAGCGAATGTTTTTCAAACTGGACCTCACCATAGTTATCTCTGGCTCCGGGAAGCTATTTTTTTTAATTATCTGCTTTTCACACTATAAAATAGCATTAGTAATTAGGAATGCCTATTTTTTCCAATTTGAAGAAAGGACATTTATACACAGCCAGAACATTTGATGTTTTCAGTTTGTTTTATACTGGGACCATTTAACTGTCGTTATTAATTAATTAATATTTAGCACCGCGTCTTACTACCCGTTCGGGTTATACGCTTAAGTACTAATTACGCTAATGGATTAGGAACTGGGAAGTTTGAATTTAGAGGAAGTGAACCTGCATTTGCGTGGAGAAAGAGTGGAAAACCATTTAGGGAAAACCTCCCGACTGAGATTCGAACTTCGATCTCCCCGTCCTCGGCGGTCGAGCTCAACACGACTAGCGCTGTTAGCCAACTGACGCCACCGAGGCGGGTGACTGTCGCTATTGAATGTTCATAATATTAGTGTAAACAATTTTATGAGGGCTTCAGTATATATATTTTTTCTGGTGCAAGGGCCACTTCGGTCCAGAAAGTATGGCGACCTATGGTCTATCTCTGGATGCTCCAGGATTTATAAAAAAAATTATTACGTTCAACACCATAGCTATAAACGAACTGCTCTAAGTCTAGGTAGTGAGGACTGAGGGAGTAGCTAAGAGGAAATTCACCGCATTAGCGTGGAGAGGAAATGGGAGAACCAGAGTGATAAATCCAACGCGAGAAATCAATACACCCCCAGTGAACCTGGAGATTAACCACCACACCTCCAGGCGGGTATACCGCGGTTAGCGCTTCCCCAGGGACCTGGATGTGCTGGTTTAGAATGTTGCAACAATGAGGGGTACGAGGGGAATAAGAAAGTCAAAGTCAACAATTTATACTCAAATCCAATGCTTATGTTCTGGCCTATCTGTTTAAGTGCAAATTCATGAGAAGCCTCTTTTCTCATGCACATTTTGAGTAAATATTACATATTTCAATATTTGATCATTTAAAACCGTTATCTAAACAAAATTATAACACAGACTAGTAATTTAACTACCATAACGTAAGCATAGATTAAAAGCGGGTAGGTAAATGATAATATATTATATTCACTATCGCCAACATAATTTTGTAAAAAATAAAAATACATATAGAGAATTAACACAAAGATCACTGGTATGAACCAGAGAAATCGCTTTTAAGGATTCGGCCAGACTGAGAAGCGTGCGAGCGCGCGCGTGATTAACAGATAAGCTCTCGATAGTTGTTGACGAGGAGGCTCCGAATCTTGGCTGAGTGAATGATGGGGGTTTTAACAAGTGATTTATTGTTGTGGTTTTCTCATACTCTCTCCACGCTAGTGGTGATTCTTATTTATAAAGGCCTACTTTGATAATATTGAAGTATTTTAACATATCAGTTATATGTATATATATGTATATATATAAGTATGTTTTATGATCTTACCAATTAAATTAGGCCGTTAGTAGAAAGTGTGCTAAACCTATCGATATTAATAAAAATGTCAAAATGATAAGTTTTCCTAGCACTCAATGAACCAACATACAATAATATTGCCTAGCAGCCTGTAAACTAGACTGTACCGGCTCGTGCGTGCGCGCTTGAAAAATAGAACCAGTCCTATCTTTCACGCGCGCGCGCGCTCAGTCGCTCGCTCCAGTCTGGCCACCTCTCATTACAAACAATGTTTAGTCCTTAATATTCTATTTCTTTGAAATTATCTATGACGAATTTACAAGTGCATTTTGTCACAGAAGTTTTTCATAGCTTCTTCGCGTTTTCTTTATTATTCAAAATGGCTGATACGGAAAGTGGGAAACGAAAACAGAATTTAATTTATAATTATTATCATAGAGATGCATATAAAAAGACATGCATGTGTAAAATTTGCAAAATAATTTTATCAACTCCACGATGTAAGAAAATATTAAAACTTTATTGATAATTTACTAAGCTTATCAGTAAGCCTGTGCATTAATTATTAATATAGGCCTTCGACTTCGACATTTCTTCACAAGTTTCAAGCTTTGCTTCGACTTCGATTCCCATTTAAAAAGTGGCCTTCGCACACCCCTAGCACTTTATATTAGGGCTAAAAATGATCCCTGTCTTTTTTTTTCTGGGGTCCTTATGGGGTTTGAAATATAAAAATTGGTGTCCTGGAAAATGTGTGTAATGTGAAATTTATGTTCTGCAACGGACACTGCTTGGTGTTTTCCGGAGTGCTGGGGCGCAGTGAAATTTGTAGACGTTCAGATATCCCGTGTTATTTAAGAATGCATTTATTTTAAAATACGATTCACGCCAAAATTTAGGTGAGAGCTACCAACATGTCCCCATAGAAATAAAAACCTTAGATTTTAAGTTTTATAGTACCAAAAAATAATGTGAAAATAATTAGCTGCTTTTCAACTACTTTAAAAACAAAAAAAAAAACAAGCGTCACAGTTCTGATATTAAGGTAGTACATGTATAAATGCTGAGAACCTTCTTCATTCCATTCCATTCACTGCCATTCCAATACCATAGTGTGGAGATATGTCCCTTGAACAAAGAAGTAGACAGCAGCCTTAAATACAACGTTTATTTTACTTACATACACTCGTTCTATACCATGTATGTATCTAAGTGGGGTAGACATGAGGAAGAAAGCATTTTAGAGATAATCTACCGTATTTGCGTGCAAGGAGAATGGGAAACCATTTAGGGGAAAAAAAATTGAGTAGACCCAACCGGGATTCAAACCCTGATATCCTGGTCATTAGCAGGCCAGTCTAACACGAGAGTGATGTCTTAGACTGTTCGGCCACTGAAGAGTTAATAACAAGATCTAGGAAGCGAGGAAATAGTTGGAAGGTCTTCTAACATCTGGAGAGTTATAAAGTTTAGGATTGGGGCTAACT
Organism: Timema podura; assembly: GCA_033556935.1. Lineage (NCBI taxonomy): Eukaryota > Metazoa > Arthropoda > Insecta > Phasmatodea > Timematidae > Timema > Timema podura. The sequence continues at coordinate 74,581,293 of JAVRXN010000003.1, read as the reverse complement.
AGTGCACCCCTTCTCTGTCTCATTAAAAAGGGGGGAGGGAGGGGGTGTATTTTGAAAGTTTAGTCAGTCGTGGGCCAAGAAGCTTGAAAAGGAAAACTCAATTTCCACTCGAAGGGCGACAAGTCTTTTATTTTTCCCCTTTTCTACCATAACTTACACAGTTCACAGTCCGACAAAGAATACATTTTAAAAAGTCTCCCCCCCCCCCATTTCTCTTTTTTTTTTCCAAGCGAGATCTGTGCGAAATGTATTCTTTGACATCTTTCTTCCATTCCATTCCATTTAACGCGCACTGAGGGAAGGATAAAAGCGAAAAGAGGGCGGAGAGTGTGGACCATAATGCATCGAGACCTGTCATATCTTAGGTAGGTAGGGCTAGGTTAGGTTTCGTTTTATATCTATAAAGTGAACAGGGACAAAGTCAAGTTTGTGCTGGGTATAAAGACGAGTAATATGGGGTCAAAACAGTTGAAAGGGGTCCTTATCCTTTCTATATTGGTTATCTGTAACACTAAATGTTTGGGTTTTAAGGGTATCATGAAACGAACATATTTATTAACAACCTCTCCAAATTTTATAGAACTATCATCCCCGTAGTATTACATTATCGGCATCATTTTCTCGCTCTCTACTAACAGAATATCCCGAAAGGGTAATAATGTGTTTATTTAGTTGGCTGATTACTACTCTAGCATCAGAAAATAACTTTGTTACATAAATTGCCTTTCAAAAGATTCACCCCATCCTCCAGGTTATGCTATTTGTTGTTGTTGTAAAAGCGGAGTCTTGGCACAATTATTTTTAGAGTAGAAATCGTGTCCGGGCTAACGCCAATTGGTGGCCCTTTCCTTGAGAGTCGCAGAGTGGTAAAGCAGCCCCGCAACTCGAGGCAGAAGGGGCACTCGCTGTTTCACAGATCACAGTCAAACATTACGTGGGCGAATTAATCACTACGACTAGCTGTTTCGCAGTCAACCAGTATGAAGGTGAAATATTAATCACTAAGACTCAGATGTTTATCGTAAATGATATGGAAGCAATAGTGATTCATTATAATATGTTAACCACATTAAGGTATTTTAATAGATCAAATATACTAATAAATGGATACTAATCACATGCAATTAACCTCATCATAAAATGTTGGTAGGATAGGTACAGTCCCATTTTCATAAGAAGGGCCTTGTCTGAAAGCTAGAAAGCTTACTTTAGCTACTTTAATATATTCATGCATCAGGTCATATGATCTGGAGCTGTCACTTTTGATAGACAGTATCAATATCTATTAAGTAATAATAATGTAGTAAACCGTTATTAATGTTAACTGAAAAAAATAAGTTTGAATTTTATAAATAGCGCCCCTATGAGGGTTGGACTGTAGCTACTTTGCGCCCAAATACAATATAACCTGATCAAGTGGTAACTAATAACTAACACAAGTATAGAGAGCGATGAGCCATAATACGAACACGGGGCGTTAGGTGAAAGTATGCTGCATTTCTACTTAAAGATACATATTATCTTCACATTACGAAGAGTACGCCTTGTACACACACAATTTCGACTTCCAGTTAAAAATTTTAAAATTATATCAGGTGTGGTACATCTTCAGGTCATCGCATTGCTATTAAATTCCTCATTTATAAATGTTGACCAATAAAAAATGTATTTATTGACTACTGAATCTAAAATGAAGGAGATAGATAATTGTTGTACAAACATTTCTCCTAAGAGGTTAAAGTAAAAATAAGATACACTTTTTGAGAGACTTACTTATATTTGATTACTCTATGGCATTAGAGAATTATTGCGTTAAAACTCAAGTAGTATCACTTTACAACTAAAGCTTACAAAATTGTAACATATTGCCAATATCTTAGAAACTATTGGTTTTATAAAAATATATTTCAAATAAAAGTTTTTTTATTTTTAATAGTGCTATAATTTTGCAATGATAAGTTATTTAGTATCTCAAAAATTTGCGGAAATACGGAAGTTTCCGCTTCTATGAAGTACCCTAAAAGTCATTTTCATAGGAAAATGAAAATAGCCATTTTGTTTATAATCTTTATCAAAGCCTAAATACAAATTGTAATAAAAATCGTTAGGGCCGATTTTGAGAAAATCAATTTTTTCTCTTTTCACTTTTTACTAAACTACTCTTAATTTTAGGGTTAAACAGATACACAGACATACGTCATTGCAAAAACCACTCTTTAGGATTCGGGGGGGTCATGAGACGTCGACATCCATCAATATTTTGGGTTAGATTTTTTTATGGTCGCAATACTTTACCTTCAGTGTTCGAAGATTTAATATATATTTGCGTATAGCTCGAAAATTATTGGTTTTATAAAAATATGTTTCAAATAAAAGATTTGTATTATAAATAGATCTACATATATGTAATGATGAGTAATTTCATATCTCAAATATTTTCGGAGATATGATAACAAATGAGAATTTACGCATCAGACGGGAACCCTTAAAGCCATTTTTCCGAAATATTGAGAGTAGCCATTTTGTTTGGAATATTTATAAGCGATTTGAAACGTAATTTAATCAAATCGTTAGAGCCGATTTTGAGTAAATAGATTTTTTCTCTTTTTGCCCTTCAGTAAACTACCCTTAATATTATGGTTAGATATTCAATTTCAAAACCCCTCAGGGCAGCACTGTTAAAACCCTAGATACCAAGTTTTAGCCCAATCGGTAAAATAGTTTAGGCTCTAGTCCGAGCTACAGACAGACGGAAATTCAAAAACAGCTTTTTTGGATTCGGGGGGTCATGAAACGTCGACATTCATTAAAATCTCGAATTTGATTCTTTTGACGATCACAATACTTTCTCTAACTGTAAGATAGCGAGAAAGTAAAAAAAAAAAGCTCAATGATTTCAACTAGCGATCCTCGTGTTGAAATTCTCAAGCTCACCCAAGAAGCGCCACCATTTTTACCTGGAGGTTGTGGGTTTGGTATGTAACTTGTCTGTGGCCTAGTACAATACTCCTATCTATAACGCCTGGATATTTACTTTTTCTTTTGGCATCGCGACTTACAACCCGTCAGAGCAGTGAACATTTTAATTTTATGTTGATGAGGGTGCCATTTAAAAGAAAAGTATCCGCGCTTGCGCGGGAGAGTAGGGAAACCGTTTGGAGTCATTTGACAATAAATTACCAAGATTTTTTGAGTCTATAACATATTGGCCAAAAGTTTAACAATGTGAAGGTAGGGAGAGTTATCTTGTAAAAGATAGCAAGTAGAAATGTCTCAGCCCAATCCAGCAACACCGACCAGGTGAGGAAGCTGGCGTCCTCTTTACCTAGGTGTGTCATTGGTTGAGATTATCTTATCCTCTGCCTCGGCCTGGCATATTATATTCTGCTAATCGGTGTTGTCGTTACATTCGTTACAGTCAAAACAACAAATTTCATAAAATATAGACTACATTTTAAATCTATATTTGCGATGATCAATTCGGACACCTTAATAAAATTAAAGATAAGAGCTAGGTTAAGAAAACTAAATTAATTCTAAATCCCGTCATTGTGTAGCCTAGGTTCTAGAAAATGAGATAAAATCAACTTGTCAGGGTACAAAAATAACAGTATCGTGTATATTATGTCACCACCCCCGTTGTGGAACCGGAGATCTGTCAGGATGTCTTTGGGGGAGGATAATGGGGGGAGGGGAGGATATGATTATTTGGGTGGGTTCGTGATTTACGTTGGACTTTGTTTTTAAAGGTTTATTAATACTACTATTCTAATATAAATGTGATGCTAGAAGTGAAGTTAAAATGTAAAACTTAGTGAATATAGAGAAGCGAGTGACTGAACGAGGTGTTATGAGGTTTACCTATGGCCTGACTGACAGCTAGGCAGTCCCTGCATGGTCGTCGAACCTGGTTACCTAGGCTCGAGCGGCAGCCCCGACTGGTACTTGGTGAACCCAACGACATAGCCCGCGTGGCCCCGTGACAAGCAGCGTGACCTCCCAGCCTACGATCTCCAGTAGTCAGCCCCGAGGGCTTCAAACCCTCCCATTTAAACCGGGCGACCAGCCTGGTTTCTAGCTATGGACTGCTGACACCTCCTTTTCGAGTCAGCGCTTCTAGTTTATTTGTTGATTGATTCATCATAACTATCCTCGCAACACCCGTTATGTCACTCGCCACTCACAACAGCCAATGTTTATACAAACATGCCTTCTAATAGAGGTCTTTGGTGACATACATCATTAAAAATTATGTAATTTTACAACTTTCAAATTGCTTATAAAATTATTTTTCTTTGACATATTATTATAATAAATATTTCATTGTGTACTCATAATATGCATGTTTAGTTAAACTAAATTTCAGCCCCAAATATTACTTTACCTTAACAATGATATATAAAAAGCCTTAAATAGTAAGTTTGACCCTTATTAATCGTTAACTGCAATGATTTGAAATCAATGAAACATTATTAATTGGTAGCTTATAATAATTATATACTTGTTAAAATAGTGTCGTAAAATGTTTACTGTCAAATGATCTCAAGAAAAAAATTACCTTGAGTATACATACAACTGGCCGGGATTCGAGCCCCAAACTCGTCTCTTGAAAACCAGACTTGACGAACCTGACATTTAGTAAACTTTTGACTCCGATTATGGTGAATTTAACTATGTTCATCTTATTGTCAGTTCATCACATTTACAAACTGAATCAAGCACGATAGAAAGGCTTCGAATTGTACGGCTTTTTATTTCTCATAGGCGTTTGTATCCCCTCATTTTTCCCAGCAGCGAGCGCCCCAGACGGCAGACCTTGAAGACGCCATACTGCCATATTTCTGTCATCAGAGTAATAATAGTTTGCTTGCCCGAAGACACACAAACATAACACACATACTGGTGGAAGAAGAAAAAGTGTAGGGGAGAAGGGAAAAGCACTTAACCCCTCTGGAAAGAAGGTAGACGATGGATAAATGGTGTGAACATTGGAAACACAACATTAGCGCGATGGTAACGAGGCCTACAATCAAGATAAAAACGTGTACTTCCTCTATTTGTTTTATCTCACGTCGCTGTCTTAGGTCCAAAAAGCATTGCTCAACGTTTATCACCCTTTCTTTTGAAACATGTGAAACCACATTACTCCATTACGCTGTAAAATAAACAACCTCAACGCACATGTTTGATATTTTATTTCAATCATATTTATGACTCGTCGACCTTTCCGTCTTTACTATTTCTCGATTGTCTTGACGTCTTAGCTCAGTCGGTAGCGAGTCTTTTTTTGTTGATCTTAGGGTTCTGGGTTCGATTTCCAGCATGAGTGAAAAATATATCATTGATGAAATGTGGGTTTCCCTCTTTCACAGAAGTGAATTACCGATAGCGGACTGGTCGTTGTGTCAGTTCTAGGTTTATGGTAGTTTTATACAAGTTGGTTAGTAATCAGTAGGTCTAGAAACTGCACGTGAAATAGCTAAAAAGATAAATAAAGCTCAATTTTCTTACTAAAGGACATTTTTTAAACACCTTTTAGAAAACACAAACATTTTCTTTGCTGTCAAAATTGATAACATATTACTTTTTTCTAGCACCCCGTCTTACTAGTTACGCTGATGTGTTAGGCATGAGGAAAGGTAGAATTTATAGGAAATGCATCAGCACTTTCATGAAGGAAGACTGTAAAACCATTAGTAAAAAAAAAACTCAACACACTTCGATCAAAGATTGAACCTCGACTTCCCCCAACACCAGAAAACCAGACTATACGAGATTGACGTTTAGTCCATATGCCCATCAATGCGGATCTTTGTAAAGTTTAAACGCCTTAAAAAAAGGGGGGTTGGAAAACCAGGGGAAAAAACCCACCCAATACAACTTTGTATTTAATGCGTGTGTCAGAATTACCGCTGTAAAAAAAGAAATGTTTGGGATATCGTGGGTAAATTGCCCCTATTTACCCCTCCTCTTCTTCGAGAGGTCCTCACTAATTACATTGATCTAATGCTGTTGTACTTTTCTTTCTGGCCGATAGACCTACACACAATAGTACAGTGTGATTTTGATAGGAAGAACCTGCTTCGGTGGCCGCACGGTTAAGGCATCATTCTCATGGACTAGACTGCGATGACAGGGAGATCGGGGTTCGAATTCAGGTCGGGTGTATTGAGGCTGTTTTTTCCCAAAATGGTTTCCCACTTTCCTTCTCTCTCTCTCCTCTCGCGTACACTTCCTCTAAATTCCATCTTATTCATTCCCAACTCATTAGCGTAATTAGTTGGCCTATTTAATATGATATAACGTAAACAGGTAGTAAGATGCGATGCTAGAAAACAAAAATAGATTTTGGTTACTAAAGTTACTAAAACAATTTTGATTAACATCAAGTTATGCTTATGTGCAGCTGTAACGTTTGATAGATGTTATCAATACTATAAAATAACACAAATAATATACTAAATACAGTATTATAAATGTTGGCCGCAAAGAAATATGTTTGAATTTTATAAACTGTTCTTTCAACAAAAATCAGGGTATAGGCCTTTTTTTTAGTTTTACCGTCAATATTGCTAACATTTTACTCAATTGTAATATCTACAAAGATAAAGTTTCTTTAAAAAAAAACCTCAAATCTATACCAACACTTGGCAACACGTAAATAAATGCGTCAGTCTCGTCCTGTCTGGTTTACCTGCAAATGATGGAGGATATCTTGTGGTTCGAATCTTGTCCGGATGTACCGAGGTTCTATTTTTTTCTTTAAATTGTTTCCTACTCTCCTACCAAACTAAATGTGGTCACATTTCCACTGAGCTCTACCCCCTCATAGTGTTAAAATGAGGAGATGATGAATGACTATAAATACGGGACTATACGTGACGTGACTTATGGTATCCAATCCAAGGGGGCGGGAGGAGGAGAGGGAATATTAGAGTGAGAATTAACCACACCCACCTGAAGAAAGGTGTAGTCAGCGAAGCAGGATTTTTACTGTCGGCCTATATCTAACACACGGGTTAGTGGATGACTTGATCTAAAGGAGGGTAGCAAAGACTAAATGCATCCGCGTTTGCGTGTAGAAAATATAACCTTAACACCCCAACCTTCCTCAGCAGGGAAAAACAAATGAAGGGGACAGGGGAAAGTTCAATTAACTCAAACTGAGTTAGTGCTGCCATCTGTTAGACAATCATGAAACCTTACTAATGCACTTTAGATTGTGGTTAAAAGAGGTATCTGTCATATTTAGATTAATTTAATAAATATTTCCTGGAGTCCCTATGGGGTTTGAGATGTAAAAGTTGCTGTTCTGGAGAATGTGTGTGGTGTGACTTTCCCCCTTTTTCCCTTGTACCTTTCAAATATAATGAAATTCTATAACGTGTTTGACCGTAAATAAAAACCCTATCTTTCCACCAAGTGAAAGACAGGCGCGGTAACCACTTGCGCCAGCCCTGTTGTCGACAACCAAGTAAAATGTAGGCAATCAACTTATAAGTTGAGGCTCAAAAGATAATCAGTCACGTATCAAATCCACCAACAGGAAACACGAGAATAGGTTTGAAGGGTGTCGGTGGTAAGTGTCTTTTATGTAGCCTTTACTAGCTGTGCAGCACAGCCGAACATCCCCCGAGGTGTTAATTACAGTCCGTAGGTAGTGCGCTTCGGCGAACTTCATATCAAGCCGCACCCCCCCTTTTCATCGTTCATCCAAGCTACCAGGCCTGGTACACTCGCAAACAGGAAAAAAACAAACCTATTTTTTTTAAATGTGTACACTTTGAACCAGGGGTCACCAAATGACGGATTCGTATTGCGAACCACGTCGATGAATTAAACGACCTTGCCTGCTTGACGATCAGGGTTGTTTATTACTTTTTTAGCATCGCATTTTATTACCTGTTTGGGTGATACACATATGTACTAATTAGTCTAATGAGTTAGGGAAGAGGAAGGTTGAATTCAGATAAAGTGTACCCGCATTTACGCGGAGAGAAAGTGAAAAACTATTTAGGGGAAACCACTCTCAGTACAACCGAGGGGGTTCGAACCCCGATCTCCTTGTCATCAACAGTCTAGTCTATTGCGAGAGTGACGCCTTGAACCATGCGGCCACCAAAGAAGGTCGTATTAACTTGACGCACTTGAGCACGCTGAGAACTTTCACACTAAGACGCCAATTTACGAATTGAAAGAGAGAGAAGAAAATTAGCAGTTCCTCCTACATAGCCTATTTTTTTTTTGCACCGCGTATTACTAGTCCTATGGGATGTACGCTTGTGAGGCTTCTTGTCTTATAACACTTCCCCTCTTCTTCCAACGAATACACACACTCCTATACATTAACATGGAAAATCCTATCTTGACTTTCCGCTATGTCACAGGTAGGCAACGTCTTTGAGACGGGATCTGCATCGGTGGGCACGACGACTACACGTCAAACTAGTCTAGTTTGGTTCACCGGTGACGCAAAGCTCAGGGTTCGAATCTCAGCCCGTGCAACAAGGGCATTTTTTTTCATAACTTCTTTCTACTCTTTCTCTCTTAAATAAGTTCAGACACATTTTCTTTGAATTCGAGCTTCCTCATTCTTTACCCCATTAGTGTAATTAAATGAGTAAGCCCGAAAAAGAAATGTTGGTACCCAAACTCAAAAACCGGTTCATTATGTTATATACCCGATACGTTTTTCTTTCAAAATTGTGTAGGAATGTAACAAGATTTAAAAAGCGCCCGAGCACGCGCGCCAGCACAAAACACACACACACACACACACACACACACACACACACACACACACACACACACACGAGTCCATCATTGGTGACGTGGTCTAAGGCGTCAAGCTCGCACTAGACAAGATTGCCGGTGGCGGGGGAGGTTGAAGTTTATTTAAACTTCAGCCGGACGGATCGGTGGTGGACTATACCACATGACGTGATTTCTCGCTTAGTTTTCCAATTATCTCTCCACGCTAGTGTAGAATATACTTGCGAACTTGTAATGACTGGGTCATTAAAAAAATCTTAATTTAAAATTGTACTTTTATAAAAGACATTTAAAAATAATAAAGGCAGTTGGATATGTTGACAGGTCTTTTTAATGATCTTTGCGGCCGTACCAAACATTGTAATATGTCTAACCTAACCTAACCTAACCTAGTCTAATCTACATAAACCCGGTCATCTGTATGTAAGGGATAGATCAGGGCCTGGACGAAAAACCCACGATTAAATCTCCAATGGCCAAAGGATGTCCGCTAATTCCACACCACCTTCGGGTTGATATTAAAACAATAATTTAAAAAAACCAGTTTCACTAACGAATTATTTCCTACTCTCGCGGCGTGTTAATTTGTGTAGTGTAAGCTGACAGTTAACAGGTTATGGGGAACAAGGGTTGGACAGAAAGGGGAAGGGTTGTAGGGGAGGTAAAAAGCACACCGCTCTAATGAGAAGGCGGACTAATGACTGCCGCTCACCGACAAATGGTAGAGCAGCGGTTCTACCCGTTACCGGTCCTGTCATCATCAACCCCGTGTGTGTGTGTGTGTGTGTGTGTGGTGTGGGGGGGGAGAAGAGAGAGAGAGAGAGGAAGAAAGTGGAGAAAGTAGAGAGGAATGAGAGTGAGTGATGCAGAGAGAAATAATAGAAATGATATAAAAAATAAAGAGAAAGAGAGTGATATACAGGAAAAGAAACATAGAGAAAGATATAGAAATAAATAAAAAGAGAGAATGGCGCTCTAGGGGTAAGGTGTCAGACTTCTGTGCTAGGGGTCCGGGGTTTAATCCTAGGTCCCGGAACAGATTTATCTGATTGCCAAACCCTTCCTTCACCTCTGACAAGACGTGTATTAATCACAACTTGTGAATGTTTCAAATGCAAGCCTCCACCGTGGTTCGGATTCCACGTTAAACTGTAGGTCATCCATTTCATCTCACAATCACCCTATCATTACACATTAGTGTAAGTGTGTATAACCCGAACGGGTTGTAAGACGCGGTGATAATAATAATAATAATAAAGAGAGAAAAGAAAGAAAAAGAGAGAAATAATAAAGATAAAGAGAGAAAGAAAAGTAAAGAAAACGAGAGAAAGAAAGACAGAGGAAGTTATAGTGAGAAATAAGGAAATAAAGATAGAGGAACAGCCCTCCAGCCCAACTTTTTCTGCCAAGCACTTGCGAGGGTGACAAATGGTCGCACTAGGTATAGGGCTGATCGATTCATAGGCCCTTGAATCGATTCTTTGGATCGATTTAGATCAACAGGTGTTGCATCGATTAGATCAACAGATGTTGCATCGATTCAACGATTAATATAAAATTGGGTTTCTTTAACCATAATACAAATACTAATAGACAAATAGTTTGGAGGAAACAAATGAGGCTTGGGCACAAAGCACATTTTCAGATTATATTTAATTTAATCAACTGTTTACATTCAATTATATATCTATTTATTATCGTATAAATAATGTTAATTTTGAGGATTTTCAATAATCCCTTAACTATTTTTTAAAAAAATTATTTTTACCCTCCAGTAATTTAATTATATTAGTTTTTTAAGTTTTTTAATGTATATTTGTAGGATGTTAGTAATGGCCGCCTTGACAGCGCGTTCGTTTTAATTTCTGTTACCCGGGGATATGAACTATTTAAGGTGGTTCCCTGGTAGCTTCCATCTTTGGAAAACATAAACCATCCGAAATTTAATTGTATTAATCTTTGCATAATTTTATTACGTACCTTGTTTTGTAGTCATTTGCTATCTTTTTTTTTTACAGCTTATTTTCAATTATTACGAATTTCTTTAGTGGGATCCATCTTGAACCCCCCACACGAGCGTGCTACTAGGAGAGAGTTTCTGCCGCGCGATTGATTATATATATATATATATATATATATATATATATATAATATATATAGAGAGAGAGAGAGAGAAGATACATTTATTTGTATTTTTTGGTTATATTTTTTTTCTGGCAGGTAATTTTTTTTTTACGTGGAGGATAGTTATAAATGTTTTAGGGATTAGAATTTTGTTATTGTTAATTTTAAGAGTTTTCACATTTTTGTATTGGGTTATAAAAAGGCTATTTTGCAAGATTAGATATTTTTTAGGTAATTTTGCAGCCAATTTTGGGTACTTGGCGTAATTCTCGGAAGATTCGTGGCAAAGTAGCCTAAGCGGGAGGATTCCTGAAAAAAGAGCGGTATTGGGATGAAAGTGACGCAGGTGAACGGAAGTTCCGTGGCGGAGCTTCGAGTGATTTTTATGGAAAAAAATAAATTTCTAGTAGTGAATTTATCTATAGTAAAATAAAACTAGCACCGTCTGTGTGTGAATCAGCTTTACCAGAGGAGATATTCCATCCGGCATAGTCCTGTGGGTTAGACCCTTCTTGCAACGTGGGACGCCTCAGCTACACATTTGCATGGTGAGCCCATTCCTTTCTCTGGGGATAGACAACCCGCAAGCCTTTTCCAGGACTTCAGTTCGACTCATTCAATTACAGACATATTTTTGGGTGGATTTCAAGAACCCTAATAAAGAAAACTAAACAATTTGAGCTATTTACGACCTATAAGAGTACCAGAAAACTCGGGACCTCTCATCTCGTCTGTTTTATCTTTATTTGATGTATATACATATTTTGTTGTCACTTAACTTGTTACCTAACCATACCGCCATGTCTCTATCAATCTGCACAGGTAATAATACTGTATAGTCAAATTAATGTATTTTATTCTGGTCGACCTGATAGGTAGGGAACCTAATTTGAAAATGCCGGAGAAGTTAACACAGTAAAATAATTATATTTTTTTTGTTTCAAGTACATATACATATTTTTTGTCTTTATTTTACTTATTTACAGGTCACAATGTTTCTGTTTTTGCAAGTGTTTTGTTTGAATTATGTTCACTTTTGGAGGGTGTTGTATGTTTTTTCAGCCCTAGCCGAGGTATGTATAGGTGTGTGAACTGGAACAGCTTTCGTTTCACAGGTAAGGTTGTTCATTTGGTTGGTACATGTTAACTATGATGTAGACAAACATACCTCCACATACTACCCAGAATGAGTTTCCCCGAATCTGTATTTTTTTTTTTGCTCTCATTAATTAATAATTTATATATATATATATTAAAACCAAAGTCCTAGTATCTGGAGTGTGTTGACCCATGTACCACACGTTTTGTTAAATAATATTATTGCAACTAAATTATGCCTATAAAACAAGCTTTAGCATATCTAGTGTCTTGCAGTTTTATGTCCCGAATCCACAAATACTCCAATATATGTTGAGCTTTTTGGTAAATTCCCTGTGTTTTCCAGATTCCTCTTTAGACGTAAAGGGATTTTTTTATTTATATATATATTCCACGTCTTACCATCATAATATATATCAGGGATCGAACAAAGGACCCAACACCGAAAGCGAAATAAATATAAATAGCAAGAGAGCCGTAGCAGAGGAAGTATTTCTGGGCTTTAATGTCTCTATTCTTCTTACGGCAGTCACGTGCACCACTGCTGTAGCAGCGCGCCCGGCGGATAAACCTGGAGATAAACAAGGGGGGGGGGACAGTTTATCGCCGCACCGCGCCGCACAATACCAACTCCTCCTCTCCTCCCGCCTACATTCTGAGAGCTTACTTTATTGTTATTAGACTCCGGGTGTTGTGCCAGGTTTCGCAGAGAAGACAACTTCCAAGACCTTTTATTCTCTCCTTTGCTTAGGTGGTTCAAAATACTGCTGGAGAGTCACGTGGCGCGAGACAATCGATTATCTCGAACCCTATCTCGGCCCGAATATAGTTGGCTGAGCGCTGAAGAAACAACCTCAACGACGCGACGTTGCCTAACTTGGTGATTTAGAAGATATTTCTATAAGGACGCGAGAAAAGGGTAGTGTTTTTTTTAACAGTTTTTAGAGCAATTTTTTTCGACCAAGATATATAAAATATTGCTCCAGTAGAAACAGAGTTTAGTTTTCTTCACATGATGACCTCGACAGTTGTTGGATATCTGTAACGACAATAGCGGCATTAGATGACAAACTTTTTAAATCAAGTAAAGAAGTTATCATTAAATTCCATGACACCCCTTGACAGATATTCAAGAAATGTTAATTTCGTCATGTGAAGAAAATTAAACACTTTTTCTACTGGAAAAATATTTGAATTATTTTGACCGAAAAAAGGTTTTGGAAACTGCAATAACACTGCCCTTTGCTTGCGTCCTCTACACTCTACTTTAAGCCACTCCAACAACCCCTGTTTCTGCCCTTGGTTGCCGATGACGGGGAGATTAAGGTTCGAATCTAGGGCAGGTGTACTCAGTATTCAGGGTGGTTTTTCCTAAATGGTTTTCCGCTCTCCATCCACGCAAATGCGGAGTACACTTCCTATATATAGCTTCTCTCATCCCTAACATATAAGTGTAAATGTACTTAAGCGTGTGACCCAAACGGGTAGTAGGACGCGGTGATAAATAATACATTTTTAAAATAACTTGTTTCTCATACATTGGAATAGAGCTCGATGATTATTTAACAATCTTACTACCCGTTTGGGCGATACGCCATCTGACAGGTATTAAAGTTACTTTCACAAGCGGGCTACATACGATATGATTTGATCAGGCGGTCAGGACGATTTGGTAAGATCAGACACAATATCAGGTCATGTCATCTAACGTAACCTACCGATGCATGACAGGTGGCCGGCCCATCCGACCGCCCGACCACCACAAACAAATAATTTCACAACTGAAGAACTCGGGCGCTAAGTCAGGCCATATGTAGTTAACACCTGATAGGGTCAGGTTGACTGTCGCTGTCGGGATGACAAGTCAAATCGTCTGTTGCCCACTTTATATTTATGAGCTCCTACACGATCAGACTGTCAGTATTGAATATTATTATTTGAGTAAGATCTACTTTGTTAGGGTTTAGGGTCACTTACATGAAATGTCAAAATTCATAATGGTCTAAGCATCCAAAATGTTCACGATTGCAATACTTTCTCTTAATATGTAAAAGTAAAAAATAAATGTTTAAGAAAAATTAAAATACGACATTTCATACCGATTATTTGATTCGATTTTTAAATAATCGTTATAAAGGTAATCGATTAACTCGATTAATCGCAATTCTATTAATCGGTAAAAAATAATCGATTAGGAACATCAAAATAATCAACTAATCGATTAATTGATTATAATCACCCATCCCTAAATTACGCTGAGGTGCATTTTGCCGGCTGCCTCAGTTTCCCGCTCTCTAAGGTAGCGCCCTTGGCCAGCTGCTTTAGCTTCCCACCCATCCGATAGCACCTCTGGACAACGGACTTAAGAATCAACTCTTCATTACTCATTCCAAGGGAAGAGGGAAAATAGGAGGGAAGAAGACAGCGAAACCTACGGACGTAGGCTATCCTACAACGGCCAACTCCCTTCCTCCCCCCCTCCCTTCAACACTTCATTTTGTCCTCTCCCTCAATGGGCCGACCTTCAGCCCCAGCCACCCCTCAGACCCCAGAAAACTACCCTCCAACACGTTTCTCTGGTCCCAGAAGAACTGGGACTTCGCAGACATCCTCAGACGAAGAGCCTACCCCACACAAACACCCACGTACACAGTAGATGCTGCTGCTGACAGTCCAATCCTTGTTTTAGAGAGTAGAGGTCGCTACACACGTACAGGTATACCGTATATACTAGTGCATCCACACGATACAGTTTTTCTTCTTCAGATCACAGTTTGTCGTTGATTTTCTTTACAACGCTTTCTTTGTTGGCAGCGTGATCGATCTCTTTTAGTTTTTACCACCAATATGCCAGCTTCTTTTTTTGTGTCGGTCATGGTAGTATCTTCATATAAGTTTCTACAGACATTGTTTACCTTTGTAAATCTCTATAAACTCTTCTATCTATTCTCGAGGGCTACCGCGGCACTGCCACCATTGTGTACAACAATAATTTTATAAAGAAAGAATGAAACTTACCTAATTAGTGAACGATATATGGCGGTGGCACCAACAACTGAACTGAGCCGCCTGCTCACTTCGGTACACACGCTCCGGTATGCCTGCGCAGGTTGCTCCGACCCAGGTATATCGAATGAAACTATTTGCTCCGGTCGACTGTGCAGACCGATATAAATGTACAGTTATATCATCAACACGTTCAGGTACCTGTACGTGTGTAGCGGTCTTTATAAAGACGATAAAAACGATAAGGTAGTAATCGCGCCGTGATCTGGAGAAATATGCAACTAGCCGCTCCAAAACGTACTGCAAGAAGTATCAAGCAGTGGCAAGGCGACACTCGGAAAAACAAAAGGCAGTCAACCTAAAAATGTGCATTGGGGCTTTCTTTTAGCACCGTGTCTTACTACACATTCATATAATGTTAGGGATGAGGAGGGTTGCATTTAGATTAATTATACCCACAGTTACAGTCCATTCTATCGCAGGGTGCCGCCCTAGACCATTCGACTACCGAAACGGGTGACTTTCTGATGTTTTTATCACCGCGTTTTACTTTCCTTACCACCGATAGCGCATAACTCAGGTAAGTAAGATATCTCAAACCAGGCGACGCAACAAAAGTGCGGTTTTCTGTTGTTTCCGTTAGAATGCAGAGGAACCAAAACCAGTGAAGATATTTAACCATATTTTAAATAGTACAAAAAATAATTAAAATATAACTATTCTAAAATTAAAAATGTATTTCATTGAATCCAGACTCTATGTTGTCAAGTGAATAAAACGAAACAAAAACTGTATTTCGTTAAGTTTTCTGGTTCGAACGTAATCGTGATACCTTGCAGCTCCAGTTGACGTGATCCATATTTTGGAATAACAAACCGATTCTTAAATAACGCGGGATTTCTGAACGTCTACAACGAGTTTTAGCGCTCCTGTAGGCAACTCCCTTAATTAAACTAGTTGGGGTGGATATTAAGCAGGAGGAATTTAGAGGAAATGTACTATCACTTACGTGGAGTTTAGGGCGCCGGTCTCACAAGAGAAGGCTTGTTTTCCCACTCTCTCACCACGCAAATGCAAATATTAATTTAACCTTATTCACCCCTAACCCACTAGCGTAATAAGTTCATAAGCGAATAACCCGATGATGGGAAACCAAGTAGGAAAAATCTCCCGCTGTACACTCAGCCGGGATCTAAACCCCGACCTCCCCGTCAGAGACAGAACGTCTTTGTCCACGTTCCCGCCGGTCCAGCAGCGACCTAACCTATGAAATGGGAGTGAGGAGGGTGGTTAAGAGGTAAAGTACCCGCATGAGGTCAAGAGGACGATAATTCCACAGTGATTGATCTGAGGTAGCGCCCAATGCACCAAGCCGAGATTATAACCGGTAAACTAATCTCTTGCAAACCTGACGCGTTAAACTGTGTGTCCACTGGTGCAAGTGTACACAGATGTTAAATAGAGCTACCCATAAAAACACAAAACAAAAACAGATTAAAAAACTCTAAATTCTAGATTTTTTAAAATTGAAAAAAATAAAAAAGAAGTTACTTTTTTTATTGGCTGTTAGAATAGAAAACACAATAAAATCAAACGACTGTTACAATAAAAGCCGTGGTTTCACATAATGCACGTTAAGTGGCCGAAGGAGAGGGGGTGGGGGGGTGGAGGAAATACTCAATAGATGTAGTAATAAGTTAGAGGTAAAAGTTTTTTTTATAGTTTTTTATCATGTTGTTCTCACGTTTTATTACTGTGTTTACGTACACGTCTATCGAAGTTTCAATTTCCAGCCTGAAACCATTATTTGTACGGTATCATTTTCATAAAAACGACCTTTTAAAGAATACCAACATTTTTCTTTTTTGTAATCAACAGTCTATCATATTCTATCATATAATTCTAATCATATATTCTATCATATAATTTGTGTTATTTTACAGTTATTAATAAAATTTACCACGTGTGATAGCTTCAGATCTCATGACTTGACGTATGAATACGTAACAGTAGATGTATTAACTTTTCTAGCTGTAAGATACTGATCCTTCCTATGAAAATTGGACTGTATTTTCGAGACTATACAACACAATTAAACTTTCTATTAGAGTCTTAACGGTATTAAAACGTTCCTAGTTGTCGGTCGTCAAAACTCTTTCGGAACATCATCCGCGTGAAAAATTTCGCTACCGATAAAAATTTGGTGTAAGAAGGGAATAAAGTACATTAATAATATCCACAGGATATATTTGACACCCTAACTCGGTGGTCCGCATACAAATAATGATATTTTTTAAATCATATGTCTTTCAAAATTAATTGTGAAGTTTAAAATAAACAATTAAAATTGTAGTGGCTATCAAGAAATCAAAATGTAGTAACTTGCGATTTACTTACAAAAGCAATAGCTTTACACTAAACCAAATTAATGTTAACATTAATTAACAAATGTTAAAAAATAAATAATAATTTAAACATGTTTTGTTAGAGGTATATGATATTTATAACGTTAATTAAACATAGATTTGTTTATTTATTAAATTAAATTAATAAGCTAGATCTAGAAAATAGTTTTTGCAAAACAAATTTTTTTCACAAAACTAAAACTTTTTTCCTTCACGGCATTAAAAGTAAGATAGATGCCAAAAAAAGATGTATACAAAGTGTATATTCAAAATAAATTAAAAATAAATGTATAAAACAAATTTTCATGAATAATTTTGTATTATGCAACCGACTCAGAGGTATTTGCTCTGTTAGTAATGTAAATATTGCAGAAGTAGACCATCAATTGTCAGCAACAACAACATTTAGTTCCAAACAACAACATACATTCCAAACAACATACATCATAACATGTTTAACAAGTTCAGTGTCGAGTAAGCTTGTTACGGCACGTGTTAAAACAGTAATTATTGCGACCCAGGGGCCCCAATTGCTGTTGATCGGTCCAATGAAGGGTGGAAGAACCCCCTCCTGGTGATTAAATACGACAGTCTTTTGACCAGCAAAAGCAAGTTCGTGTCGTTTCAGTCGCGGACTGTCTTAATGGCGGAGGGGAGATTTCGTGTTGCTGATTGTCAGTTTAGAGCATGAGCTCTCACTATAGAGTGAGGGAAGCTCTCACTCATTCAGGGTACGTGATTCTATGTGAGTCAAAGACCAGAAGTATAGTTAGTTAACAGGTAGGAGCAGTGTACGAAAGCCACCATACGACGGCATGGACGAGCACTAACGGAGGCGGGTATCGACCCAGATCCTACTTACACTAGTGCAGGTCGCTGACACGACAGTCTCACTTCTAACCAATCTCTTCACTCAGACATGACTATCATCACATGTTTATCCTCTTTGTTATATAAGCCTATTCTTATCTACACATTTTGTCAATAAAACTACCCGCCTCGGTGGCGTAGTTGGCTAACGCGCTAGTCGTGTTGAGCTAGACCACCGAGGACGGGGAGATCGAGGTTCGAATCTCGGTCGGGCGTACTGGTGGTTGCTTTTCCTAAATGGTTTTCCACGCTCCCTCCACGCAAATTCGGGTTCACTTCCTCTAAAATTCAACCTTCTCAATTCCTAATCGATTAGTGTAGTTAGTACTTAAGCGTATAGCCCGTACGGGTAGTAAGACGCGGTGCTAAATTAATTAATTAATTAAATTCAATAAAACTCTAAAACCCACTTTGATGGCGCATGGTCGTAGGCGATGTTTTCACAATGGACAAAACTGCCGAAGACGAGGTCACCCAGTTGGGTGTACTGAGGGTGGTTTTTCATGAATAGTTTTTCCACTCTCTCCCTCTGCGCAAATGCGGGTATACTTTCTCTAAAGTCAATATACCTAATCCCTAACGCATTAGGGTTATGACCCGAACGGGTACTAAGATGTGATGCTTAAAAAATATAATAAAATAAATAAATAACTTTCTAAAAACCCGCAACTTCCTCCCCACCACCCGCTACTGTCCTAACAATAAACGCTTACGGGGAGGTTACTTTATTTGATCACCCATTTAGGTTACACGCAAAGGCCCACATTAATTACGCTAGTGGAACAGGGATGAGGAAGGTAGACTTTCAGAGTAAATGTACCCACATTTGTGTGCGGGAG
Organism: Timema podura; assembly: GCA_033556935.1. Taxonomy (NCBI): domain Eukaryota; kingdom Metazoa; phylum Arthropoda; class Insecta; order Phasmatodea; family Timematidae; genus Timema; species Timema podura. The sequence continues at coordinate 74,562,179 of JAVRXN010000003.1, read as the reverse complement.
AGTAGAAAGCCCTTTATATATAAAAAAAACCTTAGAACACCCAGCCGGGACTCAAACTACAACCTCCTCGTCACCTGCGATCCAAGCTAACACGTGAGTGACGCGTTAGACCATTCGACCACTAATGCGGGTTAAAACAATATTGTTTATTCTATTTTACACAGACATCCAAGGGCACGCGGGTAAATAAGTCGGTATCCTCTACATCGGTTTACAAGGAGGTCCGGTTTCAACCCATCCGAATGTAATGAAGTTGTATTTACCAAATGGTTTACCACTCTCCCTTCGTGTCGATAAGGATCCATTTTACCTAAATTCTAACGTCATCAAAGTAAATATGCGGATAGCCCTGACAGGTAGTAAGACACGGGACACGGGGAAAAGGTCTCCTAGATGTATATTTTATGTAAATAAGCTCATGCTCTTCGCTTGTCTGTTAGACCGGTCTCGTCCTGACCTTATTTTCCAAGTCCTGTTCTTGAGCGCAGCAGATGTAGGGACCGCGATTTACAGTCAGGCAGCACCCCCACCCCGCGACACTTTGAAACTATTAACAAAACCCATTGCGTCCCTCTCTCTCTAGATCATCCCCTCCCTCAAGAAACCTCGTCAAGCAGGTTAATACTGGATCCCGTAAAACTGTACTCGAGCCAGGTCGTATCACCAGAAGATGGAAGATGAAGAAGTAGTTAGCGACCGTGAGAGCTGTACGATGTGCGCATGCGTGAGAATCGAATCAAGACTGATGTACGCGTTTGTGTCTCTCAATTTCCTGGACGCAGCCTACTTTAGTTCAATAGGAAGAACCTTCTCTGACGGCTAGAAAAGTTACTTTCACGTTTTCATATGTTTAGACACGTGATCTGCAGCTTTGATGTTATCAATACTTATAAAATAACAATATTAATAATTTAAAACGTGATAAATGAAGGACGTAAAAATTTTTTTGTATGTTTTTTAAAAAGGCTCTTGATTACTTACTTATTAACTTACTCTATGGCATTAGGAATTAAAAAGTTCACTGCCGCACTTACAAAAATACGCCACCTATCCTATCTTGAGCTAGTTCTATCCAGTCCACCTCATTATACCTTATCTCTTTCAGATCCATTCTAATGTTATCCTCCCATCTGCGTCTAGATCCTCACAATAGTTTCTTCCTCTTGGGTTTACCAGTCAATACCCTGAATACTGTTCTAATTTTTCCCACTCGTGCTGCATGTCCTGCCCACTTGATCTGCGAGATGTGATTATACTAACAATGTTTTGTTATGAGTACAGGGTATGCAACTCATCATTATGTAATCTCATCCACCTTTCCACAATATCTTTCCGGACAGAGAGACCACGTTTCACACCCAGAGAGAACAACCGGTAAAACTATTATTTTGTATATTCTGAGTTTCCACATTTTTTCTTCCTAACGAAATTGAACTGTAAAAATGAAAGGTGTTGAGTAGGACAATGCAAGCAAAATATTCGCAAGTGGCTTAAAATAATACATCGTCCTCTTGTAATATTGCTCTATGGTCTTTGGAGAAATAGAATAATTAAAATAACAATAATAGGTTTTATTCAAAAACAGTAAAATAAATAATGTTTACAATGAAAGAGTAAGGTTAACAAATTTGACTGGTGGGATTCAGTTGATCCTTTAAACATAGGGTTCATTCTCAGTAGGCGCGAGAGCTGGGCAGGACCCAGACTACGGCTCTAAACTCTGTTGGAGAAAATTAAACAGTTACTATACAAATATTTCAAAGATACACACATGGGCTTTAAACAATTTTGCTCAAAGAGTGGTTAGGGAATGAATAACAAAACAATTGAAAGAGTCGTAAAAGATGTGATGATGGCTACAAAACAGGCTGTCAATTGACTGTACTGTGGCTGGTCCTATTCCCTATAGGTACTGCCAATGCAATCAATAGTACTTATCATATGAAGTAAAAAACACTAATAACCTACACAGACTCAAAAGGAGTCAAAAAGTTAGATAACCAAAAGGTATTATCTACTCGGACCCCACTATGAGAAAGAGGAGTTTCCACGGGTTGCCCACCTAAGCTAATACTGCACCTAGAGAGTGACTGCTTGAACAACCCGACACACATAGACAATTATATAACCCAACTGGGATTTAGAAGAGCAGGCAGCCTGGTTTTAGCCATCATATCTAGACAAATGAACAAGACGTCCACGGTGTCATAAAAAAGGACTCATCGGTTAAATGGAACTTGTGGAGTTCAGCAAGTCTCATAACTAAGACGTAATCACAAAGAAAGCAAACAGCTTATAATTTTAAGACTGCATCATATGGATGCAGCAAAACATATTCGCTCGTCTGAGGGACTCGCGAATTACTTAGCGTCATAATGACACCTTCAAACTTTTACCAATTAAATCATAGTTACTTGGATGTAAACAAGATTCAAATTTAGATTACTGTCATTTTGACACATAATAACTTATCAAACAAAGAAGATAGCTTTCGACACAAATAAAACACAAGTCATTCAATGCAAAGAGAATTAATCATGTCTAAATAGACATGTATTAGTTAGTTTCAATAAACTAGATTTCAAGTCCAACGGACTTAATAACAAAGTCAGAGTACTTAAGTGTTAGAAGTATTTCCAGCAGGCCATTTTCGGCGGTAAATCCGACGACCCATACTCCATGGTCAGCGCGGCTTTTTTTTTGACGAGAGGTCTAGTAGATGTCTTCCCTTCGACGCTGAAAGTGCTCTGTCTTGTGTCTGAGGTGTCGGGCTTATATACGCTCTCAAAACCTAACTCAAACGGAACAGACAACAGGATGATAAACAGAGAATGAGAGAGAAAGAATAAAGGTGGGGAGATAGGGAGGGAAAGTAAGAATACTGCATAGAGGGGTAAGGGAAGGGTAGTTTGCCACTCTTACCGGAGGATCGCTTGGAACGCTGAGGGTGGCTAGCTCGAACCCACGTGTTTTCCTCTGTTAACAGACTGTAATATGCGTGTTGGAGTTCGGACCGCCATGTTTGGTAGATTTTCTTCAACCACGAGGTGACCAAATCCAACAACATCTTGATAGGGTGAGTCGATATACACGCATCTTCTCTCCAAATATAAATGTTTTAATTATGTTGTTTAAACTGAATTATTAGTTTTATGAGAGATTATAATATAGACGCCCTTTAAACTATTTCTTGCCGACCGCATGGCCAGTCCATGTAAAAATTATCAGGAACCATCCACTGTTACACGGAATGTGTTTGAGTATTTATTCATAAATATTACATTATTAATCCTCGTCTAAGATATCTGCCACAGTATTTATCAAAAGTCCTTATTTTTTGGTAAATTATTGGAATATTAACCTTCGATTGTAGCCGTGTTAATCTCTCAGATTGACATGCTACACTCTGAATACATTGCTCCCCATGCTTTAAATCGCCATGCAGTGAAGATCTGTTGTCATTCGAAGGAGTTTTCTTAGTCTCAACCCTTATAACCCAACCTAACCTTGTAGATAAACGATTCGTTCCTTGCTAACGTTTCAGGCACTTTTAACACATTTGATTATAAGGATCACATCCAAAATTGAAAATACTGAAGGGACCGCATTTCAAAACATACAATATTGTCAGCATCTTAGGTAAAAATAAAAAGTTATTAAATAGTTCATAAAAGGAAAATTAAAATTGTACATAGAATTTTAAGTGCCACCCTCTATTTTTTTACCTAGAAATATGAAACTTTTTGTTTGCAGCAATGGTGTAAGCGGTATTCTGTCTCAAGTTTTATATTTGTTAAGTTTATTGCAAAAATAGAATTTGCCCGGCATGGCCACACGAATACAAAATTTAATAATCATCCGTATAATTAACTAAGATAAACCTAAGGGTTTACCCGCTTCAGTGGCCGCATGATATAAGGCGTCACTCTGCAGTAAAATTAACAAATATAGAATGAAAGGTTGTAGTGCATTAACAATTCAATAGTTCTATAATCAATATTTAATTTACTCAGTCAGACACGTTTGTAAAGACTTGCTGCGACATTCAAAATCTTTCTCGCGACCCACAGTTTAAGAACGTGTGCTCTCTACTTGTACCGGCTACTGGGCCACATTACAGGTTTTATAGAACGTGATTTTTCATCCTCTCTGCGGGAGAACGCGGGTCACTTCACTTACAATTCTCCTTCCTCATCCTATTTCTCAAGGTGTGATTGTTCACTCACAATCATTATTGGTATTGCGGACTAAATAAAATAGAACCCAGATTGGTGGACCCACGGACTATACGTTAGGTTAATTTAGTCTGGCTTGCCGTAAACAGGAAGGTTGGGGTTTAAATCCCGTCCAGGTGTACTGCGGATGGTGTTTACTCAGTGGTTTCCCATCCTCCGTTAGTTCGAATGCGACTACAGTTCCTATAAGTTATACCTTTTTCATCCCTACCTCAATAGTGTTAAAACAAGTGGATAGCCCGATGGGTGGTAAGATGCGTTGGTAAAAAGAAGATAGCACCCGAAACGATGGTCTTTCGGTTTAAGACGTCAGTCTTGAAATAAGACTGGAATCCCAGTAGGTTGTACTTAGGGGGTTCCCATCTGTAATTTTTCCATCCCCTCTTACCAAGAATGTGGGTGCATTTATTTGAGTTACCCTTCCAATCCTTAGCCCTCAGAATAGGTCGTTAATAACCATGGTGTTGAGCGTACCAATAAAAAAACAATAAAAGAGGTTTTTTTCAAAACAATCGCCATGGGGATTGTGTGGTTTCCACGCACGTCTGCACATGCGCACTGAACTGTGACGAAAAAGAAGTTGCGCGCGTCGCTTTTTAAAGACATTAGGAGGCTTTTACTCGCCAGTAGCCATAACATAACCTTCACGAGAGGCGATACAGTTTTAAGAACCAGTATTTTTGAATACCAGTCGTATTTTTTTTAACGTCGTTAGCTTTATATAACTAAGTGTTTAAGTTTGTCGTGTCCCCCCCCCCCCCATTTTCAAAGTTGTAATTTCTTTCAACAACGATGATGATGAAATCAAGCTCCTTCTGCGTCAGAAATGACTGGCTTTATTCAACATCTTTACACAGCCATAAATCATTCAATAAACGCCGTTTTCCACGACAGGTTGGGGAAGGGGGGGGGGGGTTTACAGTCTCATATTAAGTGCAGTAACCTGAGGTTAAGCTGTCAGGATTGGTGCTAATTGAACTAGAAACAAAAGATTCGTGAGCACGTCCGGTTTTGTGATTTTATTTTATTTTATTTAGGAAGACGCTGCACCTCGAGATGCTGCGAAATAAAAGAAATCAATCTGAAAATAGTCATTTGATATTATTTACAATCTTTTAAATTATATTATTATTATTATATTATTTGGTAGTTTAATACAAAGTTTATTTGAGAACCGTGTCTTGCTACCCTAGTAGACTATCCGTATTTTTACACTAATGGGGTAGAGACGAGGAAAGTACACATTTATATAAAATTATCCTCATTTGCGAGGAGGAAAGCAATGTAAATTATTTAAGAAAAATCACCTCAGTACACAAGTCACGGATTTCTATTCCTGACCTTCCTTCACCAGACTAGGCTGACACCTTTGTCAGTGTGTCCACCGATAAGTGTTAGTAATTAATTAAAAACATTCCGCGGTGATACATTATTATACGTCAACGAGAGTCGAACTAAGGACCCTTAGTTGAGTAGACACACTCTACCGACTGAGCGCCTTTAAAAGGAACACATCTAAAGGGCACCACATAATAAGGTAAATATCAAGTCGCGGTGTTTATTTTGTGTAGAGCAGTTCTACAGCTTCAAAATCACTAAAACACTCCCCTATTATCCGCTTCAGTGGCCGTATGGTATAAGGCGTCACTCTCGCAATATACTAAACTGCCGATGACTATCAGGTGTACTGAGGTGTTTTTCTAAATAGTTTTCCACTCTCCCTCAACGCGAATCCGGGTACACCTCCTCTAAATTCAACCGTACTTATCCTTATTACATTAAAGTAATTAATATATACAGTCAACTCTGGTTTATAATGAACCTATACAAACTCAGATATTTTGTTCACTTTGTCGAAGTTCACTAAACTGATTATTTTTTAATCTGAAAGTAGTGGGTTAGTGACAAACAAAATAATAGTGCAAATAAAATCGCTCTTTATTGAAATTATTAATTAATCTTACAGAATCTGTTATATGCTGTTGTTTATTGTATAATGTTTTAGATAATATTTTTTCCAGATCCTTCTCTAGAGACTGCTTTTTCACACTTGATTCCACACTATCGATGCATTCAAAACACTAAACTGAGTAGAAAAGTCTAATATTTTTGAGTTTCATGTATGTGGGTTGGGACCAATGAATTAGGTTCACTGTAGCCGAATGTTCACTACAACCGAGTTCACTAAAACCAGAGTTGACTGTAGGTGTACAGCCCGAACAAGTAGTAGAACGCGGTGCTAAAAAAAATACAATTATTTTATATTGTTATGTTGTGACCCTGTTGAAGTATGACTATTTTTTTTAGAAAGGATAAATCTGTCTCCAACCGTTTACGTTGATCTCAGAACTACGACATTTCACGTTAAACGTCTTTGAAATAAACTAATTTTACCTATTTATAGATACCAACTATTTTAATGCTAAAGCGGCATGGAGATAACTTTCGCCTTATTTTGGCGTTAACTATACCTTAAAATAACAAACGACTTCTTAAAAACCGCGGATTTATGGACGTGTACACCACGTTTCCTAAGTCAGCAGGCGAGGAGAAAGAGACGTCAGATGCTCCCTTCAGCACCAGTATATCTCCATTACACCCCCAGAGGGCAAGCGTAGGCCCTATTAACCCGGGTTTTCTCACCTGTAAATACTTGTTAACGCTAGACCCGTTTCTCTCCCAGTACACAGATCCACGCAAAAACAGCACAAGTCCGCAACTTACGAGGAAATTAAAGGTTTCAACCTGCTTTGGTGGCCGCATGGTCTATGGCGTCACTCTCACGATATACTAGACTTCCGATGACGGGAGATTGGGGTTCGAATTTCGGTCGGGTGTATTGAGGGTGGATTTTCCAAAATATTTTTCTCTTCTCCCTCAAGGCAAATTCGGGTAAACTTCCTATAAATTCAATCCCTTACTCATCATTAAGCCACTAGAGCGTAAATAGTACATAGGTGTACAAACCTAGCGGGTAGTAAGAAACGGTACTAAAAAAAACTAGCCACGAGAAGGGCTTGATAATGTGTTTTTTGTTAAAAATATTTCTTGGGCATGCAGACCAAGGCATCAGTATAGTCTTGTAAGGTTTGAATCCCTACCGGGCACCCTGAGATAGTTTTTCTTTAACGATTCCCCCTTTTCTCCCTATGCGAATGAGGATACATTCTTCTTTTTTAATCCCGATTCAATATGCCAATAGCTTGGACGGGTAGTAAGACACAAAAAAACCAGCCGGGTACTAAAATATCGAGGATAAATTCCTAAACGCTAGAAAACAAATAGGATAATAACGTTCCTGAGTGGAGCTGTCTGTCAGTAGGAGAACAAACAAGGGAGGAGGAAAATACAAGTGACAGTAAAATGTGTGTTGTGACCCCTCTTATTAAACATCCATTCTTGTTACTATACCAGCTTACCTTTCGTTTCCCGGGCATTTGGGTGTTGATGATCAACAAAAATATGTGGGTTTTGATTTAGATAAATGCACTTTTAAACTGTTGATTACAAGTACATATTGCCTATGTTAGGCTGACACAAAATAGTTGTGTTCATTCCAGTACACACCAAACTCTTGTACTGGTATTGTAGATATTTAACGTGGGGATGTAGGGGACGCGAGAAAAGGCCAGGTTTTTTTTTGTAGTTTTTATAGAAAAACTTTTTTTTGATCAAAAAGAAATCAAATATTTCTCCAGTATTAACATATAGTTTAATTTTCTTCATATGATTATATCAACAGTTGTTGAATATGTGTCAAGGATGTTCTGGAATTTGATTTACAACTTCTTCTCTTCATTTAAAAAGTTTATTATCTAATGCCGTTATGTTCATGACAGATATTAAACAAATGTTGATATAACCATGTTTTTATACTGGAGCAAGATTTTATTTATTTTAGCCAAAACAAATTTTGCTACAAAAAAAGTGACCTTTTCTCGCGATCCCTACAACCCCACTTTAACCTAAGCGCAACATCTGATTGGCAATATCTCAGCAATCTAGGCATCCCCCCTAATCTTAGCAGTGGTTGAACGCGTGTTATTTCTGACAGTCCCAAATGTCAGTTAGTCATTGTCAGCTGTCATTCCATTCTGGGACGAAACGCTGATTTCCGTTCATCCCCAACTCGAGATGAAATAAGTTTCTCTTATATTTTCCCCTGATTTTCTTTTGTGAATTATTGATTCGTCTTTGTCAAGTTTTTTGTTGTTGTTATCATCGGCCAAGACATACTTCTTTTGTTCGGTTGAAAGTAAAGGAACACAAACTGACGTGTAGTAGCAACCACCAACTCCTCTTCAGGAATCTCGGGTGTTTCAGTTGTCTAAGCTCACTCCGCTAAAGAACATAATCCTCTGATTCTTGAACAAACGTGTCAGGTCTTGACAATGCGAGGTGTTGGCCGGCCACCTGTTGTGTTGTTGTGATTCCCTTCGCGCCTTCTAGAATCTAGGGGACCCCATTATTGCTTGGGACTGGCTTCTCTCTCTCGACCCTTATCTTTATGATCTACAGGGTTTGCACACTCATGGCCCGCGAGACATAATGACAAGCCCGCTTGTATGTATGTGTTACAACCCCAATAGTAAAACTGCCCGTTTCTGAATTGGGCAAACTTCTGCTCATTCCGTGAAATGACTTCTTCGCTTGACCATTTCACGAACCGGGAAAAAAATTGCTCTAACTCTTGCCCATTTCACGAATTGGAACTTATTGTACTATGTACTACAAGCTTAGCTGAAATTCGATTTAAAATATTATTACTAAAACTAACCTAACGTTACTTAACCTAACCTACCATTCTTAAACGATTAAAAGTTAATTAACTTAAAAGACCAAACCTGTTCGTCGCTTGTCCATTTCACGGCCCGGGCAAAACCTCGTCCAGTTCATGAATTGGGTAAATATTGGAGCTGGGCAGCACAAGCGAAATGGACTTTTTTTTTTTCCAATTCGTGAATGGTCACGAGGAGAGGCCAGTTCACAGAATGGGTAGAAATTTGTCTGACTTATGAACTGAAACATTTCACGAATGGGGTGTGACATATTCAATTCTTTCATATTATTAACGAGGCGGCAATAATATACGCGCATGCACACGCACAAACATTCACAGAAAATAAATTTTAAATTTAGTGTGTAAATAATTTGGAATAGCAAAGAAACAGTCAGAACTATTTCAAACTATGGATATTAATAAAATAAAGAGTTTGTCTGTCGTGAGCATTGAGCGATAAATACCATACGCAGAGGTTTGATACTTTAAAACTATTAGAAGCCCCTGTATACGAACATGTGCACCTCAAAGACAGATTTGTAAACATTTGGACTACATGCTAATAATTAATTACAATAGTTAAACTAAAATATTTCTCTCGGGCAACGCCGGGTACTTCCGATAGTGATATATTATTTGTATCACTTTAAATACTTGACTGTGGTAACTTTTATCTTCGTAATTTGATAAATACTGACACAATTCGGTGGCCACATGGTCTAAGGCGTTACCCTCGCAATAGACTAGATCGCCGATTACGGGGAGATCATGGTTCGATCCCGGTCGGGTGTACTGCGGGTGGTTTTTCCTCGATTGTTTCCCGCTCGCTCTCCACGCAAATGAGGGTACACTTCTTCTAGATTAAACCTGACTCATCCCTATACCATTAGTGTATTTAATACATAAGCGTAAAACCCGAATAGAAAGTAAGACGCGGTGCAAGTATATATATAGTATATATACTATAAATGAACTAAAGGTCATATATATGAACTAAAGGTCTATATATGACTAAAGGTCATATATATATATATATATATATATGACCTTTAGTTCAAAACAGAAACACCCCAGCCGAATGCTCAAACTATTTCCTATCAACACGAACGAAAAATTTACTTTTTGGATAAAATATCACATCCATGCGGTTATTTTTGTTGACTAGTTTTTTTTTAGATAGTTTGAATACAATTTTCTAAGAGTCCAAGTCTTCATTTTAAGAGCTCAACTCAGCCTTAAGTTGGGAATGTATGGAATTCCAGCTAGATCAGTGATTTTGCAGTTTTTATAGCAAAACTTTTTTTGTCGAAATAAATAAAATAATTCTCCATGTACAAACATGAGTTTAATTTTCTTCAAGTGGTGATGTCAACAATTGTTGAATATCTTTCATGAGCATAGTGGCGTTAGATGACGAACTTTTTAAATTAAGAGAGAAGATTGTCATTAAATTCCAAGACACCCTTGAGAGATAATTCATCAACTGTTGAGGTCACCATGTGAAGAAAATTAAACTCTATGTTTGTACTGGAGAATTATTTTATTTATTTCAACCAAAAAAAAAGTTTTGCTATAAAAACTGCAAAATATAGTGCGCTTAATTCGCGTTCCCTACATCCACACCTTAACTTAGATCGTGGACTGGAACAGGATCTCTTTAACTACCATTTCCAAACGTAGTCATCTTAAATTTTCCACATTTAAATTGATTTTATTTTCCTTCATTTTAATTTTATTCACATTAATTCTAAGGTTACTAGAGAAAATAAAAATAGTTGCTAAACTTTAAAATGTGGTCCTAAAATTGTTTTGAAATAACCCCACCAAGCAGCATAATATAATATTTCTAATATAATATAGATTCCAAATTTAAAAAAATATGTTCTCTTACATTTTTTTAAATTTCCAATAACTTTTTTTTTTTCGAATACTCGAATATACTTTGGGATTAGAGGTTCTTGGACGTTTGAAGGACTCATCCTTACGTTACGTTACGTTACGTGAACGTGCCATAGCACCAATATTCGGAAATGCTTGAATACAAGATAACTTCTGGGAATATTTTCATTCCTCAGAGGTGTCAGGTTCAATCAGTTTTCTTATTTGTTGAGTTAGGTTGGATTTAGAGGAAGTGCACAGGCATTTTTTGTAGAGAGAGAGAGAGAGAGAGTGGAAAACCATTTAGGGAAAAAACACCCGACAGGGATTCAAACCTCGATACCCCCACCATCGATAGTCTAGTTAGTCTATTGGGAGAGTGACGCCTTAGACAGTTACATTTTACATGTAAAAAAGAATAAAAACAAACGGGAAACATTACATGTTCTGGCTGCGCCTTTGGCAAGTGTCCTTTATTCAAATTATAAAAATTGTCATTTTTAATTACTAGTGCTATTTTATAGTATGAAAAACAAATACATAATATTCTCAAATTTGCTCGCGGATCCTGAGATAACTATGACGGAGCGGCGAAGCACACTTTGAAAAACAACGCTGCCTCAGACCATGCTTCCACCGAGACGGGTATTTATTTAATTGATTTGAAAAAAAAACCTCCCCCAGCACGTTTTTACTGTAAAACATCGATGTTATATAACAATGGATGTTTCACAGAGAGTGTTTTTTAAGACATCAATGTTGAGCATCGATATTTTTTATTCAACGTCCAATCCCTATTGGACAAGGCGACAATCCGAAAAGGAAATAAAGGATTATTTCTTTGGATGGGGATTAATCAGTCTCCTAATCCAGCCCATCTTGCGGCCCTCAAGTCCACTCAGATCTCCTTGAAAATTACTACATCCTGTCAAGTATCCTTTAGCCCACCCTTGGTTCGGTCCGACTTTCACACTTGAGCCGATGGCCTCTAATCTTTGCCTCTTAATCTTATTAATGGATCTCCATCCCCCTTTTTGGGGCAGAGCAACGGGCTTAGAAACTTCACCTGCTTCTTCCGTTCCTGCTTCTTTAGGTTTTGTTTTATCGTCCCCCTTTTTTATCTTTATTTTCAATTCCCTTGAGCACTCCATCATAGTAAAAGAGAGGGGTCTTTCACAGTTTCTTCGGCATTAAATTTCCCAGCGTCTTTCGTTTCCAAGTAAACATAAAGTATTTCGTGTTTCCGAGCAGATTTTGGCAAGACTTGAAAGGAACTTGTGAAGACACTGAGGGCTGACGTCATTAAGTTAAATCTACCTCTTCATGTTCATTCACGCTCGATATATGTGAGAGCTAATTGCTTTATGGATGGACTTATCATGGATGAAACGCCCAAGTCCTTGGCTCCTAGAGTGTTAGATTCTTTATTTACTCATATAGGGAAAGCATTGAAATCGTTAAAATATAATTGCCTCGAGATTCTGATGGATTTGACTTAGGTACACTCCGTTTTACCCTGAAAGGTAGAGTCTTACCTTGATGTATTACACTATGACTGGACTAGGAAAGTGAAGGAGGCCATGGGAATGAAGTTGTGAGGATCATGTCACGAGAGAAACAGGATTAGGAATGAAGCTATCCGGGAACGAGTGGGAGTACAAGGAGTAATAACTGAGATAGTAGAGAAAGCAAGACTGAGATGGTATGTGCATGTAATGAGGACAGAAAAAGAGAGGATTCCGAAGAAAGGTTGAAATGAAGTATGTAGGGAGAAATACCGCAAGGGAGGCTGAAGGAAAAAAATGAGAGGAGCATACTAACAGAAAGTGTGTAAGTGAGAGGAGAAGAATGGAAGCAATTAAAGAAGTAAGAATGGTGGCAGAAGAGAGGAAGATGGAGAAGTTTACTAAACTGACCCGGCCTCAGGATGGAAACAGTTGATGATGACATGACTATGACCCGGCCTCAGGATGGAAACAGTTGATGATGACATGACTATGACCCGGCCTCAGGATGGAAACAGTTGATGATGACATGACTATGACCCGGCCTCAGGATGGAAACAGTTGATGATGAATGATAACGAATGGTGGCAGACAGATGAGGAGATGGACAGTTTGACTAACTGACCCGGCCTCAGGATGGAAACAGTTGATGATGACATGACTATGACCCTATCTTAGAAGCTACGCCATGGTGGAATCATGCAAGGTAAGCTTCTTATTTACAAGGTGGACGAAGGGTAGCCTACTTGGTTCCGAACTCATAAAACTGTACCTTACAATAATGTATGTAGTACCTCTTAAAAGTACACCCGAAAGGTAGCATTCTCTTCTAGATATATTACACCATGGTGACAAACTTATAAGATACTGTAATTGGTCAAGGTAATATTGCTACCTTTCAGACTAAACGGAGTGTACCTGAGACTTCAACCAAAGCAGTTTTATGGATTTCATTTATTCACACGAAAAGTGTCCCCTTTGTTCTTTTAACTTTATTGTTTTTGCACCACGTTTTACTATCCTCACGCATTTAGTTAAATTAATGAGCTAGGGCTGAGAAAATTAGAATTATTTAGAAGAAATGTGGCAAAATTCGCGTGGAGGTAGTAAAAAAAGTTGGAAATCAATTATAAAAAAAACTGCACGACCAGGCCATAATTCGAACCAGGATATCCCAGTCAGTGACAAAACAGATTCGATGCGCTTAACATTTAGTCAGTTTCTGCCAATGATGGAAGTTTTTAACTTAAGAATCCTAACAAATAAACAGAGGAATCAATTTTTAATATCGCCAAACTTTAATCGATAAATCCGTTTCGTACGTGATGTTAATTAAATATATATTTAAATATAAGATTGTAATTGGAGAAGATTCTGATTCGACCCATCTCCGAGTCTGATAAGATCAAGGAACAGTGAGTTAGGCTGAAGGCACGACAGCTCGTGTCCCGCAACTGTGATAAATCAAACTAATGATGCCGTTTACGTTCCCGACAGTAAAATTGGACAAGGTCCACTATTACGTTTGGCTACGGGCGGTCGGTTGGAACACACCGATGGGAAGAGAAGATAGTGAGCCCAGCTTGGCCAAGAGCTCCAAACACACACCGAAAGACTCCTTAAAGTTTAAAGTGGACTTAATTTAAGTCATTATTGTTTAAACATTAAACATTTCAACCGGAATGCCAGCCTTTCCAACCTCACCCCAATTAGGACTACTGTTACTATCCTAAGGGCCTTTTCACACTTGTTTCTGGTCTCATAATATCAAAATGCATAATACTGAGGGTAGTTTTTTCCTAATTAGTCTCCCACTCTCTCACTAGAAACATTCGGGTACATTTTTTCTAAATTATACCTTCCAGGGTGGACGAAAATCAAAAGTCCTTAAATCAGACAGTCCCTGCCCTCCAAAGGGACATTACAAAACTTAATCGTAGATTAAACAGTATATTATTTGAATAAGAGAAAATGTATTCATAAGATTAATCAATGGTGTTAACAGACTAATTTTTATAACTCAAAAAGAATCCATTAGTAATCTACGCTTAGATGAATTTTTCTTCTAAAAACAAATATACAGTGAGTTTTATAGCGTAAAACCAAATATCAACTTTAAACAACATTGTTCAAGCGATTTTGGTAAAATCTCTAATTTCCAAAAATATGTTCGTAGGCTACCCTTAATCGAACCCTGATCTTCCCGTATCGGCAGTCTATTCAAACACGAGAGTAGCGCGTTGGACCACGCGGCCACCGTAGAGGGTTGTTTAATACCGTAGGAAACCTTATGAAAAACACTAGATACCAAGTCCTAGCCCGATAGGGAAAATGGTTTCGGCTCCGGGTCGAGACACACACGGACGGTATTGCGAAAACAACTTTTTGTTATAAGGGGGTCATGAAACGTCGACATCTAGCAAAATCGTGAGTTAAATTTTTTTATGATCACAATACTTCTCTATCCGAGACGTCGATACAAAATAAAAACTACCTCTATACAACCGGCCGGCGTTCGAACCTCAACTTCTCCGTCACCGGTAAAGAAGACGAGACTAACGTCTTTGGCCGCATGCCCATGGTTGCGAGTGTTTGGGGTTGAAACTATCCGCCAAAGTAAACCTCGTTGGTTATCTTGACAGTTCATGGCGGTAGGAAATGTTTTATCGACCTTCCTGTAGCTGTTTGTATCTCATATGTCGGTGGGGAGGCCTATAAGGCGGGGCGAAGGAAAAGCCCTCAAGGTATAAAAGTGGCTTTACCGACGCTTACTTCCTTTCCCCTGCTGGAACGACGCGCCGCCGTCGTCACACACACACACACAACACACACACACACACCACACACAAAGCGTCACTCGCGAGTAAAAATAGTACCCTCCTTCCCCAACCTTCACACATCCTTACATCTGCAGGGTGAAGGGAAGGGTGGTTTGCCGATGCTATACTGATCGCCACAGTCGATGGTGGACGCTGTGATTATTTTTTATCAGTTGGGAACACGGAACGGTGGTCGGATAGTCTTTAAAGAAGGCGTGTCAAACTCGTTTAGTCAAAAGGGCCACATTGAAAAACATGTTTGATGAGCAATTTTAACCATTTTTGGGAGTATATTTTTGGTTAGTAAAAAGTACAAATTGGGTAAACCTACCTCCAGGCCCCCCAGGTGTTCAAACCGGGCCCAGTACCAGGCACAGTGGGCATTATTCGTTGTTCATCGAAAGGCCGCGGGCCGCACGGAATTAAGGATCAGGCCGCATGCGGCCCGTAAGTTTGACCTTCCTGGTCTAAGACGTCTCATAATGAATTGGACTTCAGATGACGGGGAGATCGGGGTTCGAATCTCAGTCAGGTATACTGAAGGTGTTTTCTCTTTATAGTTTTTCTACTCTTCCACGCAAATACGAGTACACTTCTTGTAAACTCAACATTCTTTGTCCCTAACATATTAGCGTGACTAATTCAAATGCGTGTAACTTAAATGGTAGGGACAATAATTTTTTTTAAATACGTCATACAGTTCAATTTTAAAAGAAAGAACCTTTTAGAAAAAGAAATAATTTATTGGCGGCAAAAATTAATAACATTTTAATATTTCATTAAAATTATTTGATCGTATTGATAAAATCTATCAAAAGTGACAGCCTCAGATAATATGACTTGACACATGAATACGTAAAAGTATCTCTAGTAGCTTTTATAGCTGTCAGACAAGGTCTTTCCTATTAAAACTGTGCTGTAGTACTACATCCGTAGCTTTAGCTCCTAGAGGCTTACTAATTGGATAAAAAGACAAATTTGAATAAAAATAGTTAATAATTTCGTCAGTCCCATCTAGAATCGAACCAGGGTCCCCTAAACCTGTTATACACCACTCTAAAACACTTAAGTTCACCGGAACGGGCCAGTATTTGTGATATTATGGTATTCAAAATAGTGGTCGCGCAGTATAAGGTGTCAGTTCGCAATAGATTAATATCTTCCTACCAGAATCCTATTAGAGTCTAGTTTACTGGTGACAGAGAAGTCAGGGTTCGAATCCCGTCAAGCTCTAGTGAGCTTTTACCCCTAAACGGTTCTCATCCTCCCTCCCGCATATGCGGGTACATTTCCCCTAAATTGAAACTTATGATTCCTGAATCCATTAGAAAATGTATTAGTAAACATAAAATGTGTTTCAAAATATTTACTAATGGTTTGAAATTGTTTTCCTAATATCATTAAACAGAAAGTAACATGAATAAAACCCGCTTCGGTGGCCGCGTGGTTTAACGCGCTACTCTCGCAGTAGACTAGACTGCCGATGACGAGGAGATTGAGGTTAGGATCTCAGTCAGGTACTGAGGGTGGTATTTCCAAAATGGTTTTTCACTCTCCTCCAAGCAAATTCAGGTAAACTTCGTACTAATGTAACCTTGCTAATCCCTCAAACCATTGGTGTAAATACTACATTAGCATATAACCCGAACGGGTAGTAAGACGCGGTACTAAAAAAAACTAAAACAATTTTAGTTAACTTCTTTCAATGTTGGCTACATTTATAAAAAAACATACTAGCGATATTTTTTTTAATGGAAAAGGATGTCAGCCCTCGCTAATAGTATAGCAACCTGGTTCTTTAAGGATGGGTTTCCTCAACCAGATACAGAATGAACACGAGATAAAATCTAGCTCTACTTATCTTCCTTTCGCTCCAGCTCTTTCAAACACACAGGAGATAATTATCGGCTGTTGTACCACACATACAAGATAATGATAATGAAGACGCGGGACAATCCGTCACATGTCGCGCGGGTTAGGGAAACAGGAGAGAGAGAGAGAGAGAGAGGTACGGTGTGGGTGCCACACGACAGTATTTACTATACAGTGTGATCGCCCGCCATGCGATGGTACTGTATATATACCTTGACATCAGAACTAGCTACACTAATGCGGTGGGGAGGACAAGTGACTCTTACTATCTGTTCGGGTAGTACGCACAATTACTAGCTAGGCTAATGTGTTAAAGATGAGAAATAATGAATTTAAAGGAAGTGTAGCCATATTTGCCTGGAAGGAGAATGAAAAATCATTTACGAAAAACCACCCTCAGTATACCCAACCGGAATTCAAAAAACAATCTCCCCGTCATCAGCAGTACAATTTATTGCGAGAGTGATGCCTTAGACCATGTGACCACCGAAGCTACTAAGTGAGAGTAAACTCACCATCATTTGTGTGGAGGTAAAGTGGGAAGGAGAACCCTTAGTAGGCTAAATAAAAACCACTAAACATGGTCGGGATCCGAGCCTCAACCATTCAATCACCAGCAAACCAGACTAGACGAGACCAACGCCTTGATCCACGTGTACACAGGTGTGGGTGTTAAAGAATATAATTATTTTAGTAACACACATTATCACAGATAGTAGCTATTAGAGCTCTAATTAGCTAGGTTATGTGAAATTGATTAGGTGGGTACATTTTCATGACGTGTAATAGAATTAGCTTGAAAAAAAGTACGTATGGGGAAACTATACTACATGATTAAACCCCCACCAGCGCACTCGGTCTGAATCGAACCCCACCACTGCCGGATTGTAGATAGAAACATCAAGGTTGTACATATATAAAGTAGTGTTAAGTTCATATTTACCATAAGCAAGTAGTTTACATAGGAGCACAGATTAAGGAGACTAGATTCGTATCCAAGCTAATCCCCAGCTCATGTTGCAATATATTTGTAAATTAGTATCGTTGATAGAGAGTGTGCGTGGATTGAAAATGAATCATTGTAAAATTATGAGTGCATTCCCCTCACTGTGTGGTTCTGTGTTTAAATCAGTGTTGTGGAGTTGGTACGCCATTCGAATCACCCGACTCGTCTATTTTTCTACTGTCCGACTATGACAGAAATGTATATGGTATTGCGCGTCTGGGCTACATCATTCTTGACCAAGTTTGTGGAAATATTAGCCAGTAATTATCGTGCAACCTTCCCTTGGAGACTCTTTCCATGTCCTGATGAGATGAGGTGATGGTGATAGTGAGTATGAGGGTGTGGAACCAGTGGAAATACTTAAACCTTACTTAAGCCTAATTAACCAAACCCTCTTGATCGTTGTGGTAATTTCCCTTTCAGAAAATATCCCCAAGGTACCAGGGTCCAGCCAGGAATCGGACCCGAAACCTCTAGACTCGTAGTCAGGTGCAATGACCACCACACCACAGGGCCGGTTTCCTTTAAAAATTACTAAAGTGTGTTAATTAGTAATAACAAATTTACTACAGTAAAATGCTCCAAAGAGATTACTTCATGGGAAGCTTCTTTGACATTGTGAATTTATATTAAAATAAATTGGTCAATCCAAATTACAGATATTGGTCCAGAGAAACTAAAAAAAGTTTGAAGCTAGACTAATATATTTACTATATTATATTTTTATTATATTATAAGATTTTATTTTAAAGCCGGAGTCAAAGAGTCGGTTCATTTTTACCGACTTTGACTCCATGACTCCGACTAAATAGCCCTGGTTTAAGTTGGGATGGAAGGGGATGCGATAAAAAGACAGTTTTTTTTTCCTCCTTCAGTTTTTAACTTTTTTTTGACAAAATAAAATATTGCTCCAGTATAAACAAAGAATTTAATTTTCTTCACAGAGAGACCTCAAAATTTCTTGAATATGTGAAAGGTGTCCTGGAATTTGATGACAACTTTTTCTCTTCATGTAAAAAGTTTCTCATCTTATGGCACTTTGCTCATGAGAGATATTCAAGATCTGTTGATATCACCACGTGAAGAAAATTAAACTATAATATGTTTTTACTGGAGAAATATTTTATTTATTTTGACCAAAAAAAAGTTTTGCCATAAAAACTACAAAAACACTGACCTTTTCTCGCGTCCCCTTCCACCCCACCTTAAATTGTTAAAAAATGTATCTTTGATGGCATTTATCCTTACCTCAAAGAAAAATGTTAAAAATATTTAACGCACAACATTTCCGACACGGATTAAAAGCCTCTGACAGAAGTGGTCATTAAATGGTAGCAGAGCGTGGTTTGGAATCCGTAATTTGTTTACAAAGCCCGTCCTAGCCCGGGTTCAATAAGGTAGAGAGGCGCGCGCGAGTTCCCAAGACGAGTCACTGTTTCCAGGGGGAGATCAATCAGGGTGGTATTTACCGCAGGCTACCAACATCCCTACACTATTAACTACTAACATGAGATGCTCCCCTCCCTCCTTTATTGGCCGCAATGTATTCAAATGGGCTTTACTTCCTCCCGACAACAAGGACATAAAGACACCCGCAACGGTGACATCGACTCAACTATGACCTGGTAGGACAGGTTTGACTGTAGATAGTATTCGGTGGACAAGCAAACTCTATTTCAGGCTCATATAGTCTGGTTTGTCGGTGACGGCAAGGTCAGGGTTCACAACTCGCCCGGATGTACCGAGAGTAGTTTTTCCCTAAATAGTTTTCCAATATCTCTCCACTCAAATGTGTGTATATTTCCTATAAATGGTAAGTTACTCATTCTTACCCAGACAAAGTAAGTAGGCCAAACGCCGTTCACCCTGAAAGGTAAGAGTCTTGCCTTGACGGACTTCACTATGGCCTTATCTTATAAGTTGCGTCATAGCGGAATCAGGCGAGGTAAGCTTGTTACCTTACAGGGTAGACGAGGTGTACATGAAGATAATCCAGGAAGGTGATAAGTCACGGCGGGGAAAATAATAATTCAAAATTGGTAGGCGTGGCCTTAAAACATCCGGATATAACTGATAAAATTAAACGCTACCCAACTTCTGTGGCCACATGGTGTAAATGCGTCACTCTAGCAACAGACTAGACTGCCGATGATGGGGAGACCAGGGTTTGAATCCTAGTCGGGTGTACTGAGTTTTTTCCTAAATGGGTTTCCATTCTCCATCCACGCAAATGCAGGCACACTTATTCTAAACCGAGCCTTATTAATCCCCAGCACATTAAAGTAATTAGTACAAATGCGTATAACCCGAAAGGGTTATAATACGCGGAGTTAAACAAAAAATAGGACGTGATGGGGAAAATAATAGTTCGAAATTGGTAGGTGTGTGGCCTCAAAACGCCTAAATTAAATATGTAAGATTAAACGTCGGATAAACAAAAATTAGTCGACTTGTTTATTTGGTGGAGTGTCAATGGCACGACGATGGTGCGTTTGTCGACAGAGCCCGGACGAGACAGTCCCAACACATGTGAGGTATTTATTTGAAAACCCCGCGGGCTCCTTCGAGAAGTTTACACGACTCGGTGTATAATGAGTGCATGTCTATCGGCTAGGGTTGGGGGGAGTCTAACGACGTGCGTCGTGACGAGAAACATTGTCGTCGGCGTGTACAAACACGTGTACGTTCAAACAAAACAAAAAAAAACCGCGGGAATACATCTTCTACCTAATGGAAGGGTCACCGGTGATGCGAGCAATGATGGAACATCAGCGCCCGACATTTCATTGCCAACAAACTGGATAGCATTTTAATATGTTGGTTTTATTATTTAAAACTGAATCAATCTATGTGGAAAAAACGTTTTACGCGAACATCTTTTGCTACAGATCGGCTTGATAAGTATTTGTTCTACAAACTATTTGATAATATGAGGCAGCCCAACCTTCTATGCACCCGAATCGAACCCCGATCTTCCCGTCATCGTTAGTCCAGTCTATTGTGAGAGCGACACTTAAGACCAATCGACCACCAAAGTTGTTCCTACGTTGTTTTCCCACACACACAGAAAAATGCACTATATTTTCCAAGTTTTTCATGTGTTAGCAAACCTGGTACCGTTTCCCTCCCCTCAACTCCATGTTGGGTTCAAACCACGTGACTGCCTGTGGTTGTGTCAATTCGTGCCACGTGTACCGGGCCGGGTCTGGTCGCCATGTATAAAAAAACCCCGCCCCCGAGGAGGCGGTTTGTCTTGTTGGGGACTCACACTTGAAGCCTGGCTCTGCTTTGAAAACATTACATTCTTCTTCCTTATAGTCGAAATGTCATGAGAAGAACCTTTTAGAAGATGCAGAAACAAAACGAAGAGGATATTTTTTATGTGAAAAGAAAGTTCATAAGCATTAACATGTGGATTATTTAAGGCGCTAGAATAGTCGAGAATAAACGCCAGACATAAAGTGAGTTCATAACGTTCCTTGTGTGGACCTGCCAGGCAGTAGAACCAACGGGGAAGAGGAAAATACAAATGGCAATACAATGTGTTGAAGACACCCCACTGTTAAATTACATGATTCAATTCACAAAGACCCGTTCTGAGCTCCTATACTAGTTACCTTTCGTTTCACGGGCATTTAGGTCTTGCTGATTAACCAAAATACGTGGATTTTTGAACTTTCAAGAATGGAAAATGTTAACTTTTAAACTATGTTTACAAGTGTGTATGTATATATAATAGTCTTGTGTTCATTCCAGTAAACGTCAAACTCGTGTTAAAGATTTTATCAATATTTAACCTAAGTGCAACATCTGATTGGCAATATCTCGGCTACCTTGTTAGCTCCGTTAACTGCTTAAGGTAGAAGTATAGGAGACGCAAGAAAAGGTAAGATTTTTTGCAGTTTTTTTAGCAAAACCTTTTTGGCCAAATTAAATCAAATACTGCTCCAGTAGATCAGTTTGATTTTCTTCACATGATGATATAAACAGTTGTTGAATATCTGTCATGAGCATGGCGGCAATAGATGGGAAACTTTTTAAACGAAAGGAAAAGGTTGTCATTAAATTCCAGGTTACCCTTGACAGATATTCAAGACTTTTTAGGTCAAAATTAAACTTTGTGTTTCTACTGGAGACTTATTTGATCTATTCTGACCAAAAAAGTTTTGATATAGAAACTGCAAAAAACACTTTCCTTAACTTGCGTTACCCAAAACTCCCACGTAAATCTATGTATCAGGGGTGAGGATAGCTTTAGAGGAGTTAATTCGAATCAGCGTGCAGCGATAAAAACCCTTCAATTCACGCAGACAAGATTCAAACCCTGACCTCCCAACTACCAGCAATCGAGTACAATGCATGAAGTCTTAAGAAACTCAACCATTGGTGCAAGTTTTCCCAAAGCAATGAATTGTCGCGGGATTGTTTGTTGTGTGTCTTTTATAGAATTGAGTTAGTTTGTAGTTCGTGTTCTATTTATCTAGTAGGCCTATAATTTGTTCAGTTCAGTTAAGTTTAAATACCACTAAAAACATCGTCAAACGCGCGTTTGTTCAGAAATTTTCTGCCGTAAAAAGTGGCAGTAGAGACAGTGGTACGGTATTCCAAACTATACCAAATAAAGCCTAAATTTCACCCTTTGCGTTGCTAGTATGAATTACCCCTGCTGCCCTTTTTTAAGGCCCAAATCTTTTTCGAAAAACGAAGCAGTGGGTGACATTTTAACATTTCTACATTCTCAAATCTCTAGACACACTGTATATCATATTTCTTTTCGAACAAAATAATTGGTCCATCTTATGGGTTCGGAAAATACGGTGCACCCTGGGAAACTAACCACATTTTAAAGCTAAATTATGTCCGTCATACTATATAAGGATTTATTTTACGGATTATTATTTATAGAGAGATAGATAGTTCCACAATAACAATGTGATGAATGATGTGACGATCCATTAACGAGGAAATATCGTGTGGGCCGTAAATACAGATTTAAACAGTTTAGAATGGGGATCGAGCTTCCTCAGCTCGCCGGAAAAGGAGATGGCTTGGACCGGAAACTATCAGCCAGGACCCCCTACTATGCATGAATGTCTACATTCATATACTTTCTTAGTTTGTGCATCAGATAATTAAAGTAGCGGCGTGGTATTTCTCAGAAGGATCTTTATCGCAAACATTGACTGAAAGTAACTATTGTCAACCTATTAGGAAATAATTATTATTTGCTTACTAATACAATATTATCAATAAAAAGTTACATCAAACGAGTCTAATAATACTTCCCTAAGGATTACTGAGTTAAATGAAAAACAAAATATTTTAATAAAACTATTTCTATAGTAGTGGCAACAAGAGATACTATAGTACATGAACTAATAAATTATACTATATTCACACTAATCTTGTTATAACTGGCCATAAAGATATTTTTTTTATAACTAAGGGTTCGGCCAGACTAACAAGCGTGCGAGCGAGCGCGCAAGCGACTGGGTGGCTAAACTGGCGAGCGCGTGATTAGCAGATAGCTCTCGTTAGTTGTTGACAAGGAGGCTCCGAATCCTGGCTCAGTGAACTGAAGGTGGTTTTTGACGAGTGATTAATTATTGTGGTTTTCTCATCCTCTCTCGCACGCTTGTTAGTCTGGCCGAACTCTAAGAGAAAGAGCCAGACAAAATATTAGTTTCAAAATAAAACGTTTTTATTTTGTAAACAGCGTATGAACACAACCAAAGACGGTTGATATGACGTCATGAATCACCCTTGTTTCGGCTGGTTCGCCATATTAATTTATGAAGAGATCGCGGCGCTTTAGAAGCTCTCGTTTGAAAAGATTTTTTTAAGTGAACCACAAACGCCGCTTTCACCAAAAAATAAAATAAAAGAAACATCCAAACGGTTATTTTCGTAAGCTCGTGTTTCAATAATCTAAAAACTGTTTTTTTTTAAAGTGGGTGTTATGAAAATCTTACTGCCAAAATATTGTAGATCAAATGGTTTGGCGAATGTATACATGGTAGCTTTTCCTAGCTCTTACTTACCATCTCTCCTACCGTAGACAGGGTATAGCTCTACTTTCAAATATTCAAACCTGAAGTCATGTGATCTGTAGCTGTCACTTTTGAGAGGTAGTATTCATAAGTTTATTTATAAAAAACACTAATAATTACAGTTTAATGTTATCAATGTTGACCATAAAAATGTTTGTGTTTTCTTAACTTTTCTTTCTACCACATTTATACTACTCGTCCGGGCTTGATCCATGAGGTAGGAATGAGGAAGACACAGTTTAGATAAAATGTTATCCCATTTGCGTGGAGAAAGAATGGAAAACCATTTAGGATAAAACGCCCTCAGTACACTCGGCCGGGATTTGAGCCCCAGCCTTCCCGTCAGCGAAAAACAAGACTAGATGAACCCGATATTTCAGTCAGCGTGCCCACAGATGCGAGCTCCTAGCGTGTTTTTAAAGTAGTTAACGCAGTTGCTTTCAGCTTTTTTTCAATATTTTACCCCCATTTCTTTCTCAGAGACAATCCCGATCTCTTGATAACCTACAAGCCTTCAAATCATAGTTTTTAAATTATTTATTTTTCACAAAGTCTTACAGCCCGTCTGGGGCCCTCCCCACATTTAACTACACAAGGGACCCACTTCGGTGACCACGTGATCTAACGCGCTACTCTCCCAGTAGACTAGACTGCCGATGACGGGGAGATCGAGGTTCGAATCTCGGTCTGGTGTACTGAGGATGGTTTTTCCAAAAAGGTTTTCCACCCTCAATCCTTGCAAATGTGGGTACACTGCCTCTAAATTCAACCTTCCTCGGCCTTAGCACATTAGCGAAAATAGTACATATGAGCATATATAACCCTAATAGGTAAGACGTGGTGATAAAAAAAAGATAATGGTAGAGAAAAAACACGATAGGAAGGACCTTTTATGAAATTACAAACATATTTTTGTCAGCGGATTCCTTGACTCAACGTATGACTATATCAAATAAATTTTAGTAACTTTTGTAACTGTCCAATAGCGCGTTTTTAGTATAATATCGCAAACCTCAAATTTCCTAAAGGTGGACATAGAGAGTTGTTGCCCGCACCGCCCAGAGTGACATCTATCAGAAAAAGTGGGGGAGGGAGGGAGACGCATTCCTTAGTCGGATCAATGTGTAATTACAAGCAAGCAGTAGCTGCAATGTGTCCCCCCCACCCCCTCGGAGTGTGCCTTTGTCACTGAAGGGGGGGGGGAGAGTATAACTGTAGGGTGCTGTAGAGGGGAGAGGGACTCGACTCAGCCGCGCACTCAATCGATGGGGATCGCCCGGTCCACCCACGAAACGCACAGCATTAGAACCGTTATTTGTAACGGGTAGAGGTCGTTAGTAACGCATCCACAAATAAACTCTCGAGGAATAAACCGGGCTTTGAATTACGAGTTTCAGATGGGGTTAGGGAAGGATATGGTATCGAAAGAAAGAAAAAGTACTTGATAAACGGGTACTTCACTCATTTATAGTTTTAGAAGAAAAGTATCGATACTTCACTCATCTATAGTATAGGAAGAAAGGTATCGATACTTCACTCATCTATAGTATAGGAAGAAAGGTATCGATATGAGTATGTATCGATTTCGAAAGAATAAGTATGATTCCCTTCCCCCATTCCCCCAGAATATTATGTTTCTATGTATGAAAATGTTTATGTTTATTTTATTTTTTCTTAGAGTGTACTTTCTCACTATGATATAGTTGTTTCTGTAGGGTATATTAAAACTGTAAAAGTAATATAGTTTAACTAGGACCTAGCCATGTGTCTAGCTCAATACTTTGAGAAGCAGTGAGAACTTTTAACCAGGGTAACAGAATCCATGGGCTTAATTAAACATACTACATTACTAAGACTAAAAACACAAACTATAACTCAATGATATATTTCAATTTATTTTGATACCAGGACATGAGTATTCATATGAGTAAAAAGTATCGAAACAAAAGTCTCAAATAAAAAAGTATTGGTATCGAAAGAAAAATATCGATTAGACATATTTAAATCCATCCATGCTTTTGTTATAAATGTTATCTAATCACCAGTCGGTATTAAAATAATATAGAGTAGCTGTTTTAAAATGATTACTATGTTGAAATATATGTAATATGTTGTGAAATATCTCAAATCTGTTTATAATGTATCGGGAGTTTTCTTCTTACTTTCGAAAATACAAAGATTATTGTGGATATCGAAGTCGAAGCGAAGGAGATTTGAGCTTTCAACTTTGACCATTCGAAGCTTGGTACACCCCTATCCAATAACTAAGAATGCAGCACACCAATAACCCCACTCACTGTAGCCATACTTCAACTAAACGGACTGTTCACCAATGTAATCTGAGGTAAGTATGTTACGCAACTTGTAATAAATGTCGACTGTCCCTGCGGTAATGCGGTCCCCGTCCCTCGACGGACCGCGGTGATATCAGCTATAAATATGTATTAGGGCCGCAGAAAGATAATTTTGCTATCGTTTACCAATTCCATTATATATATATATACTGTGGTCCGTGTCATGGAAGACCCTAGAGAGTAATGGGCCGGTCGAGAGACTTTAGATTACGAGTAAAAGGTACAGCATTCGATGTAAAAGAAGGTTCTAGCTGAAAATGTTAGTAAAACCATGATTAAATATATTATAGTATATATATATTTTTCTTAGTCTCACCACTCATCCGGGTAAGTCAGCATTAGGCTAAATTACGCTCCGGGTAGGATCCATGGGAACTCGCCATGTTAGGTCAGAGCTAGTCCTATAAAAAGAGTTCCCACCGCACTATTTCCGTGAATAGAAACATTAACTTTACATGGAAATGAAAAATCAAAGACAAAGCTATCATGAGATACCTTATTGAAATAAGGGTTTTATTTACTCGAAATATATAGTATATATTTTTAGCACTGGGTCTTAATACGCTTTCAAGTTTTAGGTATATGGACTAATTACGCTAATGTGTTAGGCATATGTAAGATTTAATTTAGAGGAAGTGTGCCCGCATTTGCGTGAAAGGAGAGTGGAAAACCCATTTAGGAAACACCACCCTCAGTACACTCAATTGGGATTCGAGCCCCCACCCCCGTTATCGGCTGTCTAGCCTATTGCGAGAGCCTTAGATCCGTTCGGCCACGGAAGTGGGAAGTTAGAAAGTAATTTTATCAATTAAATTTGAATAAATTTAGCTAACCGTTAGCTATAAATTATTATCGGTGATTGATGACAGTTGTTTACATAAATGGTTCTGCTTTTGATAGCTCTTTAGGGCCCTTTTATGCGCGCGACATCCGACGCGTCCGTTCTGTAAATACCGGGAACAAATTGATCATTTTTATGTTCCGTGATCTGTTTAGGGCCGTCGCGTTATGAAAGACATGCCGTCGTGCAGCGGCAAAAAGGTTGCGTGGAGGTTTACATCCTAGTGGAATTATTGTATAAGTTGGAGTGATATTTTAACTTAGTTTGCAAAAAATATGGATAATTTAAATAATGAACGTTGTATAGATGAGGTTAAGGAAAAAAAAAAATTAATTGGGGATTCATCATCGAAGGAATACAAAAACCGAAATCTAAAAAAGAATAGGCCTACTGCAAGAAGGTACCACAAAATTAATTTTCTTAGTTTGAATGTATATTGAAATGTAGAACGCTCAAAAGACAATGATAGCACTGATAGAATTTGTCCCCAAACCCCACTACTACTTTTTTTTATTTACGGAAGACAAATGTCACGTGAGAAAAAAACCGCGCGACACCAAACGCGTGCATAAAAGAGCACAAGTAGCCGACGATCTCACACGTCCATCACAGATTCTGCCTTAAGTTATGAGGAGTGAATTACTTTAAACACTGTATGAATCCTGAAAAGCTTAGTGGTAAAACAATGATACACTAAACACAATGTCCCGGGTTCGATTTCCCATGTCTAGGTCTCAATATTTTAAATGTTAAAATAAATTTTTGCTATAAAGTTTCTTTAGGTTACCTTATTTTACTTATAGCTACTTATAGAATATATTATTTACTCCTATGGGTTAAAGATGAGGAAGGGTTATTAGAGGAAATGTACCCACATTTGCGTGGGAAACCATTCAATGGAGCAAATAAAGTTAGTACACCAGGCAGGTATTTCAATCCCAACAAGACAAGACTGACTATTTTCATGTGTCCACCAATATAGTGTGGGGGAAGGGGTGGTAATTAAGTTACTAGCCCCTGTTGCGCTCACAGGGAAATAGGCTGACGTTTCAGAATGATTCCAGTACACAAAGTGTAGCGAGCGACTAAATCATCTAGCTCATCCAAGCTAATTGACCAAATCCGATTTACAAAAGTATTCGGTATTGTCAGCTCAATTAACCATGTTAATCAAAACACAGGAGCCGTTAGACTGAGGGATAACGATTTCTAAACACTTTCTAAACAATCCGTTTGGCGGGATCTCGTGAATATTCAGGAGGGCCGAGGCTAGCACGTGTGTGTGTGAGGCAGGAGGGAGTGGAGGAGGAGGAGGGAAGGTAACCACAATAAGTCTGGATGTGGCGGCCCGCGGTTGGAATCGCAAAGCCGGGGGACGCGCTTTTCATCTTCCTGACAAGGGTATTTTGTTACTGGAAGGGTGGCGACACCGGCGTGCAAGGAGAGGGATTAATGAAAGGGGGTGTGAGGGAGGGATATGTTGGGTTCGAGTCCCCCTGGGGGCTAAAAGAGGGAGAATTGGCAGAGAGGAGGAGGGAAACGAGGTTCATTCGAACGACCAAATACATTCAACTGTTGAGCTTCATCTGTATTGATGAAGTGTTGAGCTGAGGGGGGTGGGGCGTAATGGGATTAGGGTGCTACAGCATTTCAAAAAGGATGACATAATATCTGAACACATGGTATGTAAAACAGTGATTCATTGCTTTTTTTGTGCCTGACAAAATTATTGTGTTCTCATACCACGTAAGCCGCACCGGTGGACAAGCGGACTAGATGTCAAGCTCATCTATACCAGTTTGCCAATGATGGGGAGGTCGGGGTTATAATCCCGACCGGGTGAACTGATCAGTATTTTCTTATAAATTGTTTCCCCCTCCACCGCTATTTAAATACAGGTTTTCTAATAATTAACTTTATTCAAAGAGCTGCGACATTTCGCGTGAAACCTTAAAAAAATGAACAAATGTCACCTTTTACCCTTGTTTTGGAGTGAATCATATTTTGAAATATAAAACATTTATTTAATAGTACGGGATTCCTGGGCGTCTGCAACGCTTCTCTGCGTTCTGGTAAACCCTCCACTTAAGTCTACACTATAAAAGGTGAAATTAGTTAAAAAAAAAGTTAGTCGTTTTTGAACAAAAATAGATGGTTCAATGCCTAAAATAAAATGCCTTTAATTTGTTTCCTCTCACGTGATTCAATTATTGTATGATTTTTCACAAAGCCTTTTTACCACGCAAATGCGGATGCATTTAATTTTACTTAGCCCCTCATACCAAAACCAATAGATAAAGCCATTAGAGCACACCCTTGTGACCTGCATCGGTGGTCACGGAGACTAAACGTCAGACTCACCTGGGCTGGCTTGCAGAAGACGAGGAGGCTCGGCACGGCCGGTTGACACGAGTGTAGTTTACCCTTAAATGGTTTCACTCTCTACCGCCACGCAAATACAAGTACACTTCCTCTTAATTCTACTCAATACCTTAGCTCAGTCGGTAGCGTGTCTGTCTATAAGTTAAAGGTCCCGAGCTCGATTCTTGGCATGGCCGAAAAATGTTATTATTGATTAAATGTGAGTTTCCCCTTTACAGTGATAAATTAACGGCCCTGGACGGGATGTTGTGTCTGTTATAGATTTAAGATAGTTTATAAGTCGTGTGCCGATATCAGTCGGTTCAGAAAGTGTACGTTAAATACCTCAAATAAATGAAAATAATAATCTAAATGAACTTTCTATTTTTGAGCCTGAAACTTAATACAGTAATTTATTAGTAACCTAGCCAAGTTGTGTAGAGCTCTGGTCCTCTAGAGTAAACATTTGAGCCTAATTTTCGCTCTTACTAGCTCGACAGGGTAGTAATGTGTTTGTTTAGTTGGTTGTTCTGACATAAGAAATATACTTTGTGAAAGAACTGGCCTTCAACAAGTCACCCCCCAACCACTGGACTGCTTCGCTTGTTCTTAAAGTGAAAGTGAGGTCTTGGCACAATTATTTGTAAAAGAGAAATTGTGTCCGGGCTAACAACAATTATGGACCTTTCTTTTCTTGAGGTCCCGTGACTCGAGGCGGAAGGACACTGGCTTATTCTCTGTCAATAGGCACGGAGGTGAATTAATCACTCCAACTCACGTTTTAGCAATCACGAGGGATGGGTGTGTGACAGTTACACCCACTCTGGGTTTTTTAATAAATGGTATAAAAGCAATTCTGATTCATAATGTTCACCACAGTTAAGTATTGCAATCAATCAACTTAAGGTGGGGATGTAGGAAACGCGGAAATACCAGTGGGTTTTTTTTTCAGTTTTCATAGCAAAACTTTTTTTTGCCAAAATAAATGAAATATTGCTCCAGTAGAAACAGAGTTTAACTTTCTTCGCATGATAATATCAACAGTTGTTGAATATCTGTCATGAGCATAGAGGTACTTTTTAAATGAAGACAAAAAGTTGTCATTAAATTCTAGGACACCCTGACAGATATTCAACAACTGCTTATATCACCACGTGAAGGAAATTAAACACTTTACTGGAGAAATGTTTCATTTATTTTGACCAAACAAATGTTTTTATTTTAAAAAAACTGCAAAATCAATCACCTTTTGTTGCCTTCCCTATACCCCAACATTAGTTAATAGATGTTACAATCATTTCATATTCATCTCTCAATTCCTTTCTCATCATAAAACATTGGTAGGATACCTGTCGCCCAAATACAAGACAATAATATCCAGCGTTCACTAATATTAAACACACGCATATCGAGAACGATCAAGGCGTATAATGAGTCGTTCAGGATACAAACACGGGACATCCGGTGAGAATACTCCTTGTGCGGTTTAAAAGAGTATAACTAAATACAGATAGTCTGGATGATTTGCAAGACGCGATGCAACAAAAACAACAATTTTGTGTTAAAACGAATTAAAAAAAAAAGCTTTAGCAACAACAAGCAAAAACGATCAAAAGCCCCCTCGCTCTTATTTCTGGTTAGCAAGCCGATCAAAAACTAAACACAAGAGACACACAAACTTTACGTCAGCAGCACCCAGGGTTGCAGTAAAGAAGGGAACACCCTATTGTTACAACTTGGAGAAGCTTCTTACATCCCGCCAAACAGTTTCTTAATATCTCCGCCCCCTTCCCCCCTCTTCAAGAGCCTTATCTTTAATTTCCGGTCCTCCTTCTGGCGGCGACGCACTGTTGACTATTCAAGTGTTGCGGAGCGTGCAAGCTCCGAAAACTTGCCTCTTGTAATCTGCTTATTAAATGGGAGACAAGACCAAGTGGAAACATTTTCACGCACAAAATACATTACTTTTTCCTATACAATTTTCTTAAAAATAAAATAATAAAATCCCTTCTTAAAAATAAATATATCGCTTAGCAACGTTCTCCCTTTTGGGAGAGATTAGTTATGATGAAATAATTTTACTCTCTTATTTGAGAGTTGTTTTTTTTCAGTAAAAGGGGGTATGAGAAGAGGAGTTGGAGAAAATAATGTTTCACTTGGTGTATTTAATATTACGTTCACCCGTGCGATTTAAAAATACGTTCTAGAACAATATATTTGCACAAATGTTGAGAAGATTCGTCACAACGGAACTTAGTAAATTAGATGAACCCTGTAACGTGAGCTAAGTGAATGCCCTACAGGAACGTGACAATAGATCACGTGGCTTAGTAGACAAACGATGTTGCTGAAAAAGACAGCGGAGAGAGACGAAGTCAGAAGCGAGAAGTGAGGTCAGTCTACCATCTGCCGGCGACGAGAGTCGAAGTATTCTACCAACGGAATAGGCCGCAAATCTACAGTGTAACACCGACACGAGTCGAAGTAAATCTCCCGATGGCGGGAATCGAGGTAACTCCCTCCGATAGTGTGAGTCGCGGTCAAGTCGACCTAAATTAATTTTTCAATGGAGTGAAATTTATATTTAGTAGTTCAAATGGATCGAATCAAGTTCGGCACTCGGAGGGCTTAGTGACAAAATTAGTGGACCTATTTGGTGATTTCGAAGCTATTTTGCGAAACAGGTTTCATATTAATTTGACGCACTTAAGTACATTAAGCCCTATCGCACTTAGGCCAGTTTCATAGTCAAACTTAGTACGCCTCAAGTGCGGCGCTATACTAAATACAGGATGACACCTACTGAGACCAGAATAGAATGGGCCAGTTTCATAATAAGACTAAGTGCGCCTCAAGTGCGGCGCTACACTAAATACATGACACCTACCTGAAATTGAATGGAATGGGCCCGTTTCACATATGAAACTGGTCCATTCCATTCAATTTCAGGTAGGTGTCGTCATGTATTTAGTATCGACTCGCACTTGAGGCGCACTAAATCTGACTATGAAACTGGCCCTTGGACGCCAATGTACAAAAGAGAGTGTGAATAAAATGAGCAGTTCACCCTGCGAGACCTCTTGTATAGATAGCACTTTCCTTCTTCCTCTGACGAGTATAAACACTCACTCTACTATTTCCGCTTGAACAGCATCGACCTAAATTTCAAAATTACCTTTCTCTTGTTACTATTCTGGACATGTTCCTAGAGACTTTTTTAATCTACATCCTGGAGGGAGGAGTTCTATTGGCCATTTTAGTGAATAAACCAAATAGCCCGAGCTATACACGATTTAAAATAACATAAGTTTACAAGAAAAAAATTTCAAAATCCAAAAAATAATGTTTTGACAATGCAGGGCTACGTATTACTTTTAGGATTATTTAAGAATGTCGTTCTTTAAAACTTGCCAAATAAAACGTAAATCCATTAATAGTGTTAATTGTATCTCAACTTGCTGTGACGTAGGCCTAACAGGTAGGCAACGTCCTTCAAATATATTATTTTCGATGAACCAACTTCATTCAGATATTAGGTAGGATCTCTGAACCTTTCTGTCCACGGCGAGAGACTTGCAGGCGGATTATTTCTTCAACAATAACAGGAGCTCATGAATACAAGGAGGTACGATGAGGTTTATTGATTCATTATATTTACTAGTTGCCGCAATTAAACGCGCTAGCTTCAAACAATTTTAATACAATGGACCCAGTGTTTACATTTAAATATTTTTGTTACATACATTTAACGTGAACGTTATAAACACACACATTACTTTCATACACGATTTACAAACTAACTCAACCTAGGAAAGTGGATCTGGCGCCTAGATATTTACTGGTTGGAAACAACCCACAACAGCGGACGCACGGAAAAGGCGTCATTATCGTCTTGTCTGGTTTGGCCAGTGACGCAGGAGGTTGGTGTTCGAATCCTGGCCGAATTTACAAAGATTTTTTTTACTAAATCATATCCTTCTCTCATTCCACACAAATGCAGGTGCATTCCGTTTATTACGAGAGGTAAATAGTCTTCATCTGATGAAGCTCCAACATAGTGTAAATTTTAAAGGTAAGCTTTCTACCTTTCGAGACTAACGTGTAACCTTTCAAGGTAAGCCTTCTACCTTTCAGGATAAACGGAGTGTACATCTAGTCTCGTAACTTCATCAGCACTACCCTAATTGAACAAGAAGCCCTATACCTGTGATCAACTACTTTAACTACTCAGCCACGTGGACCTACTTTGTGATTAGTATTCTAGTCTAAGTACTCCTTTAACTAGCGCATTGTTTCCGAGGTTTGTAGCGCTAGTTAGCAAGCAAACGTAGGGAGCAAAGAGTACGATCAAGTAGGGGGGAACAAGTCTTGCCAATTAGCTCAGAACT
Organism: Timema podura; assembly: GCA_033556935.1. NCBI lineage: Eukaryota > Metazoa > Arthropoda > Insecta > Phasmatodea > Timematidae > Timema > Timema podura. The sequence continues at coordinate 74,528,090 of JAVRXN010000003.1, read as the reverse complement.
CAAGGAAGGGACGTCTTGAAGATGTTCTATATCATTGTGAGACAAACATCGCTCAAGTACACAGATGCAACAATAGGGCTCGCTAGAGTAGGCCACGAGTGTAGGATGACTTCTTGGAGGAGCAAAGTAGTCCAGACCTGGAGGGGAAGTGGACTGTAGAGCCGCCATCTCCGAGGGATTCTGCAATTGTTTTGAAGAGTCCACTAGTATTTAGAAACATCTTGAAGAAACAAAGTAACCGTGGGCTGGAATGAAAGATTGGAGCCACCATTTTGGAGGGGCTTTTACCTATAGTTTCGAAGAGATAACTAGAATATATAAACTACTTTAAGGAACAAAATAACTCCACCTAGAATTAAAGACTCGACCAACCATTTTAAAGAATGCTCCTAGTGGTTTTGAGGAGTCCACTAATATATAGACACATTGAAGGAACAAAGTAACCATTGTCTGGAATAAAAGACACAAGTCACCATTTTGGAAGGATTTTCCTATAGTTTGGAAGAACTCACTAAATATTTGAGACAGTTTTATGGTTCAAAGTAAGCCCATCGCCAACTAAATTCTGAAGTCGCTATTTCAGAGGAGTTTTACTGTTTTAAAAATTTAACAAGTAGGCCTACATAGTGACAATTTGAAATAACAACGTCTTGGCCTAGAGTGAAAGATTCAAGCCACAATGCTGAAGATGTATTCTAGAAGTTGTTTTGGAGTTCACGAGTATAATATAAAGACACAATGAATAAATGCACTATGTATACCACTGGCCTATAGTGAAAGAGGACTGTGGATTCGCCATGTTGGGGGTTCTCTAGCTGTTTTGAAGAGTTCACGACTATATAGAGACATCCCAAGTGAAAGACGAATGTGGAACCGTTATGTCAGAGGGATTGTTTTTTAAAGGTTGCACTTTATAAACACAGCGTTTTATCAGCAACCAACCAGCCAAGTGACAGCCTAGGACACATCACTTACCGTTAAGCACCATCTATATAGGGAGGTGAACACATTAACAAATATTATTTTTAAGCCCCAATTGGTAATAAAACCAGAGTCTTCTAAACTTGTAATCAGGCTATTACATTTTTTAGTAATTTATTCAAGGCATAAGCTTAAAAAAACACTGAAGCAGCGAGGAACAATAATGTAAAATAAAATGTATTTTGGAGATTTTTTTATAGTTTGGAAAGAAAGGTCACTTCAAGTAAAAACAATACAAAGTGCCTAAGAAAAAGTTAGATAATGACTAAAACCAACAAAAGTTAAACAATGGACGTCACACAAGTAGCAGCAACCCCTCCTCCCCTTCAAACCCCTCTTATTCTTCAGCCAATCCTCGCTGTTCCTTACAACGTTTATATTTTTCAGTGGCTTTATCTTAGCTTGCTAGGCTACTCCCCAATACAGTCATGTCAAGCATATTGCCTATCCACTTATTCATGCGGGCGCTTGTACAGAAATATCTTGGGATCTCGCTTCGTAGAACATTATCAAAGCTACCTGGGAGAACTTTCCCCCCGCTCCTTTTTCCTTTCCCGAAAACTTATTGAGAGTTAACTTCGTTAAACTTGTATTTTATGAAGGTGCTGTGTCTAGTCATGGAGGATGTGAAATGTAAGGGAATTTAAAAGGGGAGTCCCCCAACCAAACTTTATCGTCGAGACAAAAAGTGCGACACTAGTATTCTACATTTTTTTAAAATATATAATTACAACTAACTCAGCTAAATAGAGTTCGAAATAATACACTCCCTTATTCCCTCTTACACCCGTTCACAGTACATGAAGGGTTGAGGTGGCTGACCAACCATCTAAAAAAAATCCCACACAAAATGTATTTATTTATATTAGACTTAGAAGGTATGCCCTTTTATATTTTTAAAACAATAATTAGCTTATTTATAAAGCAAATTTCTATAAAATAGTTATAGTTTTCGCAATAAAACTTTGATTTTGAAACTTATTAATAATTTGTCCACATTTTGATTCATAAACTAAAGAGTATAGAAATTTAGCACATTTTAGGGATTTTATTATTTTATTTTAACTATTTGTACAAACTTAAAAGAGTCACTTTTAGTACTTGCTTTATTTAAGCCTCTGTCCTTGGTTAACTTTTTTTTAACTTGGAATAGTTTCTGGAAGCATTCATAGTAAAACATTTTCTTGATCTCCAGCGGTTCGGGAAACAAACTTCTGTTCACTTAAGGTGGAACTGTATGGGACAGGGAAAAGGAAATTTTTTTTTGCATTTTTATAACAAAACATATTTTTTGTCAAAATAAATCAAATATTTCTTTAGCATAATTATAGAGTTTAGTTTTCTTCACATGGTGATATCAACAGTTATTCATGGCTGTATTTATTTTCTCTGGGAGATTAGGATAAATCGTGAGTTTATAGCTAAGCATTTTCAGAATAATTTATTCTTGTTTTTAAATATATTCTCAGATTGGTGTTAAGTTTAATAATTTCAATTATATTGAACTCTAACGGCTTGCATATATATTATTTTTACTTTATGCTTATTACTCTAAATTAAGGACAGCAAACGAGGCAGGTGAGTTTATTTAGGAAAATATACCTATAATAGCGTTGGAGGGAGGGGGGGATCATAGAAAATATAATCACAGGTAGAATGTTACCCTCAGTGCATCCAGTCAGGATATGAACCCTGACCTTCCCGACTTAACACAATTTGAGCCGGGGATGGATAATTTAGATTTAAAATGTGATTTCCCACCTTGTTTCCTTGTAAACACATAAGTATTTTGTCCGTTTAAATGGATTTTTAGTTGAAAGTTGCCAGAGGTCTACTGGAAAAGTTCTGGGTGGACAAATAACCTACTAAATCCTCCACCCTCCTACTCTCAATGTCTATAGTATATCCACCCTCAGATTACCTCAAGACTATTGATTGAAATTTGCCCTAAAAAACCAATGAATTAAAAAAACTCCATGGCTTTAGACCGAGATCGAGCTCGAGCTATACTGACGAAGCGGCCGCCGCCGTTAGGGATGATAGTGCTAACATTTGCTGATAGAAGGTGTCATGTGGTCAGCACAACGAATCCTCCAAACGTTAATCTCAGTTCTCTAGACCGGAGCTGCTAATTATTTATTCAAGTAGCTCCTCATTTGTCCTCACGAGGCTGAGTTTACCTCGTTCCAGATCCACTGTTTCAAATAGAGACTATGTAAGCGCCGGTGATCGAACCCGGATCTGTAGCTAGGAATAGTTTAAAATAAAACCATAGGAATTGCTAGATCCTATTTATTGGGAGGACAGAAATAATCAGGTCTGTACCCAGTTTTTCTTTGGGTATAGGAAGTAATGGGGATGTTGTCTAGCAAGTTTATCTAGTCTGGTTTGCCGATGACGGGGAGGTCGGGGTTCAAACTCCAGCTAAGTATCCTCAGGTTTTTTTCAAAATGGTTTTCCACTTTGCCTCCACACAAATTCAGGTCCATTTCTTCTGAATTTTACTTTCCTAATCCCCACCATATAGGCGGAATGAATAATTTTGAGTACATTCTGAACGTAACTGGACCCGGTAACTGTTTTATTTATTTTTTAACTCGTTTGCGAAATATTTGAGCGTAATTTTGGTAAAAATTCTTTTGGAAACTCAACCTTCACATTTATACTATCCAAATAGAAAAAACAAAAATTAATAATAAGAGTAGAAGTAAGACAAAATAATACTTGGGCAGAAATAACCTGTAAATGCACAATTACTTTGAATGGTTACTTTTTTCTGTTAAAAAACAAACACAAATTAATCACACCACAACGAATAGAGTCTAACATATAACAGGAAAAACAAACTAATGTTACATTACTTGAGGATGTGGGAAATGGGAGAGGGCAGGAATATATCTTAAAGCAAAACATGAGGGGAGGTCAAAATGGCCCTAAAATGAGTATAGTAGTAATTCTGACAGAAAAACGTAAAAGAAAAAAAATCGAAGTGTTCTTCGACTCATCCGGCTGCGTATATTTTTACAAATTTTGTAGACATACACACTTGATTGAACAAACCATTGGGTTGGGTGTAACATTAGGAGTTTGTTTTTGTTTTACTTTTAAGATTTCAAAAGTAATAAGAGGCTTTGTGTGCTTAATTAGTCCCAGCTTAGCTGTTTTTAATAAATACATTTGTAGATGCCAAATATATAACATACCGGCCAAGTTGTTTATGCTTTAAGAGCTGTGGGCGTTTAAAAACAACAACTTGAGACTATATTTATTGTTTTGTGCACCTTGTTTTACTACCTATACAGACGATTCGCATCTGTATACTAAATAGTATCGGGATGATAAAGGTAGATTTTATGGAACATTTACCCTAATTTTCGTGGAGAGAAAGTTGGAAATTGTTTTTGAAGAAACCATCCTTAGTACACCCTTCTGAAAGGGTAACAAAGAGTCAAGTCAGGAAACATACGAGTATTATGGTTTAAAAGAACCGAACGTGTGTCTCCTTAAAGGATGGCCATAATTTTTTTGTTTATAATTCTACGATATAATAAGTAACTCATCCACCAAAAGCATTCGAGTGACTGAAATGACTGATCGGACTGGGTTGGTGTGAAATATGGTGCAAAACTAGCTTATCTCAGAAAACTATGCGGTATCTGCTAGTCAGCTAGCCTCCCAATCGAGTAAACAACCAAGTAGTTCTGCCACCAGGGAGGAGGCACAGCCTTAAGGAAAAGTTGGTGAACTTTTAAGGCGCACCAATGAACTAACCACTCAACTCAACAATGTAAACGAAGGTACATGTTGTCTCCTAGTATAGAGCCAGTGAGCCACCTCTTGAACTCTGCTAATACCCTGGTATGTTTAGAACTTGTTGTACAAGACAAACAAAGAAAAGATAAACTAAAACTCTCTCTTCCTAATGGTCGAACCAGCTAAATGGCTCCATCATTACATACATTACATAGAGGGTAATATGTTGGCCAGGGGTCCTTTTCATGGAGGATATAAGGTAGGAAAGGAAATAAATGGGTTGATATTAAGCCCCAAAGGTTATATTGTGCTGCTGGATAGTGTTGTGATCGTTGGGTAGGTAGGTAATCTTCTATATTAATAAAATGAAGCATTTGTGTATCTGTCTGTCGTGAGCATTGAGCGATATCTATCACACCCAGAGGTCAAATTTAAAAATTAGTAACCCCTGTGCACGAACATGTGCACCTCGAAGCCAGAATTTTAAAATTTGGATTAGATCTTTTTAAATTAATTAAAAACTTGGTTGGAAGGAATAAAATTAGTATATTTTTTCTGTCTGCTTGAAACTATGCATTGCGTGGTTACCCCGGGCAACACCGGGTATTTCTGCTAGTTTATAATCCAGTCAGAGAGCTGCATTATTACCATGAACTATTTAATGCATATTACGTTCTAAATACAGAAGTTATAAGACTTACCGACTTGACTTAGGACAAAATACCCAACACTAAACAATACAAACAATTGTAACGTGTGTAAGAGTACAAACCCATAGACCTAAATAGTGACTTTTTTTTAGCACTGTGCCTTACTACCCATTCGTGCTGTAGGCATGTGTTCCTTGTTTCGCTAATGTGGTAGGGATGAGTAAACTTAAATGTAGAGGAAGTGTACCCGCATTATTTTGCGGGGAGGTAGAGTGAACAACATTTTATTAGATTCATCCGGGATTCGAACCTCGAATCTCCCCATCATCGGGAGTCTAGAGTCCAATACTAGAGTGACACTTTATACCACGCGACCAGCAAAGCAGGTCGCTATAAGTTGAGGTCACGGTTACGTCCTGTCAGTCTATATCCTCCTTGTCCCCCGGTGTAGCAGTGAGGGTGGGAAGAAACAGAGGGAAGGGAGAAGAGTGAAATGACCCGTGGGCATGCGAGACCCGCATCAGTCGGAACAAAATACCGTCGTGTTAATACAGTGTGAGTACACGTGTCCACTTAAATATCCACAACAAGGGATCGAATAGTCGGACCACAAGTACCGTAACTCTCGGCGGAACTCAAACACAAGGTGTGTCAATAGGCAGAGACGACCAAATTCCGCGAAACGTGTTTTCTACGAACGTAAATATATATGATGGATTAAATAGCTAAGCTATTTTTGTTAAGCACGGTTATAGCCACAAACTACATGACTATAATATTTTTATAAATCGAAAAATTACACCTGGACACGGGAATCAAACCCGGTATTTTTGGCCTACTACGCTAATGGCATTACCATTGAGCATTGGCGTACCAAGTCAAAAGTGCCGGGTTCGATTCCCGTGTCCAGGTGTAATTTTTCTATTTAAAGAATATGATATTTTTATGCAGATATAACTGAACTTAACTAGTCTAATAGTTATCTTTTTAATCTATCATAATATGCGTATTCGTAAAGTTTGCATTTATTTATTTGAGGTTCACGTGCCTTTCTGAACCGAATGGTAATATTAGCACACGATACTTTCTATGCGCGAGAACGAAAGGGCCTACCAATTTCACCAGGAAATGTATTTTCCCATACCTTCCAGGGTTCTTGTACATGCCACAATCGAGATGGGACTGAGAGTTTTACTTCCCCTCCGAAGGACAGATCTTTAATCGCTCAAGAAAAATCCGTCGACCCCGGCTGGGTTTGAAGCCACGAACATCGGGTCCTGAGGCGAGCACTTTTATCTCAAGACCACCGAGGTCGACCATCCGTACAGTTGTCGTTGTACTATTAGCAGCATAAAGACCTCCCGAGTCGAAGATGACTGCGTGAGCTGATAGCTCGCGATCTTAATTGATCGCTTATATGTAGCTGACAATTCCCTCACGTCCATTACAGACTCTGCTTTAAAATGAGTGAAGAATGAGCCTGAGCACATGAAGAATTCGGGATAGATCAGTGGTAAGAGAATCGGTGCACTAAGCCAAAGGTCACAGGTTCGATTCCCGTATACATTTTTTTTTCAATTTAAAGAATATTAATTAAAGGACTATATATGAATAGTAAGGAAAAAATAAGTTTTAAAATGGTTTGAAACCTATCGCATTACAATTTATTTTACTCCGCATTAGGTTGTCAATTAAAGGTAATATTACAAAGAATTTTCAATTAAAATTACCTGGCACAGATTTATCTGATTACCAAACCCTTCCTTCACCTCTGACAAGACGTGTATTAATCACAATTGTGAATGCAAGGAATGCCAGGCCTCCACCGTGGTTTGGATTCCACTTAAAACTGTAGGTCCTCCATTTCGTCTCACAATCACCCTACCATTACACATTAGTGTAAGTGCGTATAGCCCGAACGGGTAGTAAGACCCGGTGCTAATAATAATGTTAATAAAAATTAAGTCGAACTTGGCTATGACGAGCACGGATATCAAGAGATCCCAGCTGTAATGAAAAAAAAAAAAGCCAAAATCATTTCGATATTTGCATATGCTCACTTTTATAACGAGCGTGCTACACGGATATACCGTGAAAATTTAGCTGAAACTAGGAACACATGAACACATTATTGATATGTACTGTAGATATATAATTATATTATTTTCTTTATCTAATATTTCTTTTGTTTTTTGAATCAATCTTTTTATAAGTTATTGTGAGTAAGGAAAAAAAAGGGTAGATTTAACTCATGAGTGATATAGCGAGTAATGGTTATAGCAAGGTTATAACCAAGTTCGACTGTATACAGTACAATAAATTATGCTAAACTAAATCATGATAAAAATGTATAGACAATTATACAAGAGGTGCGTTTATAAATAAATGCAATTATAAAATTACTTGATTATGAACATTTGACATTTATAAAGTAGAGCAAAGTTAAGGGAAATAAAATTGAGTGAAATTAACCAATGGCGATATTATTTTATGTGCAATGTATGGAATATAAATTAGCTGAAAAATTCGATTGATTCAGCTGAAAATAACATTTGAAAAAAAATTTTTTTTTAATATATTAGAAATATATATTACTTAGTACATTAAAGTGTACTATCAAAACATATTTAAGGTTCGTTATAGCCTTTTTAAATTAATAATACTTACATGAAGTAAAACGAAATAAAATCTTATTTCCAAAATTGACTACTTGGACCTTCAGATCCGAGTTAACCATAACAAAACCATAGTTATTTTAATCAGTAACGCGGACGTAATTCTTTAATGGCGTTGCCGCCTGAAAGTGCAGAAAAAAACAAACCAAATGCACTGTTACAATTTTCTTCGAAACATTCCGATAGCCAATAAATAGTTTCCTTAGTCCAGGAAGAAAACTTAGATCCCTCAATTAAAGATCGTTTTGTAAAACAGGAAGTAAAATAAGTGTTTGAACCGGTTTTTATTATGGATTGTTATGACGAAAAGCATTTAGCTAAATATAGAGAACAATAATTTTAGCTGTGATTTTTCTACTCCTATTAAATTTAATGCTTTTCTTATAATCGTTTTTAGCAAAAAATACATAATATAATTTATTTTTATGCCGAAATCCTATCATTTTACTTACCACACCTCCCACGGACAGAGAAAGAACAATGGAGGAATACTGTTACGATGTTAGGTTTATAACCTAATAAAAGCGTTGTTCACGGAGCCTAAGACGTCAATCTCGCAATATAGGCCTATATCAAAATAAAAAATAAAAAACGCATAGATACGTCGTTTGGCCTAGGTTCATAAAATGTCCCTTCTAAATTTCGTTAAAATTAGTCGACATATTTTACAGTAATCACGAAACAAAGAAAGAGACCGAAATGCCGAACGATCGAGTCCTTCGCCTCAGTCGGTCAATAACAAAATATATTAACAAATATTGACTATGGCACTTTAACGCTGAAACTGTCCGTTAAGAAGGTCGTACACTGAATTATGCTAAAAATAGTCCTATTAAAATGAATTCTTACTTTTCCATCAATGTGTATAGGGATTTGTTTACCATCCTATACATTGAGAATCAAGCAACAAACTATGTAGATTGCTAAGGTGGAGATAAGAATGTACGCCACGTCCAACAAATTGTAGGGTGGTTTTCATTTTATGGGAGGCGGTCACGTTTTTTGAGACGTTTCAATTAAGACTCGAGGCATGCCAAACGTCTGAAAGTACCATATTTACTTATAAAAGCCTCCATTAAAAAAAAGCATGAATTTTATTTTTGCTCTGAATCTTACAACCCATCCGATATATCTGCACTTAATTCCACGTATGGGGTGGGTGGCTGAGAGAGGATTTATATGAAATGTGCTTTCTCCAAGTAGGAAAATCCCGCCTTCAGTACACTCAGCCGAAATTCGAACCCCAACCTTCTCGTCAGAAGCTATCAAGTCTATTACAAGAGTGACGCATTAAGGTGAGCAGTTTTTATAGCAAACTCTTTTTTTTTGGACAAAATAAATAAAATATTGTTTGAGTAGAAACGTATAATTTAATTTTCTTCACATGGTGATATCAACAGTTGTTGAATATCGGTCATGAGCATAGCAGCATTAGATGACAAACTTTTTTTTAAAAAAAGATAAAAAAGTTGTCATTAAATTTTATGATTGGAAGATATCCAACAACTGTTGAGGTCACCATGTTAATAAAATTAAATTTTATGTTTCTACTGGACAAATATTATATTTATTTTGCCTCCCCCGTACCTCCCCAAAAAAGGTTTGTAGTAAAAATTGTAAAAAAAATTTCCCTTTTCTCACGTTCTCTACACTCCCGCCTTAAGTCGATCGGTTGAGTACCTCTTTTTTAATCGAGCAGTTCTGGGTTCAACTCCTGGTGTGTATAAGAAATACATACACTACTGGTAGGGTTGCGCAACGGAGGCACGTGTGGTGGTATTGTGGTGGGGGTAGAGACGAACACGTGGAAGCGCAGGGTAGGTATTTACTCGTGTTGCAATACTAGCGCGCTGTCCCATAGAACCAACTCAAGTGCAAGTAAATGTTTTTAGAACAGACGATCGCAACCACAGGCTTAGGGGGCGGCCAGACTGGGCGAGCGACTAAAATATAGAATAGAACACATTGGTTGTAATGAGAAGTGGCCAGACTGGAGCGCGCGACTAAAATATAAAATAGAAAAAATGGGTTGTAATGAGAGGTGGCCAGACTGGAGCGCGCGACTAAAATATAGAATAGAAAAAATGGGTTGTAATGAGAGGTGGCCAGACTGGAGCGCGCGACTAAAATATAGAATAGAAAAAATGGGTTGTAATGAGAGGTGGCCAGACTGGAGCGCGCGACTAAAATATAGAATAGAACACATTGGTTGTAATGAGAAGTGGCCAGACTGGAGCGCGCGACTAAAATATAAAATAGAAAAAATGGGTTGTAATGAGAGGTGGCCAGACTGGAGCGCGCGACTAAAATATAGAATAGAAAAAATGGGTTGTAATGAGAGGTGGCCAGACTGGAGCGCGCGACTAAAATATAGAATAGAACACATTGGTTGTAAAGAGAGGTGGCTAGACTGGAGCGCGCGAGCGCGCACGCTTGAAAGATAGAACTGGTTCTATTTTTCAAGCGCGCGCGCTCGACCCGGTACAGTCTAGTTTACAGGCGCTAGGCAATATTATTGTATGTTGGTTCATTGAGTGCTAGGAAAACTTATCATTTTGAAATTTTTATTACTATCGATAGGTTTAGCACACTTGCTACTAACGACCGAATTTAATTGGTAAGATCATAAACCATATATATATATATATCTGGTATGTTAAAATACTTCAATATTATCAAAGTAGGCCTTTATAAATAAGAATCACCACTAGCGTGGAGAGAGTATGAGAAAACCACAACAATAAATCACTTGTTAAAACCCCCCTTATTCACTCAGCCAAGATTCGGAGCCTCCTCGCCAACAACTATCGAGAGCTATTTGCTAATCACGCGCTCACTCACACGCTTGCCAGTCTGGCCACCCAGTCGCTCGCGCGCTTGTCAGTCTGGCCGAGCCCTTACTCGTGACCCCCCAACATAACTGTCAACTATTATTTTACTGCGATTTGTTTAAGCGTGAGGACATTCTGTTTTGCAATTATTGCGCTAATAAATCAGAATGTGTTCCCGCAGTGTATTCTTGAGATATGGCCGCCAGTACGCCTGCAAGGCGGACAACGGCATACAAAGCACCTAGTAACTTACAAGGGTTCCTGATAGCCGGTGGCTATTAGTCGGCATCCAGCATCCATTGGCGACTCCAGCGCGGACCTTGACGTGTAATACTTCCACTGCCATTACGGCTGTCGGCAGCGAAACGGTCATTTAGATACACTCCCTCCCCCGCCTGCCACGAACGGTTGCAAATTCACGCGAAGTGTATTTATATCTATATACACCTAACTCTTTATATATATATATATATATATATATATATATATATATATATATATCCATCTCTATAACTTTTAACTGCACTAGTGGGTTTTAGAGGAAATGGACCCGCAGGGTCGTGAAAGGAGAGCGGTGGAACCGTTTACGAGAAACCTCCTTCATTACATCCTTGCCGGGATTCTAATTCCGACCTCCCGGTCATCGACTTATCAGACTGGAAGAAACTGATTGATGCCTTTGTACGCGTGATAAGTGACATATATAGGATTTATTATGAGTGGAGAGGGAATTGACATAAAATAAAGTTTGTTCATAATCTGATTGCTAACGATCATGTTAAATATTTAATTATAATTGTTACTAAAATGCTATACTACCCCATTAGTCCAGTTAGAAACCTGAAACCCGTGAATAGCAAGGTCAGGATTTTTTTTAAAAACGAAATCTCTGTGTATTTTGGAAGTGAATAAGCTTGAGTCATTTTTATTTTGGTGGCTTTTAATATTACTATTGTTTGTAAATTGAGAACGAAAAGAGATAGTAAAAAGTTTTAAAACAAATAATGTTTAAAATGTTAAAATAAGCTAGTTAGTTATGCTTTAATTTTAATGTAACTATAACCATACATTTCTTTATGCTATAACGGTTTTTGAATATTTTCTTATACTATTTAACCTGGAACAACATAACTAAATGGGAGTAAACTGCACTAGTAACTTTTGTTTCAACTTGAATTTTGCCACCTCTACTCAGAGTGACCAATGGAGATGTCCTCTTGCAGCTTGGGCTCACAAAAGTGATATTTATACTTACTCTAAATATTGAAGGGAATGTGTAATTAAACGTGTGGTTCAGTACTTACTTATTTAGACTTCACACAATTTATTTTTATGTACTCACACATAAATGGTAAAATAAGAGACATTTTTGATTTTTGAGATGTTTCTTAAATTATGTTAACATTTTTTGTCTACATGCCACCGTCATTTAATTTTCCTCTCCAACTCAGTGTTGCCAACATCCATGGTTTCATACCCGGCAATACATAATATTATATAAGAGATGCTATGTAAACATCCCAACAGATGGACGAAGTAGTAGCTGGACTAGGAGGGTTGGTTTCCACTCTGAAATATCATACTTGAATACATTGGGGAAAAGGTTTGCTTGAAGTGATATTGAGGAACTAGCCGTCGCATTCGGCGTCACAGCTCGAGGAAGTCTACAAAAGGCATTTAATGGGAAGCATTACAACAGAGCTCTGAGGCTTCATAAATTAATGGCTGAATACCTGTTGCAAACGCCTATAGAGAGAGAAATAAATGAAGACTAAGAGTATCCTAGATTACGTCAAGCACATTAGAAGAACAACATGAGGATTTCATTATATCTGTGAAATTCAAAATGTTCTTGGACGAGAGGCTTAGGAAGGTTTTAAAAAATTAATCCGATATGGCTAAGTTTTGGCTGTCATACATTCTCGATGTTACAATTTTGTTCCAGCATGATCACTGCATCAGATATCTATCAAGTTGTCACAAGATGCTCCCCTTATTGGCAGCATATGTTAACATAATTTATGTCCACTTTCTTTGTATACTACTACTGGAGAATGTCAACAATCAGAAAAGACAAAAAAAAAGGCTCATATGAGTGGAATTTATTCAATCTCATTACGTGGAAAAAGTTACAGAAAACTTATCCTATGTCAAATTATTGATATGACAATGAACAAAGAGTCCAAAAACAGGAACAAATTAGGTTGGATAAACCTTATCAAGAACCACACCTTGATTGCAATAAACATCTGTGAAATATTTACGAGAGAAGTGTCAGTATAAAGTAGAAGCCGATGTTTTAAGTTAACTAAATAACGAGGTAGTCATCGATAATGTAGTTATAGTTTCGGGATTAAGTTTACTACTAAATGCTAGGTTTGAGCCCACGAACATTGAGACGAGCACTTTACCCCGGGACCATCGGGGTCGGCAAAGAATAATTAAATGTGGTCAATGTTTACATATTTTTCAAAGTGAAACTTTTACTCGGCTATTTGCTGACGTCTCTCGTTCCAGCTAGGACGGCGATAGCGGCAAAGTACGTAAGAAAATCTCCGCCCACAAAGCCAATAACATCCATCTTCATTATCTGGCAAGGTAAGAAGTGGAAAATACAATGACGGAGACATTTTCCCGGTTAAATAAAAAAAAGCACGAATATGGGGTGAGTCCTGAGCTATTTAAAATTTCATTGGCATTTCCCCAGTAATTTATTCTGTGTTGTCAAGGTCCCCTCTCTACCTCTCTGGGTGTCAAAATGTCAGCAAGCGACTCGCTCGTCTTTTGTCAGTGGCAACAAAGAGACCCTAATGGTGCGAGACTCCTGTGTGAGGGGGGGGGGGGGGGGAGAGAAAACAAGAACTTGCATCCTAGGGGTGTTATGAACTGGGTCTTGCACCCTTCGTTGAGATCAGGTCAATACTCTAAACATCCTCTAGTGTTACATTTACCTCTCTTCCTGCTAGCTAAGTTACTACAGGCACTTTCAGTTCTTAACGTGGAAACATGCCTCCTTACCGAGAGGTCAAGTTCATATCGTCTGGTTTGCCAGTGACGGGGAGGTCAGGGTTGGTTTGTCGGTGACAGGGAGGTCAGGGTTGGTTTGCCGGTGACAGGGAGGTCAGGGTTGGTTTTCCGGTGACGGGGAGGTCAGGGTTGGTTTGCCGGTGACAGGGAGGTCAGGGTTGGTTTTCCGGTGACGGGGAGGTCAGGGTTGGTTTGCCGGTGACAGGGAGGTCAGGGTTGGTTTTCCGGTGACGGGGAGGTCAGGGTTGGTTTGCCGGTGACAGGGAGGTCAGGGTTGGTTTTCCGGTGACGGGGAGGTCAGGGTTGGTTTGCCGGTGACAGGGAAGTCAGGGTTGGTTTTCCGGTGACGGGGAGGTCAGGGTTGGTTTTCCGGTGACGGGGAGGTCAGGGTTGGTTTGCCAGTGACGGGGAGGTCAGGGTTGGTTTGTCGGTGACAGGGAGGTCAGGGTTGGTTTGCCGGTGACGGGGAGGTCAGGGTTGGTTTTCCGGTGACGGGGAGGTCAGGGTTGGTTTGCCAGTGACGGGGAGGTCAGGGTTGGTTTTCCGGTGATGGGGAGGTCAGGGTTGGTTTGCCGGTGACAGGTAGGTCAGGGTTGGTTTTCCGGTGACGGGGAGGTCAGGGTTGGTTTGCCAGTGACAGGTAGGTCAGGGTTGGTTTTCCGGTGACAGGGAAGTCAGGGTTGGTTTTCCGGTGACGGGGAGGTCAGGGTTGGTTTTCCGGTGACGGGGAGGTCAGGGTTGGTTTGCCGGTGACAGGGAGGTCAGGGTTGGTTTTCCGGTGACGGGGAGGTCAGGGTTGGTTTCTCGGTGACAGGGAGGTCAGGGTTGGTTTTCCGGTGACGGGGAGGTCAGGGTTGGTTTGCCGGTGACAGGGAGGTCAGGGTTGGTTTGCCGGTGACGGGGAGGTCAGGGTTGGTTTGCCGGTGACAGGGAGGTCAGGGTTGGTTTGCCGGTGACAGGGAGGTCAGGGTTGGTTTGCCGGTGACGGGGGGGTCAGGGTTGGTTTGCCGGTGACAGGGAGGTAAGGGTTGGTTTGCCAGTGACGGGGAGGTCAGGGTTGGTTTGCCGGTGACAGGGAGGTCAGGGTTGGTTTGCCGGTGACGGGGGGTCAGGGTTGGTTTGCCGGTGACAGTCAGGTCAGGGTTGGTTTGCCGGTGACAGGGAGGTCAGGGTTGGTTTGCCGGTGACAGGGAGGTCAGGGTTGGTTTGCCGGTGACAGGGAGGTCAGGGTTGGTTTGCCGGTGACAGGGAGGTCAGGGTTGGTTTGCCGGTGACGGGGAGGTCAGGGTTGGTTTGTCGGTGACAGGGAGGTCAGGGTTGGTTTGCCGGTGACGGGGGGTCAGGGTTGGTTTGCCGGTGACAGGGAGGTAAGGGTTGGTTTGCCAGTGACGGGGAGGTCAGGGTTGGTTTGCCGGTGACGGGAATGTCAGGGCGAGAATCTCAGCCAGGTGTATTTAGGGGTTGGAGGGTAGGTCCTCACTCTTCTTCAATGCAAATGTGGATATATTTCCTATATGTCTCTAGCTTCCCTCGTCTCCGACCTATTAGCTTAGCTAAAATGTAAGTTAAGACTTATATTGTTATTTAAAAACTGAGATTATATAATTTAAAATTAAAGAGTTTATAAATGTAAATACTAGGGATAAATCCCTGAACAACAGAAGACCCTAGACAAATTATTTACACTCTTGGAATAACACTTATCTTATAACAATTTAATGAAAGTATGTTATAAAATAAGTGTTATTCCAAGAGTGTAAATAATTTGTCTAGGGTCTTCTGTTGTTCAGGGATTTATCCCTAGTATTTACATTTATAAATTCTTTAATTTTAAATTATATAATCTCAGTTTTTAAATAACAATATCTAAGTCTTAACTTATATTTATTCAATCCTTACTAAAGATTTATTTAGAATGTTTTCTAAAATGTTAGTTAAAATGCACCCACTAAGGTGGCCGCATGGTGTAAGGCATCACCCTCGCAGTAGACTGGACTGCCAAAGTCGGGGAGATCGGGGTTCAAATCTCGGTCGGTTGTACTGAGGGTGGTTTTCCACTTCTAATGGTACGCGGTCGTACCCGTCCCGGCGTCCTTGGTTCTAATCCTGACCGGGTTAGCACACAGCCTGATCGCCCTGGATTCACATGCGTCAGTCTCAGCGCTAGATTTAAATATTTGAGTATATTGTGTTCGAGCTCCAGGTAGTTTCACGTTTCCTAACAACGATTAGACTGGGTTTGATTTAACTGAAAGATAATATACATTGAAATTAAAGATAACACAAATTTAAAGATCACAAAATAATATTTAGGATTAGTTTATTCCACACTTTGGTTCTTGTTTTAAAAGAATGAGTGTACTAAATAATGAAAGTTGAGTTGGAGGGACTGCGCGAGTGTGTAAGGGTTCGCCCAGACTGAGAAGCGTGCGAGCGAGCGCGTGATTAGCAGATAGCTCTCTATAGTTGTTGACGAGGAGGCTCCGAATCTTGGCTGAGTGAACTGAGGGGGTTTTAACAAGTGATTTATTGTTGTTGTTTTCTCATCCTTTCTCCACACGCTAATGGTGATTCTTATTTGTAAAGGCCTACTTTGATTTTAACATATCAGTTTTACATATATAAGTATGGTTTATGATCTTACCAATTAAATTAGGCCGTTAGTAGAAAGTGTGCTAAACCTATCGATATTAATAAAAATGTCAAAATGAGAATGTGGGACCAAGTGGCGCTTCAGTACGTCCTTCCCTAAACCTGATAAATCATGCTAAAGTTAACGTGAATTATAGGTTATGCTTCATACTCTATCTCCATATAAATGCAGGAACATTTCCTCTAAATTAAACCTTCCTTACACATTAGCGTAATTAATAGGCTACATACCCGTACAACCCAAACGGCTAGTAAGATACGCAATATAAAAAACTTACCACAACTAGATTTGAATGAAGGTCCCTTCTACTTATAACCAACTTCTAGTCATTCGCATGCTCGAACGTATTGAACCGAGGAATTTATCCATTCAGGAAGCTGCCCACGCAACCCAAGTCTCCAAATCAGGCGGGACAGAAAAAAAGTGTTTGTCATGACTGGTTGTACGTGACCAGAAAACGGTCATCTTTGAAATAATTTGTGTTTCTTTCTTCTGAAAAAGAAAAGGGTAGAAAAGATGGTAAAAGGAGAGGGCAGAAGGTAGAAGATTGTTGTTTTTGTTTTTTAATATCAAAGAACGAGAGAAAAATAGAAATACAGCATTCCAAACTTTTCTTTACAAACAAAGTTGAACCAGAGGAAAAAAGCAAACAAAATGCTCCCAAGAGAGGGTTTGAATCAAAATCAGATCTAGTCGCCAGAGGGTTGCAGCAAAGATAACAATAGTGAGAACCCACATCGGTGGTCACGCGGACACGTAGTCACGCTCACGTATCAATATAATATAATGTGGTTTGCCAGCGGCAGGGAGGTCGTGATTCTAATCATGGCCGAATATACTTAGGGGGATTATTACCATTTACCACTCCCCACGCTAATGTAGGTGTATTTCCTCTCGATTATACCTTCCTTATCTCTACACTCTTGGTGTAAACATGCTGATTGCCTGATCGGGTGGTAAGACATAATGCAAAAAAAAAAAATGGTAAGAAACAGTAAGAGAGTTATCAAAGATTTTTTTAATCATTACATTAAACAACGATGTTATTAAACGATTAATATCAAGTTATAGGAATGAGGAAGGTAATTTAGAAGAAGTGCACATGCATTAGTTTGGGAAAGGGGATGGAAAGCCACAAGGATTAATCACATTTGGAAAACATAACCCCAATATTCGACACTTCATCTCTTTGTAACAATGTCATTCAATATATTGCGAACTTGACGCCATAGACCGTGTGACAGCCGGTGTGGGTGATTGCAACGTTCGCCAGGCGTTAGGTTTAGAATACCGTATTTCATGAACCTAAGACTTTTTATCCACGAAAATGTATCTTTCACTACGCTTGTGTTTCCGGGCGAACAAGTGACGATTAGCGAGCGTGAGCCTGGCCTCTTCCTATCCCGGGGCCATCTACCCCCCCCCCTTCTTCACTTTAATCAGATGAAATCAGCGCAGCGTTGCCTCACTCTGGCCCGGCCTGTCTCCGCCAATTACCCTCCATCATACTCAAAATCCTCCTTCCACTTGAATTAGGCAACAGCTGTATTCTTAGGGGTTGTGGTTTTCAACATTTAATCCATCATTGTGGTTCAACCGTTCCTCCCCGATAATGCAGATGCACTTCTTCTGACCTACCCTCCCCATAACTACCCTTTGAATTAAACCATTAATACCCCTTTTGTTAAATGCATTACTAAAAAAAAATACTAACGTACCTTTTTTTAGTTGCTCTTTTTACACATCTCATCCTCCGTTGGCTATTTGAATTTTCAACCATCCTAATGTTATATAGATGATGATAAAGGCAGAGTTTCAAATAAAACGCACCAGCATTTTATTGGAGAGAGAACGTGGGAAACCAATAGATTAAAAAAAAACACCCTTAGGGATTCTAACAGCAACCTTCCCGTCATCTGCAAAACCAGACAAGAGGACCGACGCGGGTATGATGATAGTTCAACACCCTTGTTCCTGACGGTACTTGAAGGGTTGAAAGCCGCAGTTCCATTCGACCGTCCAGCTTGTAGAAAGCTGCTGTAGACACAAAGGGTCACTTGTAGCTGGCTCTATAATGCCCCTCGTCACACAGGACCGAGTTGAAACAAACACTGTTTTAGATTTGCTGCCAGAGCAACTTTCTGGACGATTTGTTGAATACAAGGTTAGTCTGTAGAGAGTTCGCGAGACTTATTCAGAGAACCAAGGCTAAACAACAACGTCATTTATTTTAAATTACTATAAAATATAATTACTGTAATGGATTGGGGCCGGGGGAGAGAAAATATATGGCTTTCTATATTTCAAGGATAATATAACAGCCAACATCACCAGTGGACACGCAGACTAAATGTCAAACTCATATAGAATGGTTTAGCTGTGGCGGGGGAGGTCGTCTGTTTCCAAATCCCGGTCGGGTGTACTGAAAGAGCTCTCCCCCCACCCTGAATGGTTTCCTTCATTCCCTACAAACTAACTCGGGTACATTTATTCTGATATTTTCCACACTTTATATATATATATATATATATATATATATATTCACCTGCACCGGTAGACACACGGTCTAAATGTCAAGCTCATTTAGCCTGGTTCACCTGTAGGTTAGAATCCCGGTAAGGCGTATTGGAGGTTGAAATGGCTTCCCTCTCTCCGTATATAATCCAGTCGCGTAGTGAGAGGCAATGGAACGAAATAATATAGCAAAGCAAATAAGTAATGAGTAAAAAAAATAAAATTGTTCACATCATGTTTAGTCAATTAAAAACTTAACTTTATCCTCAACACAAATATAAAGTGTTTCAAGAGATTAGCTTAGTCTAAAGTTATGCCCTTAAACAAGTTATAAATGATTGTTTGGTGAATACAGATTATGCCTACGAGCAACTTGATACAGGTTTTTAGTTTGAATTACAAAAGTTTAGTTTAAAAGTTTTAACTTTTAATTTCCTCGCTGGCTGTGGACAAAAAGCTGCCTGCCTAAAGAGATGAAAGCATTGTCTTTTGAATGTTTTACTAAACACTGAATAAATGCGTAGTAGTCAAAAATTACAAAAGGAGAGTCGGTTCCAACGTGGTACAAAAATTAAGACAATAAGCAAAAATGAAGAGAAGCTGTTGCAAAACACATAGCTTAGCGTATGAGTAAATTCAAGTGGTTCAGATAACTTTTTTAAACTGTCAGATAATATTATTGCTATGGTGATCCGAGTGTACTTTAAAAAAAAAAAAGTAGTCAATCAGTCAGGTAGTGAAATACAGTTAACCTATAGGTATTGATTAGAGACGTAGTTTCAAAATCTTTCAACATTAATTAAATATAGCCCACTTCAGTGAGTGTATGATCTAAGGCGTCACTCTCGAAATAGACTAAGCTGCCGACGAGTGGGAGATCAGGATTCGAATCTCGGCCGGGTGCACTGGGGATGTTTTTTCCCTAAATTGATTTATATTCTCCCTCCACGCAAATGTGGGTACTTTTCCTATAATTTCAATCTTCCTCATCCCTAGCACATTAGTGTAACTCATATTTTAGTGTACAAACCAAACGGGTAGTAAGACGTGATGCTAAATATATATATATATAAAACTATATAAAAATAATTATATACAAATATATGTACATGCGTTTTACTCTAAATCCGGACTATACGAATTTTAATTACACTAATTGAGAAAGGATGAGTAAGGTAGAATTAAGAGGAAATGAATCCGAACTTTCGTGAAAAAACCTACCCTCAGCAAAACTATCCGTGTTTCGAACCCTGACTTCTCCATCACTGACACACCAGACAATATGAGCCTGACATTTAGTCCGCGTGCCCACCAGCACGCACATATAGACGAGGTATAAGAGCTTTCAATTTATCAACCACCTCCTCCCCCCTCCTCCTCCCACGACGAACGAACCGAGAACTTGCCTTGCTCGCTCCCGTGATAGATGACTGTTATTAAAATAGAGCTAAAAATAGCCGGCATTGAGGCACATTCACAAATCCCTGCCCGAATTGAGGAACAAGACATGTACAGCTTCAATATTTAGTCGTGGCCGGTCTGGAAATGCTAGTGTCCATACCAAGCACACCTTCTTGGCCGAGTGGTCAGGGTGGCATAGAACGAGTCAAGCGAACCCTAGTTTGGTTCTGGTGCAGTGGTGGATCCAAGGTGCGGGGAGAGGGGGGATCACCTTCCTCACCCCCTGCATATGAATTAATAAAACATATTGAAACCAATAGCTTCATGATGTTGTAAATAATATAAAGACTCTTAACATCTCCATTGCCCTTTCTCCCTCGCCCTACCTCCTACATGACCTACCATCTCTCTTGCCCTATCTCCTATCCTACATGACCTACCATCTCTCTTGCCCTATCTCCTATCCTACATGACCTACCATCTCTCTTGCCCTATCTCCTATCCTACATGACCTACCATCTCTCTTGCCCTATCTCCTATCCTACATGACCTACCATCTCCCTCGCCCTACCTCCTACATGACCTACCATCTCTCTTGCCCTATCTCCTATCCTACATGACCTACCATTTCCCTCGCCCTACCTCCTACATGACCTACCATCTCCCTCACCCTACCTCTTACATGACCTACCATTTCCCTCGTCCTATCTCCTATCCTACATGACCTACCATTTCCCTCATCCTATCTCCTACATGACCTACCATCTCTCTTGCTCTATCTCCTATCCTACATGACCTACCATTTCCCTCGCCCTACCTCCTACATGACCTACCATCTCCCTCACCCTACCTCTTACATGACCTACCATTTCCCTCGTCCTATCTCCTATCCTACATGACCTACCATTTCCCTCGTCCTATCTCCTATCCTACATGACCTACCATCTCTCTTGCCCTATCTCCTATCCTACATGACCTACCATTTCCCTCGTCCTACCTCCTACATGACCTAACCACTTTTAAACTTAGCTCTAATGTGCAGCCAAGCAAGTGGTTTAAAACTTAAAGTTTCCATTAGTTATATAATTACTAAGTTTAGTGTGATGACCAAGTACTTGTATGAAATACATATTTTCTATATTAATACCAAAACATTTCAAACCTATGTACATATTTATTACTTTGATTGTGACAGTGACTTTAGTTTTATTTATTTTTTTGCATTAAAATTGCAAGTTTATTAATCAAAATTGTGTTTTTCCTACCATCATTATCATCATTATTATTATTAGTTAAAATTATGTTTATAAAAAAGCAATATTATCATTAAAATTACTAGGAATTAAAATTCTTATTATTTAATAGTGACCGCCTCTGTGGTCCAGTGGCCAGAGTTACTGGCTACAAATCCAAAGGTCTTGGGTTCGATCCCCAGCGCTTCCAGAGTTTTATGTGAAGCAGTAGGTCTGTAACGGGGTCAACTCAGCCTCGTGAGGTCAAATGAGGAGCTACTTCGGTCTAGCTAGACAATTGAGGGGTTCGTTGTACTGCCCATATGACACCCCCTATCCTCAAATGTTAGCCCTATCTTCAACAACATATAGCTTGTTTTCGGGCTGATGCCATGGCGTTCTTTTAGTTAAGATTATTCAGTTTATACTTGAAGGAGCCTTATGAAAACCAATCGCCCCCGACAACAGGCCCTGGATCCGCCCTTGTTCAGGTGACGCATGAAATAGGTTTTTAATCAATTCGCCCGGATATTATCAATATTTTGATATAATATGCTGTAGATTAAGATAATTCATACAGTCTTGTGCTATCAGGAAAACAAAGAAAAAGAACGAATTTACTCAAATTATTAATAATCAACTATACGTCTAAATTACTCCAGAGAATGTGTTGTGAAGGTATCAGAGTACTAAACAATGCGAATGAGATGGTCGTTCACAATAATAGACTTTACGGGGACTAATAATTTCCGTACATAACAAAGGAAACGTTCGAAACACTAAGGTCGACTTTCGATCAGCAATAGAGAACGAGGCATTGCTTCCCAATAGTAGACTTTACGGTGACGAATATTTTAAACAAACAGTAAGGTCGACCATCGATTAACAAACTGAGAATACTTTCCAAACTCTCGAATGAGTCGATAGTCTCATACTATCGAAACACTCGACAGTTTTCATCCGATGACGCCCCATCACCCATCCAGAAGATCCCGAGGAGTTGCAGGCCTACGTCATATCGTCGACCTCAACCACTTAAGAAGGGTTAACAATTTCCAATCAGATACAAACACTTCTTATTAGAAGAACGCCCGACCCATTCATGACTCGTCACGGCTATTTATAGACTAGGCTATTCTGTTCGGGCCAGAAAAAAAAAGGAGATCCAAAAATGACCATCAGGAGAGGATGGGGGAATCTGAACCGACACAAATTATGAAAGACACTGAACATTCATTTGAAAAACAAAAACAGAAGATTAATTAATTATAGTTTAACAAAAAGAACATCTTGACAACATATTTTAAAATGCGGATTGAACTAAAGAAAGGTCACGTCGCTTGATCTTTTAAAACGAAATAATCAAAAAGATTAGGGGGACGAGCGCGTGCGCATCTCGAACGCAAAAGACGAGTCTAAACTTGATTCAAACTCCTTACCAACGTTACACGAGTCAATAAACAGGGAGCGTAACGTTCCTATATGTTATATTTACTCCATTAAGTTGGAGGGAGAAGGAAAGGCGAGTTAAGGTGAATTAAGACGAGTTAAAGGCAGTATTTTGGAAGTTTTTATACTAACACTTTTGTGGGCAAAGTAACCTCAACAGTTCTTGAATAACTGTTAAGGCTGTCCTGGAATTTAATTATTACAACTTTTCCTCTCCATTTAACAAGTTTCTCGTTTAATGCAGTTATGCTCATAACCAGGGCCCAGATTTTGATGATCTTAAAATTGCCAAAAAATTATCAATAACATGACTCAAAAAACTTGAAATAATTACTTTAAATTTGCAAAAAAAAAAAAACCTAAAAAATTTGATTGAGATTCCATAATCTGATGTATTACTACAAGAGCTAGGATTTACATTATACATGTAAGCAAAAATATCTCTCCTGGTCTGTCCATTTTCCGTTTTTCCTCGGTGTGGAATCGTCTGGAATAGAATGACCCGCATTTAGTACCAGTAAATCCTTTAGTTTAACATTGCTCAGTTTCCATATAGGAATGTTCGCAGATACCAGAACGTCACAAAAATCTTTCTAAATTTTTCTTGATTCGTGAATGGATTTTGTGCAAGTAATAATTAAGCGGTTTTCTTTTTATCGATATTCTGGATATCACGGACATGTTTGTTGCGACTGATTTGATGTTGAATGGTTAAATCTTTTATCTGATGCCAGCCACTTTCACTTCACATATTTTACAGGAAAGTATTTCATTCTCTGTAGAAAAAATATCCTCTCCAAATTCAGTAATAATTTGCCTCAAATAACGCGCTTTAGATTTTTTGGTTTAGAGCATAATGACCTAAAAAATATACATTTATACAGCCGGGGGATCATGAACAGAGTGTATATACAACTGAGCATTGTCTCTGATGGACAAAAAAAAAAAAAAAAAAGACATGTCATCAAAATCTGGGCCCTGCTCATAACAGATATTCAACAACTGTTGATATCACAATGTTAAGAAAATTAAACTCTATATTTCTACTGAATCAATATTTTATTTATTTTAGGCAAAAAACATTTTCGCTATAAAAAGTGCATAAACACTGCCCTTAACTCGCGTTTCCTTCACTTCCGCCTCAAGGTGAGGTTGAAGGTACCTTGAGCTAAATGTTGTACCCTTCGTTTACCTTGGAGGGTAGCAAGCATACCCTACATGGTTCTACTATGACGCAGCTTATAAGATAGGACCAAAGTGTAATACGTCTAGGTAAGACTGTATCTTTCAGAGTCTATGTTTAGCTTAGTTTTCAATGCATAGTAGCCTCGACAATTATTGAATATCTGTCATAACAGAGAGGAATTGCAGAGTTTTTCATAGATATAAAATAATTGTGCTCAAATGCCTGGATGCTTATGATAGATATTCAATAAATGTTAAGCTTATTATATACAGGCCTACGCAGGAAATTAAACTAGATATAGTTACAAAAGCAATTTTTTATTTACTCGTATTTTGGGCCAGAATAAATTGTTATAAAAACTACCACAATACATACAGAGGCCACTTTTCACTTTATCTGAGAGCCAGAACAATTACTTGATCTAATGTCAACGTATTCATTCATACGTCAAGTCATGTGATCTGTAGCTGTCACTTTTTATATCATCTTTTTTCACCAAGTCTTAGTACTCGTTCAGGTTATAACTATTAATTAATTATGCTAATGAGACAGGGATAAGTAAGGTAGAAGTTTGAAGATAATATACTAGAATTTGCGTGGAGGGAGAGTGGGAATCACATCCTACCGGGATTAAACCCCCCCTCCCCCCATATCCCCATCACCGACTGTATAGTCTCTAACACGAGAGCTACGCGTTAGACCACGCGACCACCAATACGGGTGATGTACCATATATATAAAATTGGACTGTACCTCACCTTAATATACCTTTCCTACTTCTCTTCTCATTCCTCCTAGGCTCTTTTCTGTTTCATGGTCCCGGCACAGATCTATCTGGTTACCAAGCCCTTCCTTCACCTCTGACAAGACGTGTATTAATCACAACCAACTTGTGAATGTGTGGAATGCCAGGCCTCCACCGTGGTTCGGATCCAACGTCAAACTGTAGGTCCTCCATTTCATCTCACAATCACCTACCATTACACATTAGTGTAAGTGCGTATAGCCCGAACGGGTAGTAAGACGGGTGCTAATATTAATATATTAATAATAATAATAATTCTGTTTCATATTTGTGTTCTAAGTATCTCTCCAGTCGGTCTGTATCCTCCCAGGTTTCCTCCCTTGCTTCATATTTATGTTTTCAGTTCCTCTCCAATCTATATCCTCCCAGGCTGAACTCTTCCTAGCCTCGCTAGGATTGAGATAATCTGGGGTAATGTATTTATACGCACTGTTGTCGCCGGAAACTTTTCCGCGGGGGTAAAGAGGGGACCACGGTTTAACCGAAGGAAATAAAATAATATACTTTTTCTACTGTTTGACAAAGCAACAGGGCGTCTCCTTTGTCCACGCGGTCTTGCAGTCCCAGGGACAGGGGGGAGGGAGAAGTTCGAGTCCCAGTCAGCTACTTCCAGTGAAAAATTGACTGGCAAGATCAAAGGCACACGATTATTTTGGGTAGTAACTCAGTATAGATGTGGCGCTCGAATCTTATGGTATTCAAGAGGTTCGAGAATCGTAAAAATCTTAAAGTATCTCGAATACAATAATTTGAAGACCTTAACTTGATATAAAAATTTCATGCAGTTGATAAAAGGAATAATATAAACTTTAGAAAATGTGAGTGTAACAAAATCACACACACAAAAAAAAGAGATAAAAATTACATCCAATACCGTTTCAGGCCTCTGGCCTGGGTCAGTTTTTTTATTCAAACCATGTATTTGCCACTACCGACTGGCTAGGCCTGTACTCGGGGGTATAACATTGCCGCGCTAAGCAAAGGTCCCGGGTTCGATTCCTGTGCCCAGGTGTCATTTTTCAACGAATTTAATTAATGAAATTGTGGTTTCCTCCATACGGGCAATAATTTGCAGTCATGAGTTGATTGATATTCATTACATCTGTATAGGCCTTCATTTAAAAATTAAGATTAGATTAAAATTGGTTTGGGTTTAATTCAGAGAATCGCTGTCGAAAGGAATCCCTTCACGTTTTAAATATATAGACATGTTATCAACTCCTCTCAGAATAGAACCAGGGTCCTCAGGCTTGTGGTCGAGCAGACGAACCTCTATCCACGTGGAAGTCGAGACATGGGTGGACGAAAAACCAAACACCGCCATGGACATGCAGACAAAGTTAGGTTCAACTAATATGGTTAGCCTGCGATGGGGAGGTAGGGGTTCGAATCACAGGCGGTCCGAGTGGGGTTGGGAGGGGAAGGATTTTCCTAAACGGTTTCTCAACTCTTTACCTCCACGCAACTGCGGGTACATTTTCTTCCTACACCATTTGCGCAGTTAAATGCTTATAACCCGGATGGATAATAAGACGAGGAGAAAAAATAAAATAAAAATGATACAATGAACCCCAAAGAGGGGTCAGAAGTCATGCTTGCAAGTCACTCCCTCGGCTAAACTTTCAGTTAGACTATCTGTTTGTTTTAGTTCTAAATTCCCCTAGTTCAATAAATAGCAGAGTAATTCAGTAGAGAAATGGAAGGAGAAGATGTGGGAGGGGGAGGAGAAAAGAGTTGCGTCATCCATCTTCAAACCTCCCTCCTGACCCTTCGTGCACCTTCGAACGAGAAGATATACGAGGAACACATTTTCCAAGCCTCGGCGCGCAAATTAGCGGCTCCAAAACAACTAACGAAACTCGATATAATTAACCATCAAGTCGGTGGAGGGGGGGGGGTTGCAAAACTCTAAATTGTTGAGCAAATCAAGGGGGGGCAATGCCCCACGCAAACAAAGCTCGCGCCTCCTCTCAGACAACACACGAGGAAAACTTTTGACAATTAAGGCTTCCAAAGGTTAGTTTGAGGCAGGATGAATCGTGGAGGGGGGAAGGCTTTTCACGCGGCCCCCCCTCCTCTTTCACTCTCGCGAGCGCCGTTAACGCCCCTGGCGGCGGAAACCGGGAGCTTTGCCAAGGGAAACAATTTGTTGTGGGGCCTTGAGGTGGGTTGAGAAGAGGGTTGGGGGTGATGGGACTACATTATTTTGTTTGATCCTGTCTCCTAACATTGGGGGGGAGTCTCCTGACATAAATAAGGGCCACAGAAGACTTCACTGTTTAGTTCAGCAAGAAACAAGAACAAGATCACCCCACCCACCTAAGTGGTTAGAGATGCCGAACGAAAGTCTTACATACGTTCGCCCGAAAAAAAAAATTAGAACAGAATAAAAACGTGGTCACGTGACAAGCTCTAAGGCCGGGCCCAATCCTCATATCGTACCCGTGACGCGGTAGTTGGCTTAATGCTGCCACATGTAGCTGACTATTTCCGCACGTCCATCATAGACTCTGCCTTAAAATATGAGTGAAGAATGACCCTGGGCGTGGGCGAATCCTGGATAGCTCAGTGGTTATAGCATGGGCATACTAAGCCAAAGGTCCCGGGTTCGATTCCCATGTCCAGGTGTCATTTTTCAATTTTCAGAATATGATATCTAGATGGGGAATTCCTCACTAAAAAGCATAAATAATATCTTCAGCTATTTGATTCTTATATATATATATATATATCTTATTTCTTTGACATAAAAGCTGTTTATTTTTATGAGTCTTATAGCTGTGTAATGATGAGTTATTTTGTATCCCAGATAATTGCGAAGATATGATCAAAATTGGTAATTTCCGCACATTTATAGTAGCCTACCCTCAAAGTAACTTTAACGGAAAAATTATATTTGCCTTCTTGTGTGTAACGTTCAACAGTAGTTAAATACGAATTTTAATCATAATCGTTGGAACCGATTTCGATAAAAAAATAAATTTTTCTCTCTTTTCGACCTTATGTAAACTACTCTTAACTTTAAGGTTAGATATATAATTCTAAAAACCCCTAATAGGGAACTTATTAAAACCTTAGGAAACAAGTTTTAGTCCGATGGGTAAGATGGTTTTGGCTCTAATATCGGTAACAGACTGACTGAATTGCAAAAAAAAAAAAAAAAAAAAACACTCTTTCGGGTTCAGGGACTCATCAAAACTAAGAACACGACATTTTGACAATCACAATAATTTCTCTCTCCGAGGGATTGCGATAAATTAAAAACCGTGCATCTCCAAGACTCACATTGGTGGACACGCAAAGTAAATGTTGAGCTCATATAATCTGGTTCACCAGTGTTGGAGGGTCAAGATTCGAATCCCAACCGGACGTACTGAGGGTAGTTTTTACTAAACGGTTTCCCATCTCTCTTCGCGCAAATGCGGATAAATTTCTCTTCAATTCTAACTTCCCTAACCCTACTCAATCGGCGCGATTAAAAGGCGTACAACACGGAAGGGAAGTAAAACGCAATGGGATTTTTTTTTTATTGTGGAATCCGCTTTATAGAAGTTTCTATTTTTTCCCCTTGGATTCTAAATCCTACACACGTCCTAACCTGGTCACGAACTGAGAGCGGTGCGCGGGTGGAGGGGGAGGCGCTTGTTAGTGTTGATATTCTAGAGGTGCGCGGTTGATGAACAACTTCCCGTCCTGCCCTGTCCGCTAGAGCGCTCCATCAGCGCCAGAATTCCGCCCGCACGTCAAACCTTCATACATGACAGAATACCTGCTCCTACAAAAAAACAAGTCATTCCCAAGTTGGGGGAGTAAAATAGTAAAAACCAGAGAGAGATTTATTTTGTAGTTCTAGAGCCAGAACTGACTATCAGTGACCCGATTTTTTTTAAACAAGATACTCGCTTCGGTGGCTGCGTAGTCCAAGGCGCTAATATCAAAATAGACTACACCACCGATGAAGGGGAGATTAAAGTTCGAATCTCGGTCGGGTGTACTGAGAGTGTTTTTTCCAAAGTGGTTTTCCACTATCTCTCCACGCAAATGTGAGTATAATTCATCTAAATAAAGCCTTCCTAATCCCTAAAAACACTATCGTAATGAGTAAATGATCGTACAACCAGAACGGGTAGTAAGACGCGATCCTAACAAAAAATCAAGATGGATTGAATCAGCAACTGCGTGTCCAATAGGTGTTTTAAGGGTAGAAGTACCTCTTTCTATCCCCAAAATATTAACGTAACATATTTATTAACGAACTCTCCAAAATTCGTCCCTAGAATGAGACATTTTGGCCTCATTTTCCTCACTTTAAAATAAGAGGATAGATCAACATGGGGGAAATGTTTCTCTAATTGTTATTTACTGTTCTGAAATAAGAAGAAAAAAATCTACAAAGAACTAGCGCTAAAAAAAATATTATTCCCATTCACCAGACTACGCTAGTTATTTTTAAAGGAAAGTGTTGCCCTTCACTTGATTCTTTTGAGAAGAGAAATGGTACGTGGCTGATGACCCGCAGTCAAACAGGGCGGGCGGTGCCAGGCATACCAATTTGGTTTGTATCATAAACGATGTAAATACAATAGTTTTTTTTAGAACCAAAGTCTTACTACCCGTCCGGGTTATACGCCAATTTACTAACCACGCTAATGTGTTGGGGATTAGGAAAGTTGAATTTAGAGTAAATGTACCTGCATTTGCGTAGAGGGAGACTGGAAGCCCTCAGGACACCTAACCAGGATCGAACCACGATATTCCCCTCATCGGCAGTCTAATCTATTGCGATAACGACGCCTTAGATCATGTGGCCACCGAAGCGGGTGCAATAATCATTCATAATATGTTATTCACAATTATTTATCTAAATTAAATCAACAAAATCAACAAATGTAATATTAGTTCCGCATGTAATAATAATAACCTCATCACGAAACGTTAGTAGGATACGTAAACCCTGATTTTGATGGGAAGACCACTTTCAACCACCAACATAGATTGAAAATCAATAAAATTTGGCATTCTAGAAATTTGTCTTAGTTGATTTATTAATTATTAAGTTCATCTAAAAGTTACTCATTAATTACTTTATGGCTTCTCTTTGCATCATTAATTAATGGCTAAGAATGTAAGTGTAATTGTAATATTTTTATTTCTACTATTGTGGCAACATGAGTTTTCCAGTCATCGAATAATTGGCTTTGTATGAAGATCTGACTGTACCTAACTACCTGTAGCCCGAATACAGGTCAGTAAACAGTGATTCCCAAAGAGGGTTTTCCGGAACAGTATAGTTCTACAACTTTGCAATGAAGTTAATTTTGTATCTCATAGAGTTACGGAGATACGATCAAAATTGGAGATATCCGCTTATGTAAAGTACTCGCTAAACCATTTTCCAAGGAAAATGAGATACGCCATTTTATTTGTAATGTTAAACAGTTCCAAAATACAAATTACCATCAAAATCGTTTAAGCGGATTTCGAGAATTTTTTTTTCTTTTTTTGACCGTCAGTAAACTACCGGAATCCAGTAGGCCTAATTGAATATTTTATTTACAAAAGCCCCTGGGAGTAGCCTTATAGTTATAGCAGCATATATACCAAGTTTTATACATATATACAAGTTTTATACATATATACAGAGAGACGGCATCGCAAAACAACTTTTTCGGTTTCAGGGAGTCATGAAAAGTCATTTATTTAAATGTCGAGTTCGATTTAGTTCTTTTTTTTTACGATCATAATACTTATCTCTCCTAGGGGTCGAGCGAAATTTAAAGTTCAAGGGCTAGTATAAAAAACATTTAACAATCTAAGTAATAAAAAAACTTTTTCTCATAAATAAAAATCAACAAAACTCAAAAGACACAAAAATTTCCCCCTTCTATTTTTCCAAGTATTAGGCTTTTCTCGAAAAGCAAAGTGGAGAGCTGGGTTTCCTAACTCCATCATCGATATTTCTTTAGCTGTAGATGAGAGAGAGAAAGCTAGGGAAGTAGGGAGAGGATGCGAGAAGGAAGGGGGAGAAGGCAACTCGTAACATTTCCAGGCGGGTTTGTGTAATTCGCGTAGGGAAGGAAGTATGTTCAGAGACGGCTTATTCTCGCTGGAGGTTTGTCTTGACATGGAAATGGAAGTTTATAACATCAAGAACATCAGGACATCGCGGTGTTGGAGAGAAAGGGATGAGAGGGGGAGGTCAGCCCCCCACACCTCCACCCCTTAATACACCCACACACAATCCCCTACAGCAACTTCTAGTGGCAATTCCAATTATAAACAAAAAGAGCGGAAAATGGATTTCCACGAGTTAAGAGTAAAGGGAAGGAAAAGGGGTAGGGGGGAATAAAAAGTTTGTGTCATTCCCTACCCCACCCTCGACTTCCTTTCATCACCTTGGTTCGACATCTCCCTGGCCAATTTTATAACCCCCTTCCCCTCAATGCATCAGTTTGTTTCTACAAACCTTATCACCGCGATTTGGGGCAACAACAAACTAAGAAACAACATTTTATTGTAATTATTTTACCAGCGTTACTTTCAGTAAAAAGGGGTATGGACAACTTAATCTGAAGGGCAGAGACGAGGAGAGCAGTTTTAGAAGAAATGAGCTCACATTCGCCTGGAAAGAGCAATATGGAAGCCCACAGTGATATATTTTTAGGTCTGATGCACCTCATATTACCCGTCCGGGCTATCTGAAGGAAAAGGTAGAATTAAGAGAAAATGTAGTCTCGTTAACATGGAGGGATAACGTATATTTAAGACAAAAATACCCTCAGCGAGGATTCGAGGCCCGACCTCCCCCCGTCAATCGAGTGTATTACAAGACCGAGGATTCAGAACGCGTGACCACCGATGCGTACCTCTAATAGATGTCCTTAATGAAATCACCAACCCAAGTCAGGATTAGTGCCTCAACAAATGGTTTCTCGTATGAATACATGAAACCAAACTAAGAAGTTCTTTAGTTCTATAAAGCGATTTTTTTAGCACCGCGTCTTACTACCCATTCTGCTTATACGTTATAAAGAGATCTTACTTTATAAAGTGGAGACAACTAATTTGGACTGAAATATTCGAATCTTAAGAGCAACTAATTTTATTTAGGGAAATACGTCATTTTAATATTTTACCTCTTTCTTCCCTGTGGCTATGATTGAGTGGTCTACCTCAAGTGTACATGTCAGTAATCAGTTGTTTCTAGTTTGTGTTGCAAAGCATCACGGGCCTAAACCCGCTTCATTGACCGCGTGGTCTAACGCGCTACTCTCGCAGTAGACTAGATGCCGATAACGGGGAGATCTAGGTTCAAATATCGGCCGGGTGTACTGAGGGTGGTTTTTTCCAAAGTGATTTTCCACTCTCTCCCTCCACGCAAGTGCGGATACAATTCCTCTAAATATACCCTTCCTTATCACCTAAAACCAGTATCGTAATTAGTATATAAGCGAATAATCCAAACGGGTAGTAAGACGCGATTGTAAAAAAAAAATCCCGGGCCTAAATAAATGTATTCTAGCGTGTGAAATGATTAGCAGATTTCCGGCGAATGTGAACGTGATTATTATTATTTTATAGTCGCTCTTTTTTATGAGAGTATTGTTACAATCATAAACAAATCCAGCAAGGGTTGTAAAGTGTTGTAATATTTACAACAGGGACAGGGAGGACCTAATCAGCTTAGCTCGCTGTGTGTAGCAGTTAATCTCCACCTGTTTAACAGGGGTAACAGCCACAAAGTGTATGTTTGTGTGTGGGTTAGGTTGGCGCACACCTGCCCGTATCGCATTGGCTCATTTATACTTTATTTTGTGTGAAAATGTACAGAGAAATTTAAATCTGAGATACTTTTTGAGTCTCTGAAATACGCCAATGTATGCTCCTACCTTTAGAATCCTTTCTGAAGCGATTAAGAACAAAACATGATTGAAATATAGATAAATTGGTTGTTTTTCTAGGCAGGGGCATCTTTAATGATGAGATATACCCCCCTCCCCCCCAATAATCTGCTCAAATGGGACACTCTTAGTAGGTACTATAAAAGAAGTAATGAATGGTCAGATAATTGAAAATCCACGTTGGGGGAAATGCATCAACTATTAACATAACTTTTTTTAATATGACTTATAGAATTCATTCAGATGTATTAATTGTGTTATTCATTTTGTATTAAATATTTTTATTTACTAATTTAAAGTGAAAACGGGTTCATTCCGAAACCCCCAACCACCTTAAAAATAAAATCTAGTTATGCCTCTGGTTTCACGTGTTGGTCTGACGTGTTTTCTAGATGTACTGTATGAATAAAAGAAAGGAGCACCTCGGTGGTTTGACATCTTACTTTGACGAGCTCCACTATGGCCCTATCATATAAATCACGCCATAGTGGAAGTCAGCAAGGTACGATTGCTATCTCTCTGGGTAAATAAAGGATTAGCTGGACGTGGCGCATAGGAAAAAAAAACCTAAGATAAAGAAAACAAGTGAAATCTAAACTTAGTCCATGTACTTTCTCTAGAGCCTTAAAATTCACCCTCTTCATCTTGTTCGCTGATATAAAGTACACATTAACACGAAAACGTTCTAATATCATTGTTTCCCAAAATTCACGCCCGACCGTTGAGAAACCACGCGTTCACGCCATAGACCAGTGTTGCGCGGAACCAAAGATTCGGGCTGGTGATTGGAGACCGAGAGTTCGGCGACGTAGAAGTGACGTATCACCGCCGCCGTCAACAGACCAGCCCTCCCCCCCCCCCCCCCCTTGCTCAACCCAAGACACAAGGAAACTCTTTCCGCATCGCCGGGAAACGGCGTCGCCGACATTCGTGAACACGTGACGCCGGCTACAAGAGTCGCCACTCACGGACTAGAGGTGCTTTCCATCAAGGGAGCGAAACTGTCACGGCGGGGAAATGGCGGGAGGGAATATGATCTTGTACTTTTAAAACAGAAATGTTGGACACGAGCCAGAGACAATTGTGGGAAACCTATAGCGGTGTTTTATTCTTGGCATCAAATCAAAAGGGGGGTGAGGGGAATGTAACATAAATAAAATAAAGTCAAAAGCCCGCAAAGAGTTAGACTGTAGGTTGGATGGAAGGGGTCGTGAGAAAAGGTGTTTTTCCAGTTTTCATAGCAAACACATTTTTAGACAAAAATAAATCAAATATTTCTCAAGTAGAAATATTGAGTTTAATTTTCTGCACGTGGTAGTTTCAATAATTGTTGAATATTGTTCAAGAGCAAATTACAATTTGATGAGAAAATTTTAAAATTAATATAAAAAGTCCTGTTCAAATTCTTCGATCCCAATGAAACATAATATATTAATAATTTGGAAAATTAAAACTAAACTTATCTACTGAAGTATTATTTTGTTTATTTTGACCAAAATGAGTTTATTGTAATAAAAACTGCAAATACTTTAACTTGCGATATCTTCCATCCCAACTTAAGGTTATATAATCGCAAAATACCTAAAAGAGTTCGGGTACATACATTCAACTTTTTATATTAATAAAATGAAGAGTTTGTGTATCTTTGTTCCTATCTGTAATAAGCATTGATAGATATTTACCGAACGCAGAGATTGGGAATTTTAAAATTAGTAGCCCCTGTGCACAAACATGTGCACCTGGAAACTGGAATTTTTAATTAGATTTTTTTAATGTATTAAAAACTAGGTTCGGAAAAAATAAAATAACAGAATTTTTTCCGTCTTTTCGAAGCAAAGAAAAGCGTTTGCCCGTGGTAAACATGTAATCAATTGCTCGGTTACCCCGGGCAACGCCGGGTATTTCCGCTAGTATTAAATATACAATTTTTTAAATGCGAAACGAAGTCGAAATGAGCTTGAAATATGAGAAGCAAATTCGAAGTTGAAGTAGAAGATAGGGTTCACATAACACAACTTTTAATTTCTAAACTACACACTAAGTGCATCCAAGCAAAGAGAAAAAACAAACTACTATATAATTTTATGCTGAAATGTCTGAATTGATTTACTTGTAAGTTATTTATATTATTTATCTTCTTACTTATCTCTATGGCACTAAGAAAATTCATTGCCACTCCTTCATAAGTACACAACCTATCTCTATCTTGAGCAAGTTCTATCCAGTCCACCTCATTACACCCTATCCCTATATTGACTAGTCCTATTCAGCTGGTTTTTTAGTCGTAAATCGAACCCGGGAGTAGACAAGACGATATCACCGAGCGAGAAGCGAGTCCGTGAGGAGTTTGACGACATGACGCGGTGATAATTAAACTGGAAGAGACGGAAAGAGAGAGAAGAGAGAGAGAGAGAGGGACAGAGCAATTACCGCAGCAGTCAAGTGCAGTCCCATCGCGTAGCCGAGGCTGGGGATATGACAGAGATCACTCAGCCAACAGTATAAACATGGCGGGGATCACGTGATTAAAGGAAGTCTGAGATGAAGATGAAGGATCTGAGGAGAAGGGGGAAGAAGTGGCAGTTACAAGATAACATATTATGA
This sequence comes from Timema podura, assembly GCA_033556935.1. Taxonomy (NCBI): domain Eukaryota; kingdom Metazoa; phylum Arthropoda; class Insecta; order Phasmatodea; family Timematidae; genus Timema; species Timema podura. The sequence continues at coordinate 74,492,428 of JAVRXN010000003.1, read as the reverse complement.
AAAGGGTCGTATGAGGAACTGTTATTTCTTTCAAAGGTTACCAAACATTTTTCTAGGAATACGATCCTCATCTCGAGAAGATATCGGTTTTGAGATATAAAATTAAATATTTTTTTCCTGAATTTTAATTGAAATTTGTTTTAGAGCATTAATACTGCTTACAGGGGTTTCAATCCCACCATAATTTTAGTATAAACTTAACAATCAGAGACGCCAGACCATTCATTAAGAACTCAACTTTTTGTATGAATGTTTTAGTGAATGCATTCATTAACACAACATGCGTCAGAATTAAAGCTACTTTCTTTTTTTCGCATCATGTCTTATGTTCGGGTTATAAGCATACGTATTAATTTCACCCATATGTTAGGGGATGAGGAAGGTTGAATTAAAAGGAAGTGTTCACGCAATTGCGTGGAGGGAAAGGAAAAACTAATTAGGAAAAGTCACCATCAATACATACAACCGGGATCCAAACCCCAATCTCCCCGCCATTGGCAGTTAGTCTATTGCGAGAGTAACGCCTTAGATCACAGGTTCTTAAAGCTTTTGCTATCCGTGGCGCTTTTTCCTGAGATAAAACTAATATGGACCCCGGGCAGTATTGGTTGAGTTTTTACCAAGCATTTTTGAAGTTTTCAATTTAGAAAAATTAAAAACAATAAACATGTTTCTTTAAAAAAAATGGATCCATGCGACTATATTTAATATTATTAATTAAAAACTTACAAATTAAAAACCACCTCTCTGGTCTAGTGATCGGAGTTCATGGCTACAGACCCAGAGGTCCCGGGTCCGATCCCCAGCGCTTCCAGAACTTTCCTGTGAAACAGTAGTTCTGTAACGGGTTCAAACTCAGCCTCGTGAGGACAAATGAGGGTTACTTGAATGAATAATTAGCAGCTCCGATCTAGAAAACTGAGATTTAACGGCCGGAGGGCTCATTATGATGACCACATGACACCTTCTATACGCAAATGTTAGCACGATCATTGCTAAAGAGCAGGGGCACATTTTCATAGGGGGGGGTTATAGTTATAAATAGCATAGTTACTTACAATGTTAGATTTCTGTTTAAAGACATTTAATAATTTCTCAATTTCTCATTCATAGTTGATCTTATGCATGTTTTAAACCGTGGTCATCCTCTCCAATTTTTTTAAATCAGATAGTTTTTAAAAACTTTATGGAGTAGACCTCCAACAATTTTTCGAAAAATGGCTCACTCTAGAAGCTATGAGTAGTCTTTGCTGTGATTTTTTTAAAATTAGATTCTTTTATAAATTATACATTTATAAGCCACCATTTAAAGTGTTCCTCACCTAGAAATTTTTGAAATTTGGATGCCCTAGAAGCTATTTATAATGATCCTCACCTTAATTTTTTACGATAGTTGGTACCTCTATAAGATAATCTTTGAAGTGGTCTTCAACGACAAAATTTTGAAAATTGAATTATTTCAGAAACTAGGCTATTTGGGGTGTTTCCTCACCTGAAAATTCTTCAAAATGATATGCATCTAAAAGCTATTTAGAGTTGTCCTCTCCTAGAATTTTTGAAATTTGGATGAGCTTGGAAGCTATTTAGAGCTTCCCTCCTCTGACTTTTTGTGCCAGTTAGATGCCTCTTGTCTAGTAGTTATTTAAAGCAGTCTTCTACGGCAAATTTTTGACAACAAAATGCATCTAGAAGTCATTTGAGTTTGATTTAAGGCCATCTTTCAGCTTCATATTCGATAATATTAGAGGATTTGAAGTATATCTAGGGGGTGGGGGATATATTCCAGGGAGGGGCAAATTATTTCCAGGGGGGCAGAGTCCCCCATAGTTCCACTACTCCTACTGTCCACACATACTCGATATTCGGATTTCGTGGATGAACTGCTCTCAGGCGATTATTAGTCTTCTTTGATGTGTGGTAGTCTACCGTCTCTCTTGAACAAACGTGGACGAATAACACATATGTGGACCTGGCTTAAGAGGTGTCTGCACGTAAAAATACAAAAATTTGCATAATTATTTATTTGTGTTGTATTTTCTTTCTTTATTAATGTTCTAACTTTCCGAGGAGTCAACTGACCCTTTGACCCCCCTCCCCCCCTTTAATCCGTGCCTGCTAACGAAGGTGGCCGCTTGGTGGGTGCAACTCGATCGCGGGCTCACACCATGGGGCTTATTAATTAAATGTTTATAATTTTCAAACTTTATAGGGGACATACATGTAATTAGTGGAAACAAGTAGTTTGTCTTGGTTAATTATATGAATGATTATTAAAATTGTGTTCGTGTAATCTCACGAGATGACGTTTATTTCTGCAATAAACTAAGCAAATATAGAATCGAAGGTTTTAGTGTTTTAATTTCAATAGTCAATAATAATAAATATTTAATTTATTCACTTTTGTCAATGTTTGCTGCGACTTCCAAAATCTAGTAAACTACTATTACAATTTTTTTTAGAAAAACAAATATATGTATAATTATTTATAATGTAAATAACTTAGCAGACACCCATTTTGAACCAAATCGCTAGAGCCATATTTTTAAACATTCAAATAAAAAAAAAGTCATTGAGGTATTACTTTATAACATCTAGATATCAAGTTTGAACAAAATCTATCAAACCATTTCAGATTTGTGGCCAGGGAGAGACAGACATAGGGCACACATAAAACGTAAAGATTCATCCTAATCTCAAGGTTAAAAATGTTCACGATTTCATTACTTTCTCTTGATATGCGAAAGTAAAATAGAAGAACATAAATATTTTATCAATTTCTAAACACAATAATAATGGAATTTCAATGAACATCCATCTCTAAGATTATTAATAACTTAATCACTCCCCCCCTCCCCCTCCCACAAGTTAACTACTTCAGCAGACTATAAGGACAAGAACCAATTGAAGTATTTCCCCACCTCCATCCCCCTTTATAGTCCGACCCTAGAATTGATGGGGTTGAAGAGAGAGGACTTCACTCCCTTCCCCCTCCCCCCTTGTAGTAGATTGACAAGCCTTGTCCCTTGATGGATGACAGCAGCTCGTTCCAACCCCCAACCCTCCCCCATAACTAATACAATACCCGCCCCTATGACACGGAGGATTGGACTATCGGTGGGAGTTCGATCACACTCATTGGGGCTACACCAATCAGAGAACGTTGATTGGGGGTCGGATAGTTGAGCAAGTGGTTCATGACGTCATACATTTTAAGGGCTTACATCATTTTTAGGTTTAAGGCGGCGCAGATCGGTTAATCGCATCCTTTTGTTTAGGAGGGTGGGTATTTTAAATCGACTCATCGCACATCATGAGGTCTTGAGGAGGTCAAAGTACATCGATTCATCGCACCTGTCTCTTTGCCTGTTGTTTAGGCTAGGTTAGGTTAGGTTTTTCAATTAAATAAAGATTAGTATTTGTAAGCATTTGATGTGAACGTATATAATTGAAGTTACCAAACTAATTATTGAAAACAATTTGTGTACTCAAAACTCAATAAATCTTTTCTACCTGTGGTTGGGTGCGATGTATAGATATGTGCGATAAAACGATAAATGCGATGAATCGATTGACGCCCATTTAAGAATGTCTAAGCGAGCTTTAAATTATTTTTAAAAATATTTATTTTCTAAACCATTTGTAGCTACTATCCGGCCAAATATGCTTCTGAACTTTTATTTCAGCACCGCGTCTTACTTTCCTTTCAGATTGTACGCCTATCTACTAATTACGTTAGATTTTAGGGATGAAGGAGGTTGATTTTAGAGGAAGTGTACCCGAATTTGCGTGGAGGGAAATTGGAAAACCATTTAGGAAAAAGTCGATAAATACAACCGACCAGGATTCGAATCACAATCTCACGTCATCGGTAGTCTAGTTTTTTGCGAGAGTAGCGCGTTAGTCCATGCGGCCACCGAAGCAAATTGTTTTGTTCTAAAATAAATATTGTTTGGAAAATTTTCTAGTATTTTGTTTACAACATAAAATATAGTAGTAAAATAGATTTTTAATCAAGACCACGAAAATGGTTTCTCAGCAACAAAAATGTTTAAAACAAATCAAAACTAGATTTAAAACCCTTAAAACTAATTTAAGATAATATTCCAATACTAAACACAATAAAATGGTATTTGCCAAATTTTCCGTTGACCTTGTGAAGATTTTTTTAAGTTAATATGTGGACTTACACAACGATATATCACTTTATGACTTACCTACTTTGGTGGTCAAATGGTCTAAGGCATCATTCTCGCAATAGACTGGACCACCAATAATGGGGATATTGGGGTTCGAATCTAGGCCGGCTGTACTGAGAGTGGTTTCCCCTAAATTCTTAACTCTTTCACGCAAATTCGGATACATTTCCTCTATATTCAACCTTCTTCATCCCTAATTCACTAGCGCAATTATTATATTTGTGTATAACACGAACGGGTAGTAAGACGCTGTACTAAAAAAAAGACTTGCAATCTAACAAACTAGTAGGACCCGCAACAATGGCCAAGGAGTCTAGAGCGTCAGACTCGTATTACACTTGGCCACCGTTGAAGGGAAGGTCGGGGTTCCGATACCGGCTGGTTACACTTGTGGGAGAATTTGCACAAGTGATTTTCACTGAGAGCTTCCCATCCTCTCTCCACGTTAATGCGGACACATTTCCTCTAAAACTACTCTCCTCATTCTTTAATCCTTAGATTGTCGCTAATTACTGTTTAGACCTCCACCAGAGGGAACACGACAAAGGCTCCAGTCTAGTTGTGTCTGGTTTGCCAGTGACGTGGAAGTCATGGATAGGATCATGACTGGATGTAGTTGTTTCCCCAAAGCTAATGCAAATTAGGTTACATTTCCTATAAATTCAACCTTTCTCGTTTCAATCGGATAACCCTAGCGATTAGTAAGACACGGTGCAGAGAGTAAAATCTACCATAAAAACTTTTTTTTTACAGCACGCCTTACTACCTGTCTTGTGATAGTTTTTAACTATACCAACAGGGTAAGAAGGATAAAGTAACATATGTAAATAATGTACCCTCGTTTTTGTGGAATGAGGTGGGGAAAATCTTTCATAAAAAAAACACGCCCTCAGTACGTCCAGCCGAGATTCAAATTCTGACTCCACACCCTACTTTCCCCCGGCAAACCAAACTGAACAATCCACGTACCCATCGATGCGGGTGAGCTTCTAAAATCTAGGAAAGAGGTTTCCCGTTCTTTTAACAAGAACAGTTTAGTTATTTATTGGCATAGAATAACGTGACCTGCTTTAGAGCTCGATAGTGACGCACAGGGATGAGTAGAACGCTACGGTAAAACAGAAATTTTTCATCGTGTTTGTTTGAAATGTATTACGAACTGAATGATTTGTTGTTTTTTGTTTTATTTCTTAAATGTTCATCCAGACAAGCAGTTTCATCAGCCTTTGCAGGGATGTTAGATATTGGTGGTCGATTCAACTAGAAGGAATTGTAAACAGGCGGCTTGAGCACTTCACACAATAAGCTTGCCAGCAGACTTGGCGGAGGTAAAATTAATGCTTAGTGAGAGAGCGAACTAGGTTAAGTTAGACTAGCATTTCCTACCTACCTTGGGAAGTAAATTGTGGTGCAGTGTTGTGGTGGCAGTGCCCGACACAAGAGACTTGATTTAGAGCCATCAAACTTTGAAAAGCTAGAAAAAGTTAGTCAATTTTGTTTAATTAATCAAACTAAGAGTTTGAATTTTGAGTTTAAATAAATGGGCCATTAAATGTTACTGTTTAGAGTTATGTTGTGTTATTTTCCTACTTAGTTGGTCGTGCAAACTTGTTCTGAATAAAGTTTTTATGGGGTAGAGGAGGGAGGGAGGGAGTACTGGGAATGAGTTTATGGCCGGAAAATGTTTGGGAATCGTTCGCTCCACCTCTCCTTGTTTTTCTCAAGCTTTATCCCTCATCTCTCTCTTTTTATCTTTCTTCATCTTTCTCTACCAATGTTTGTGTCTCTATCACTCTGTATATCTTTGTATCGTGATGGGGTGCCTCATCCAGGCGGCTCTTGTGAGATGTTGCTCCTGACGAGATATAGGCTATTCGGGGAAGGGGAATAGATAGAACATTCTATCGTAGAATACAAGGATAGTCTTCCCTTCAGTCTCCAGTCATGTAGCGCGGTATTACTAAACCCCACCCTGTATAGCATTACCCTCGCCGCCTCCCTTTGCTCGAGCGGGCGAAACAAATCAGCTGTCAGGGAGGCATGACGGATTGCGCTTTAATATTCCTCCCGCCCGCGTGCGTGTGTGTGTGTGTGTGTGTGTGTTCCGCCACCCACCCCCACGCGCACACTTGTAAGATATCCACAGAAAGGGGGTCGAAAACGCTGCGAGAAAATGCCAGTATTTTTTGCAGTTTTCATAGCAATTTTTTTCAGTAAAATTAATCATATATTTCTCCAATCTAATAACAGAGTTTAATTGCCTACCTATATAAATTGATCTCAAAAGTTCTTGAATATCTGTAATCAGCATATTATCATTTTTGATGAGAAACCTTTTTAAATGAAGAGAGAAAGTTGTCATTAGGGCGCCCCTTTGACATATATTCAAGAACTGTTGAATCGTGTGAAGAAAATTAGAAGATATGATTCTTTCTAATGGAGAAATATTTGATTTATTTTGACCAAAAAATCTTTTTTCCATAAAACTAAAAAAATAGTGTCTTTAACGTGCAATCCCTGCCATCCCCGCCTTAAATAGGTTTTAGTGAAAGAAACGAGAGCTATTTTGTTTAATACCAATCGCCTCTTACTACCCATCCGGGCTATCCACATATCTATACTACTAGCGTAGGGAGGAGTTAGGTTGAATTGAGAGGGAATGTCCCCACATTTGCGTGAAAAGAGGATGAAGAAAAATACCTTAACACACCCGACCGAGATTTGAACATCGACCTCCCGTTTTCGACAGTCCAGTCAATGCGAATCTGACGTCTTAGACTACGCAGCCACCGCTGAAGACACATAGGCCTACTAAGGCTACTATGTTATGAATAGTGCACTATCGTACGATGACGGACTTATCAAAAGTTCGTGCATGCCTTTTTCATCTTTATGAAAAACATTGAACATTTTATTATATATTTTATGTAGAAAAATTGTTTTTCCTCGCCCGTGTTTTCGAGACTGAGTGATGCCGTCAAAAACAGCTGCTTCCCTTTCATTTAGGAAGGGGTAGTGGGGCGGATATGAGGGGTGCTGTAGAGGGGGCTCGTCAACACAAGAAGAGGGGGGGGGGATCATACCGCCATACTTCACGCACTCACTACATTCCACCAGAACGCGTTTTACCTCCTCAATAGCGCCCTCTTTTGTGATGCTACTTTGTATGGTCGACGGTAAAAGTAGTTTCCCTGCAAGCCAGACTTGGATCCAAGGGCCCTAATTTCAAACTCAAATCACGTTAGAGGCCATCCTTAGATTACATAAGGCTTTTTTAAATATTTTTGACCCTCAATTCACCCACCTATCTTACGCTTTTTTTTTTTTTTTTACTATTTGGTAAATTAGATTATTTTAATCGTTTAGTTATTTTTAGACATAAGGATCGGTAATAAAGCGAGTGATTTGACATTTTGTAATACTTTAATTACAGTAAAATTAGGTGTAACACATCATAAGTAAATGACTTAGACTAAATTAAATTTTATAGTTAATATATTTATTTTATGAAAGTTAAAAAAAATTGTCTCACCATAAACATTGATGAAAAACCTTACATAAGTGTATTCTGACCCCCACCCCCAAACCCTTACGTATTTTAGGGCGGCCCCTTATCAGGGATTATCTACCAACCACGATGTGGTTTACGATCCTTTCCTCAGAAAAACACGGCAAAATACAAGCGCGGATTCAGGAGGGTGGGGAGGGGGGTCAAAGGGTCAGTTGATCCCCTGTGAAAGTTAGAAAACTAATACAAAAAACAAAACGAAAGTTCAAATTTTAGAAAGAAAATATAACACAGATATATTGTAACAAATTTTTTAAAATCTTTTTACGCGCAGATTCCTCTTAATCCGGGTCCACACGTTCATTATTCATCCACGTTTAATCAATGTTCGATATGACTCACGCAAGTTTGGAAAAAATATTCATTTTTACGTACGAATATGTGTCGTGTATACCCAGTAACAAACATTGTTCCTCATAGAGACGATAGACTACCACATATCAAAGAAGACTAATAATCGCCTGAGAGAAGTTCATACACGAATACCGAATATAGAGTATGTGTGGGCAGCAGGAGCGGTGGAACTATGGGGGACTCTGCCCCCTGGAATAAATCCTCCCAGATATATTTCAAATCCTCCGATATTATTGAATATGAAGCTGAAAGATGGCCTTAAATAAAACTCCAAATTACTTTTAGATGCATTTTGTTGTCAAAAATTTGCCGGAAAAGACCGCAGCAAATAACTAATAGACAAGAGTTTTATCTAACTGGCAGAAAAAGTCAGAGGAGGAAAGCTCTAAATAGCTTCCAAGCTCATCCAAATTTCAAAAATGTCTAGGAGAGGACAACTCTAAATAGCTTCTAGATGCATGTCATTATGAAGAATTTTCAGGTGAGGACCACCCCAAATAGCCTAGTTTCTGAAATAATTCAATTTTCAAAATGTAGTCGGTGGAAGACCACTTCAAAGATTATCTTATAGAGGTATCCAACCATCGTAAAAAATTAAGGTGAGGATCATTATAAATAGCTTCTAGGGGCATCCAAATTTCAAAAATTTCTAGATGAGGAACAGTTTTAAATGGTTTATAAAAGAATCTAATTAAAAAAAAAGCAGACTACTCATAGTTTCTAGAGTGAACCATTTTTCAAAAAATTGCTGAAGGAGGGTCACTCCTAATAGCTTTTAGAAACTATCTGATTTAAAAAAATTGGAAAAGATGACCACGGTTTAAAACATGCATAGGATCAAATATGAATGGCTCTAAACAGAAATCAAAAATTGTAAGTAACTATGTTATTTATAAATATGCCCCCCCCCCTATGAAATGATCTGGATCCACCCCTGCCACATCCCCCTCCCCTTCTTACTACCCGTCCGAGCGATACATAGGTTAATTACTGCCATGAGGTAGGAATAAACAGGGTAAAATGTAGAGGAAATTTACCCGTTTTTTGCTTGGGAATAGGGTGGAATACCGTTTAGAAAAAATAAATAAAGCTCAGTTCACCCGGTCGGGATTCGAGATCCAACCACCTCGCCACCAGCAAGCTAGACTAGATGAGCCTGACATTTAGTCTGCGTGCCCACTGATGCGAATAAATGCAGTGGTTCTTGGATAAGGCTCCATGGGATTTGCGACTAGATCTTTTTTCGTGGTGTTTGCAGTCACCTGAAATATTTTAGTGGGGTTTTGCAGCAACCTAAGATATTATAGTGGTGTTTGCAGCAGCCATCAACAGTGCCATGTGTATAACCTAATCACCTGTATTTAAATGATAAGGCAGCGGCAGTGTCTGGTAGGTAGAGATTGGATGAAATGTGCCAGCATTTACATGGAGGGAGAGTGGAAAGCCATTTAGGAAAAACAACCCTCAGTACACTCGACCGAGATACTAGCCCGAATCTCACCATCACCAGCCATCCAGTCTAATATAAAAATTACGCCTTAGAGTAGACCATTCGAGCACCGATGCGGGACTATCCCATATTGGGGCTTACCTTTCCACAGTGTTGGATTGACACCCGGGACGCAGTAAGGTGTCGTATCTTGTATCTGTGCTAATGTTCAGATAGCTTGTAATACTGTAATATAGACAAGGTTATTGACCTACTTTGTCTACAGGTACGTTACAACCTTGGCCATGTGAAGCAATTAGAACAAAGAAGGTACAGTGAGGGAGTTAGGGCCGGAGCGAGGCTCGACGGATACATGTTGGAGATAAACTAGGAAGATTAACTTGAAACAAGTTGAGGACTTTTAGATTCCAAGTGATCAGTGGTGACTTGTGAGGAGTCCTATCACCAGATTAATGAGTGCATTCTTTAGCAAAGCGTTTTGCAAATGGTGTGACTTTTTTCAGCCGATGTGCTGTGGTATAATGGTGTACCACGCAGGTGTGCCGTGAGATTTTGGAGGAAGATTAAAAAGAGAGAAAAGCATGAAGAATAAATAGTTTTTTAAAAAAACTCTATGATCAGCATTACTTTTAAAAACAACACAGTTTAAGAATTTTAGCTATTTAATTTTTAAACACAATCTTAGTACAAGTTATTTTAATGATAAAATCTCTCCTTAACTAACCGGTGGTGTCCCTTGACAATTTTAGCGCCTCGTTCAGTGTGCCGTGAGTTAAAAAAGATAGAAAATCGTTGCTAAATTTAGCATAACGAGGGTATATCCTTGCAAAAATAAATGTTGAAGCCATTAAAAATGTATCTAAATAAAGTGCGACTGTTTTTAAAAATTATTTATGATAGCCATTCTAAAATTCCTGGCTGGAACTGTAAAAGGTAGTTTACATTTAAATGGAACATAATACATCCTATAGTCCTGTTTTTACTTCTCTCGAACCCTCTGGGAGATAAAAATTGTAACCGTAAAAAAAAAAAAAAATCGAACTCAAGATTTTGATAAAATGTCGACGTTTCATGCATGACCTTCTGAAATTTAAAAAGTGGTTTTAGTGATGCCTTCTGTTTGTCTATATCTTGGAATAGAGTCGAAACCATTTTATCGATCGGGCTAAAATTTGGTATCTAGGTTTTCCACAAAGTTTCCCTTAGGGAATTTTTTGAATTAGCTATCTAACCCCAAAATTAAGGGTAGTTTAGTAAAGGAAAAAAAATATTTCCTCAAAATCCGCTGTAACGATTTTGACCAAACTTTAAATCCCTGCACCGTTTAACATTACAAAATAAAAAAGGCAATTATCATTTTTCCATGAAAATTACTTAGAAAGTACTTTACATAAGCAAAGAATTCCAATTTTGATCATAATAAATCTCCGCAACTATTTGAGAAACGAAATTACTTAAAGTTGTAATATTATTAAAAATAAAAATCTTTTATTTTAGATATATATTTATAAAACCAATAGTTTCTAAGCATTATATATATAAAACTTATATATAAAAATATATATAAAACTCATATATATATAAACTTTTATATATATATATATATATATTTGAAATATTAAATTGATTGTTGTACTATTTGGTGAACAGAGAGGTTGCTCTTTTCTCAATGTTTCTGTAACAGTGTATATTTATTATTTCATTTAGGTTATTTGGTGGAGTGTTTTTGCAACAATGTATATTATTTTGCTTAACAAATTTTACTAGTGTTTAGTGTTAGCATCTACTTTGCTACGTAACGGAAACTTAATAAAAAGTAGACTTCCATATTTACTTCTTAGTTAAAGTTGGTGTCATCGATTTTTACTTTATTGGTCCTGATTCTAGTTTGCACAGTAATAATGTGGGAGGTATCCTCTCTAATCTAGTCTATATCCTCTTTGGAGCTTGTTTGATGTTTGCTACAAGCAAAACACAAAGCTTATTACTCTCCAGTCTATATCCTCTTTGGACCTTGTTTGATGTTTGTTACAAGCAAAACACAAAGCTTATTACTCTCCAGTCTATATCCTCTTTGGAGCTTGTTTGATGTTTGCTACAAGCAAAACACAAAGCTTATTACTCTCCAGTCTATATCCTCTTTGGATCTTGTTTGATTTTTGCTACAAGCAAAACACAAAGCTTATTACTCTCTAGTCTATATCCTCTTTGGATCTGGTTTGATGTTTGTTACAAGCAAAACACAAAGCTTATTACTCTCCAGTCTATATCCTCTTTGGAGCTTGTTTGATTTTTGCTACAAGCAAAACACAAAGCTTATTACTCTCCAGTCTATATCCTCTTTGGATCTGGTTTGATGTTTGTTACAAGCAAAACACAAAGCTTATTACTCTCTAGTCTATATCCTCTTTGGAGCTTGTTTGATGTTTGTTACAAGCAAAACACAAAGCTTATTACTCTCCAGTCTATATCCTCCTTGTTGCAGTGTGTCTGTGTATCCAGCTACCGGTAATAAGACTGTTCCCACACTACCTGTGACGTCACACTATCCAAGCGATCCAGCACACACCTTGTCTTGACTGACGGGGGTGCCCCAGGATTGCCAACTCGACGCAAAGAACATTTAACGCTAGCCTACTTTTATAGATATAGTAGGGGATTTGTAGAAGGAAAAATGTGAGGCAGGGAAATTTTGGCTCATCATTGTGGGGTCCACTTACTTGAGCACTGAAACGCGTTGTGGAGATCAAGAAACCCCGACTTATTTAAAAAAAAAGTTTATTATTTTAAATAAGGTTCACGCCAAAATGGAGGCGGAAGTTATCAACATGTTTCTAATATATATATATAACTTTTGGTTTTAAGGACCTTGGCCCTGTCGAGGGCAAGTCTAAAACCTATTTTGTGGGATGATGGGCGGGAGGGTGAAAGGCGTGGCGTGGCTTCACAACCGATCAAAGTATCCTTCCGCGCCAACAAGAACGGATCACGGAAACCGTAGATGCCGCTAACTACCGGAGAGTCCTTGCGGAAAAATCTTACTTTTGGAAATATCAGGTTTCTCGAGAACGAGTGAAATTTTTATGTTAATATTTTCAACAGCCTTTCTAAGATCAATATAAAATCTTGAAGATAGCCGTTTGTTTCCATGGCTCTATATTTCCACGCCAAATGAAAAAAGCCAATCATCTTAAGTTTTAAAATTAAAAAAGATAATAATGTAACTGACCCGCTTCGGTGACCACGTGGTCTAGCGCACTACTCCCGTGTTAGACTAGACTGCTGAAGATGGGGAGATCGAGGTTCGATCCTGGTCGGGTGCACTGTTTCCCCTAAATGGTTTTCAACCCTCCACGCAAATGAGCCTATTCTACTTCAAACAACTATATTTTAAAAGGGTTTAAAACAGAATATTCTAAGCTGATTTAGTTATTATTATTATTATTATTATTATTATTATTAGCACCGCGTCTTACTACCCGTTCGGGTTATACGCACTTACGCTAATGTGTAATGGTAGGGTGATTGTGAGATGAAATGGAGGACCTACAGTTTAACGTGGAATCCGAACCACGGTGGAGGCCTGGCATTCCTCACATTTACAAGTTGTGATTAATACACATCTTGTCAGAGGTGAAGGAAGGGTTTGGCAATCAGATAAATCTGTGCCGGGACCGAGGATTGAACCCCGGACCCCTAGCACAGAAGTCTGACACCTTACCCCTATACCACCAGGTCACCGTGATTTAGTTGTGTTTTAATAATTTTAATGCTTCAGAACTGCCATTTACATAAGAAATACCGCAGTAGGCGGTATTCTTAATGCGTAACTCACAAAATGAATTCAATATTAATACTTATTGATTTACTGACATATTAATAGCGTATAACCCGAAAGGGTAGTAAGACGCGGTGCTAAATAAAAAATACATTAATCAACTGAGAGTCCACTCGCACCGGCTGGCACGCGAACAAAGGAATCAGTATCGTCTGGTCTGGCTTACCAGTGATGGGGAGAGTTAGGTTCAAATCCCAACTAGATGACTTTTTCTTAGTGATTTTCTACTCTCTTCAAGTAAATGTGGATACATTTATTCGAATTTATATCTTATCCATATACATTCCATTAATGTAAATATGCTGATATCCCAGTCGGGTAGTAAGACACGGTAAAAAAATTACTAAATAAATTAAGGGTAGCCAACATTTACATGTCACTAGGTTTCTTGTTACCGCTACCAACATCTACACCATCTGTATAAAGTGACCGCCATAAAACACGCAGCTTGACGTCAGGTGGTATGGTTAATGTACCAATCCGACTATTTAGGAGGACCAGGTCACCATCTGGACACGGAGTGGGGGGGCGTGGTTGGTGCCAGGATTGAAAGTTGGTTTAAATTGTACCTGTGATAAGTTCTCATCATTTGGCAGAACACTCAATGGCCAGGTATAAACGAAAATACATTCCAATTTCTGTATTTAGTTCAGACTTCACACCCTACGTGTGATTAATCAAAATTGACCAATTTGGGTTATAACAGTTGTGGGGGTGGGAAGGATATCTAGGGGAAGGGTGCACTAAGCGCGAGGGGGTGACAAGAGGGATCTTAAACTCCTGTTCTCCTGTTGAGTGACTTCAAACTAAAAGTTGAGAAACTCGTATCATTTCTTCAATGAGCTTTAGACATTTAAAAGCTGTTTTCACTGGATCAAGTTCATCCTAGTTTGTTGAATTAACAAAAAATTAAAAGCTGTTCTTTGATTTTGAATAAATGCGTGAATTTTATTTGTTATAATCTTCGTTATTGGGTTGTTCAAAGTACAATTTTGTATAAAATGCTTTTCATAGGGCGTAGGAGGGGGTCAGGAATGAGAGAGGGTGCTGGCCGATACAAGTTTGGGAGCCACCGGGTAAGAACATATCACAGTTACAGTTGTAAAAGCTCTGCTACTCTGGAAACACTCCACGACACGCCACTGTGGACAGGTCTGTTCCTCGAGGTATGCGATCCTGTCCTAAATATTTCGATAGGAACCATGTTTTATCAGGACCGTGTGTACCCCCCGCTGGCCTCTTCCTTGCCTCACCCTGACGACATCTTAATGGAAATCAAGAAACCTTAAACCAACCCCTGGCCCAAAGGAGGGCAGGGTATGAGGAGGGGGGGGGGGAGGCGCAAGGAAACAAGGGAAGAGGACTCACTGCAATACTAACAAAGGGCAACAAGACGAGAGCTGTGTGCCTAACAAAAGTAGAGGCTTGGCTTTACATTTATATCTAAATAAACCGTAAAAACAACATGTAATTCGAATTTTAGAAGGAAATATTTGGACAATTCTAAGCATATACATTGTTAATTTTTTCGAGTTTGTCAAACCTAGCTTAACGACCTTTACCACCCCACCCTTTCTCTCCACTATATGCCGAGAATGTCAAAGTTGTAGTTAGCCTATTGACACACAGTAAATGATACGGCGGGAAAGTATGCACCAGCGGTGAAAGGGTTGCCTAACATAGGGGGGATGTGTTGTCTCGGCTGTCATCAATTCTGATTTAAACCCGCAACTTTAATATGCTAATTTTTTCAAGTTTTTATTTTTTTGTGTTTGAATTTTCTTGTTTTTTAATGCATGTATTTATTGCGTATGTGTGTTTCATATAGCACATATAAAATGTGTGTGATTATATGTAGCATATTTTAAGGTTATTGATTTATTCTGTACCAGCCGCCTAGAAACTCATGAAAATAGTTCATTTGAATTTTGGATGATTTGTTTTTTAGATATCTCTTGGACTTCGATTAAAAGTTACGCTGTACTATCGATAGCTACGCAAGATACGAAATTGCTCTCGGCCGTCATAACCTAATTATTATTATCTTTTGTCACCGCTCGGTGGCGTAGTTTGCTAACGCACTAGTCGTGTTGAGCTCGACCGCCGAGGAGGGGAGATCGAGGTTCGAATCTCGGTCGGGTGAATGGGGGTGGTTTTTCCTAATGGTTTTCACTCTTCCTCACGCAAATGCGGTTCAACTTCCTCTAAATTCAACCTCCATTCCTATTCCATTAGCGTATTAGTACTTAGCGTATAACCGAACGGGTTAGTAAACGTGTGCTAAATATATTATTATTATTACTTTTGTCAGCTGCAATTTAACGCAAGGATTTCATTTAAATAAACGGCACGATGCACCACACATACTTTCTCTCTGTTTTATCTTAAAATAGAGACATTAACTAAAACTTAATAAGATTTGTCAAGAGAAATAATATAAATCGTTACAGAAACACTCACCCAAAGAGTATAAATTAAATAATACATAGTGTTACAGAACCACTGAGAAAATATAAACAAACACATCTGTTCATAAAAGAGCATGACAATCAATTTCAAAGTACTCCATAAAAAAATAGGCCTGTACATCAAATAACAAGCTTTTTAATTTTAATAGTATGGACCAACTACAACTTTACAAGAATTAATACTTCGTATCTGAAAGAGTTGCGGATATATTATCAAAATTGTAAATGTCCGCCATTGTAAAGTAGGCCTACACATGTACCTTTCAAGTCAACTTCATGGGGAAAAGAGAGTAAACACTTTGTACATACAAAATTTGAACAAAATCGTTAAAGCAGATTTCGAGAAAATCGAGTTGATATTTTTTTCCCCTTCAGTAAACTACTATTAATTTTAGGGTTAGATATCTATTTCCAAAAACTCCACGAGGATATCTTATGTAAAACCCTACATACCAAGTTTTATCCTGATCGGTAAAATGGTTTTGTCTCTAGTCCGAGATACAGACGACACCGCGAGAACAACTTTTTCGGTTTGAGGGGGCTCGCGAAACATTGACATTTATCAAAATCTGAATTCAATTTTGTTGACGATCATAATACTTCTCTCTCCGAGGCGGTCGAGAGAAAGTAAAAATGTTTACGAGGCCTAAAGGTGGGTGGATTTCTTTTCAACTGTCCTTAGCGTCAGTAAATTTCTTACCCTCTTCACTGGTCGAATGATCTAAGGCGTCACTCTCGCAATAAATTAGACTGCCGATGACGGGGAGATCGGTCTTCTAATCTCAGTCGGATGTACTGAGGTTTTTTTTCCTAAATGGTTTTCCACTATCCAAGAAAATTCGGGTACATTTCCTCTAAATGCAACCTTCTTCATCCCAGTTCACTAGTGTAATTAGTACATAGGCGTACAACATGAACCGTTTGTAAGACGCGGTGCTAATTTTTTTTTACTAAACTGAAAGAGATCCATTCTAACCGGGCGTGTCAAAATAGTTTGACCATGAGGGGGGCCATATTAAACTTTGAAAATAATGAGGGGGGGCCGCATTTCAGAAAGTTAAATAATGTCACCATCTTAAATGGAAAAATATCAATTTTAAAATCCTTACTATAGCAAAAATAAAAATGAAGATTACTTAAAATGTTAGGACTTATCCTATTTTTTTTAAATAAAAAATTTGAAATTTTATATTTGCATCAAGTGTTCGGGTGGCTTTAGATCTATAGTTGAAGTCACATTCAAAATAGATGACATTGGTAAATGTGATCACTCGGATGTTTGTTACTTTTATCATTATCATTATTATTATTATCATTATTATCATTATTATTAGCACCGCGTCTTACTACCCATTCAGAGTATACGCATGTTAGTTTTCACGAGAGGAAACACCCTCGTGTGGTGACAAATATTGCACATATTTCTGGTGAGCAAATCTAAAAATTTTTGGTGAGTAGTGAGTAAAATTTGGTATATCAACCTCACTTGCTAACTTTAATCGAAATATGACCAATTTCCAGATGTCATCATCTCAAATGATGACGTTTATAAAAATAAGAAATTGGGCCACAATGTATGTTGGGTGATCGAAAGGTCCGCGGGCTGCACAGAATCATGAATTAAGTTTGACATGCCTGATTTAAATAGTTTATAAATTTGCAGGAAAGGAAATTAAAGCAAAACTGTCCATCGAAAATCTAATTAAAATATTGATCAGTAAGGTCTGAAGATGAAGTGAGACTGGTCCAGAATGAGCACATTGTCTCTCGATCTGTGCCGTGCGATTTCTCTTCTCCTGGCGGAAAGTACTGGTCGAGTGCGTCCAACAAATTGATTAAGGGGGTGTGGGGGAAGCCAAGGGGGAGGAGGTTACAGAGAAAAACAGACCGGGAAACATTTCTTTACTGTTTTTTGTTAAATAAAAATAAATGGCCTACCCTTTGTTAGAAAAGCCAAAGCGCAGTGGTATAGCAATACTTAAAATAAAAAAAGTTCGAACGGCTCTTTGGGGAGTATCGGCACAAAAGTTGGTGCTCAATGCATCAATAAATAACATGCAAGCCCCCCCCCCCCCCTTTTCAACTTGCCAGTATCCTCTCCCAGTCCATAAAAAGAAGAAAAATGGTACTTATGTGGTCATTGAAAACGCATGCGCAATAACGTTAAAATCAATTCCGCGAAGCTATAGAAAGAATACTTTACATGAAGAAGATTGTGTCTACGTTTACAACATGTTAATATCAGCGGTGGTCTGGTGGTCTAAGGCGTTCTACTCGCATTGCAAGTGATCATGTTTAGGGCTCAAATTCCAACCAAATGATGTTTTTATCGCGCCACGCGTCTAATCACCCATTTCTCCTCGCTTAGCTAGCTAGACTTGAACAAACACGATGAGATAATTTATAGCATGGATATTCAACCCACGGCCCACCGTAACATTTTTTGAGACTCATGAAAAATATAAAATTATTTCAAGAGGAAAAAAAGATAAATACAAAATTTTATTTTACAAAACTAAATAATAAAATAAATACGTATTTTAAGTTATTTTATAAACTATTTTTGCTTTATACGTGAAGACAAATATTACGTTTTTGTACAAATTTACCTTTAACCGGCAAATGACTACTATAGTAGACAAAGGAGAGAGTACTATTTCGGGATTGTTCGGACAAAGTCGGGAGTGTTCAAACATAATCGGAAGGGTTTGAACATAATCGGGAGGGTTCGTACATAGTCAGGAAGGTTCGAACAAAGTCGAGAGTGTTCGCACATAGTCGGGAGTATTCGTAAATAGTCGGGATGCTTGTACATAGTCGGGAGTATTCTTTCATAGTCGGGAGTGTTCGTACATAGTCGGGAGTATTCGTACATAGTTGGGAGTGTTCAAATATAGTCGGGAGTGTTTGGACACAGTCGGGAATGTTCGGACATAGTCGGGAGTGTTCACGTTCCCTCATCATCACTGAGACACTCAGGACGCCAAAGGAAAAAACTTATCAAGTGTTCAATCTAATAATGCTAATATTGTGAGTACAGTATTGCTGCCCTCGAGCTAACAAAAGACAGAAACTTTGGCCCTTTGACATAAAAATGTTGAAGAGCCCTGATTTAGAGCAATTTAACAATTTGCCTAGAAATACAAAATATGGAAATAAAAAAATACAGCAGTTGAGAATTGAATTTCAGAGCTCCCAAATCCTTCCAACCTTCCAACCACTGGCTCAGCCCCACCGTTTAGAGCAGGCCTAGACAACCAAACGTTCTACGGACCACACTTGAAATAAAACACTATTTTAAAAATAGAAAATAAAATGACATGACAATTTATTTTTATTATTTTTGAAACATACTTTTAAAGTTTAGTAGAGATTATAATAATGTTGTGAAACATTAATCAATTGAAGTTAATAAAATGAGTTTTTTACACCTTAGTTTACTACCTATTCGGGTTGTAATATGCTTATGTATTAATTCAGCTATAAAAAAGTTTTATACGGCTTGGTGCAACTGACAAAAAAAAATGATTTAGTATTTTGTTTGTCATGTCAGTTACGTCATAAACAACAAAGAGAACACTTTTCTTAGTAAATTAATTATTTTAATAAAATTTGGTCAGTCTATTTAATACCTTTTACAAATTGCTTAAAATTGTGATATCAAGTCCATCCTCATAATTAATGTATTGTAGATAATTTATGAGATTACCATGGGATTCGAGAGATTTGAGGATTCGAGCGTTCCATCTCAAATAAATACCAATGCTGTGAATAAAAGGTTCAATATTTCTAGTAAAAATAAAATAAAAGGTAGAGAAACTGTGGATTCCAACGTTCACCGAAAAACAAGCGCAGAACAAAAGAAACGTGGTCACGTGACGAGCTCTAAGCCAATAACAAGATGTCCACCTAATCGGCGCGAGCTGTTCCACTAAAGTTCAACTCATCTCTACTTCGTTCGCTCTGCCTGAGATGTTCGGCACAGGAGACCCAATCAAATATCAGAACCAGCCAACTCAAATCAGTGCGCATGCGCATTTGACAACGCATGTACTCTACAGCCCAAAGCTAGCAGACAGCTTCATTTGTCTTTGTGAGGAGATTTGAAATAACCCGCTGATGGAAAGTGTGTGTAACATGTATTGGATTTGTGCCACGACACAGCAATATATTTGAAAACATCCATTGGGATCATGATCTAAAATAATATATGTATATCCACTAGAAAATAAGATATGTTGATAGTCAGCTGTTTTAAGTTAACGTTGCAATGTATTATGGGTAACCATACAGCGTGTGAAATACTGCGCCACTCAAGCAGATTCTGTTTTCTATTTTCGGCGAACGTGTGAATCATGCTTGAGTCTTACAATTTTATATAATCTTAATTTTCTTTTTTGCATTGATAATTTTTATTATTATTATTTAGATGGTGACATTGCATTTTTTTTAATGTGGGTCCCTGAGTATTTTCAATGTCCAAAGCGGTCCTTACGTTCTAACAAGTTCGACAAGCCTGATATAAACTAAGAGCCGCAAACAACCTTAACCACCCAAAACACATGATATATTAAAAAGATAAAAACTAGCATCATTTGTCATGAGACGACATCACAAAATAAATAACCACTGACACAAGCCTTTAAACTTTCCAGTGGTAATGAAACGGTTGGGGGAAGTGGGGAGTGCATGATATACCCCCCTTCCCCTCGTCCTTTCAGCCTAGAGGCTGTCATAATAAGTTTTCCATAAATAAACCACAAAGAAAAAGAAGAAAAAAACACTCTAAAGGGTAAGATGAATAAAATAAAAAGGACGAGTGTATGGTGTCAGGACGAGGAATTATGTGGTGGTAAATGCAATTGGTTGTTTTTTCCCCTTCTTTGTGACGAGTAAAGAAGCTTCAGACTTAGGCGCTAGTCTTTTTAACTGATAACTAGGTGTACACTTTCATTTCCTTGAAATTAATCTTCCACATCCTGTTTTCTAAGTTGAACCTAACTATAAGTCACCAATAACAAACACAAATTATAAATCAAAACAATTAATGACAATTTAGGGATGAACATTATTCGCCTTTGATTATAATAGTGAGATATTCACAGATATCATAATGGTCTACGACGGACCAGACTTTGGTAACACATTCAACCACCAAGCGTTGCAGTCGTTATGAGATTGTGAGAAAAGATTCGCTGTTATATTTATATTACATTTAACTTGATTTTTTTCTTGTGTTGACGTCCTCAGGAGAAACTAAACTTAAGTCATTTCAATTGCATTTGTTACAGCCAAATAGCTGAAATTTTTTCCAGGGTAAAAAAAAATTGATAATTTTCAAAAATAATAAATGTTACCACCTCACATCTCGATTGCGCGTTCGGGCCAAGCGTCATACTAATCTACTAGTCTGATTTGTGTCGGAGAGGTCCAAGCTCAAACTCCGTCCACGTGTATTGATGATTGTTTACCATTTTCACTCCATGTAGGCCCTAAATGCGGGTACATTTACCCTAAATTCTACCTTCTTCATCTATGTCTCATTAACGCAAATAAAATGAGAATATCCTGGATGGGTGGTATGATGCGGTGGAGAAAAAGTACATTTTTTGAGGAAGTGTAGTCATATTTTCGTGGAAAGTAAACTATATTATGTAAAAGCCACCCAAGTACACCTGGATTGGATTCAAACCCCAACCTCTTCGTAAACAGCTATTGGCTAGTATTTTATTCTATAGATTTAAATAAACATATAATAATAATAATAATAATACTAACACTTTATTAAAACATATATGTAAATACAGTATAATGATTTTCTTAAAGCCACGTGGTCACGTGGTATAAGGAAGGCGTGTCAAACTTGCGTGCGGGCCCGAGCCATAATATTCCGTGCTGCCCGCATTTGTCATCAATTATGAACGTCACCCACTTAGATGGCCAGACTGCCGGTGATGCGGAGATCAAGGTTCGAATCTCGGTCTGGTCTACTGAGGGTGAACCCTTCCTTCATCTCTGACAAGACGTGTATTATTCACAACTTGTGAATGTGTGGAATGTCAGACCTCCACCGTGGTTCGGATCCCACGTTAAACTGTAGGTCCTCCATTTCATCTCACAATCACCCTACGGGTAGTAAGACGCGGTGCTAATACTATAATAATAATAATAATACTGAGGGTGGTTTTTTCAAATTGGTTTTCCACTGTTTTTGCACGCAAATGCGGGTGCACTTCCTGTAAATATAACCTTTCTCGTCCCTAAAACCATCGGATTGGTTAGTATATAAGCGTACAAGCCGAACGGGTAGTAAGACGCGGTGGAAAAAAAAAATACAAATATGAAAGTTCCTTCAAAACAAGATTTAAAGCCTAGCCCACACACACTCTTGATGCAAAATTGTTCAAATTTCTGGGGGAAAATAAAGAGTAGGCCTAAATCTTAACACTTTATATCACCTTAATTCTTGTATTTTTAGTAGTAAGGATTTTAAAATTAGGTTTAACTGATTAAAAATTGTGATAACACTTAATTTTCTTAAATGCAGCCCCCTCACTATTTTCAATGTGTACCTTTTGATTACATGTGTTTGAGTGCAGAGTCGTCGAGCCGTAGAAAGCCGCACTCTTTCAACGATACATTGCATTGCTATGCTCGCATTCTGTCTGAAGGTGGTCATTTGGAACACTTCCTATAATGTTAAACAGCTCCACCTTGCCGGAGTACACACATGACTATAGCTTGGAAACAAGGTCAAATGGGCACACGTTAATATTAACCTTTTTAATTGTTTTTGTGTCTCCTGCCCACCGCTAAATTGGGTCCCATATGTATTTGCGCAAAGTTCAAAAAGGAAGTGAGACACGATGGAAAAATATAAAATAGCTTTATGAGTTGTTTGTTCTAGACGTGTCGGAAATGTTCCATTTCAGAGTTGAAACTTTGCAGCTCCCCCCCCAATCTAGCGAGTGGAATATTGTCCTCCGCAAGAGTGCACGGGGACGGGGGTGGGGGGTGATTTATCGCGGTCAGACAACCTGTTACTGTCCCCCTATCCACCACCCGTGCCACCAACAAGCTGGTCATCTGTCTTCCTCTAGTTCCCCCCCCTCCCTCATCACAACAGTTCCAGGTTGCGCTAAACGGGTTGTTTCACTTACTACACAGCCACAAGGGATGAGACAGAACGAAGGATCAAACAAAAGGAAGACTAAAAGAATGAAGAAATAAGTGAAACCAAAGAAAGGGAAGGGGGCGCAATCCTAAGATTACAGGGTTAGGAACAAAGACACTAGAGTCTGATAGACATAACAAGAGGATGATACGAGGGACATCCTTACCACGTAACGTTGTTGATAATCTCCCCATCCAATGTATACATGTCACAGAACACGGCTGCAGGTGAGTTGCGGTCACACACTTTTAGGGCCACGTATAAATTGCGGGCCGGGCTGATGACCTGACCTGAACTAACCTAGCCTAGCCTAGCCTAGCCTAACCTAACAAAACTTGAAATTTTTACCAAAACCAATGACCAACAAGAACTAAGGAAGTTTGGATATTATGAGGAATATCGACAAGACCAGATGATAGTTTCTATCTGAAATTTAAGTCAGCGTGATAGAAAGCTCACTGCTAATTAGGTGGACGCAGCTCATACTTCTCTCTCAAGTGAGTGGGTCACAATTCGTACGCGTCCCTCAAAAAGCTGGGCCGCAACTCGTACACGAGTTCAAGATTAGGCCGCAGCTCACCTACACAGCAGAACACAGATCTTATGCTTAAATTATAATGTTGAAAAAACTATATAATTTTTCATAAATAAAAATAATAAAGTATTTTTATAAATTTTTTTGAAATATTTGATATCCAGGATTTAAAGTGGATTCTGGGTAGTTTTAAATCCAAATCCCTCTTTTAGTGTCACAAAAGCTTCCCTGGGAAATAATGACATTCACTCTTGATGTGAAATAATATGTCCTGTACCTACATACAACAGTCTGACCTCTTCTTTTACACGATGAAGATAACGACGACTTCTCCGAGGAGAGCAGAGACTTGACAGTGGAGAGTTGATTAACGCACAGAGAAAACTAAAATGTTTAAATACTTTTTTTACGAGAACAAAAAATTAAAGTATATCTGAGCTATCCGCAACAATGGAGTAAAATGAGGAAGGTAGAATTTTGAAAGGATATATGCGTATGAAACCATTTCGGGAAAAAAAAACTTCTGTACATCCGACTTAGATGTGAAACCTTGACCTTCACTATTCCGCGTGCCGGACGTAGATGGACTGGGCACTGCTCTCAACCTCGGGCTACCCCCCCCTCCCCCCAAGGTGTATTGGGCACCTATCCAAACTTGCTCTGCCTCTCACCAAGAATGTTTTTGTCAACACGTCTTACTACTTGTTCGTGTTATAAGCATATGTGCTAATTACGCTCATGAGGAAGGCTGAATTTAGAGGAGGTGTACCCGAATTTGAGTGGCGGGAGAGAGTGGGAAACCTTGCAATTTGTAAAACCACCCTCAGGACACCTGACTGGGATTCGAACCCCAATATTCCTGTCATAAGCAGTCTAGTCCGACACAAGAGTGACGCCTTAGACCAGTGGTATTCAACCCACGGCCCACCGAGTAATTTTATGCGGCCCGCGGACCAATTTTACATGCAACCATTTTTCTGTTTAAAAATTCTGCAAGATACATTTTTTAGAACTAAAACTCTAGTCTGGGAATTTTCGCAATGCTTATGCAGAATGTGGCAACACTGAGACTCAAAACCATTAAAAATGGGAATCTTCGCGATACTTTTGCAGCACGTGACAACACTGAAACTCAAAGTCAAACATCTGGCCGACTTCCAGCTACCCTCACTCCTTCCCTCTGAGTACGTGTCAGCCTTTTGTGGTGTGTTGTTGTTTGTACTTTGTTTGGTACATTCATTTTTGGATTCAGTTTTCAAACAATGGCTGCAAGCACAAGCAAAAAGCGAAAAATTAGGATAGAGGAAGGGTGTTCAATGAGAAGTGGATGGACTTGTATTTTCAATATTAAAGAGAAACCAGTTTGTTTGCTTTGTAATGACACGGTAGCAGTGTTGAAGGAATACAATTTAAAGCGGCACTACGACTCGAAGCACTCATATAAAATGGATTCAGTTAAAGGGCAACTGAGATAAGATAAAGTGGCCGATTCGAAGAAAAAATTACAATATCAACAACCGTCATTTAAGAAGCAAAATGTTGAAATTGAATTAAGTGTTAGGACAAGTTATATTATATCTGATAAAATAGCTTTGAAATAAAAGCCATTTAAATATGGCGAGTTTGTAAAGGAGTGTATGGATTCAGCAGCTGAAGGAAGTCCTGTGTCCATCACGAAAATATTTGTTTTCAAAAGTTAGTTTGTCAGGAGTAACTGTGTCCAGAAGGGTTGAGGAATTAGCGAACGATATTGAGAATACACTTAAAGAACGTGCCTCTCAGTTTATGTTTTTTCCATTGGCCCTCGATGAAGAGTACTGACATTACAGACACTGCCCAGTTGGGGAATTCACAATGACTTTACCATAACAGAAGAAATGGCCACTCTTTTCCCAATGAGTGGCACTACTAAAGGCAGTGATATATGTAATGCTGTCTCTTCAACTTTGGAGCGATACGATCTACAGTTGAGCAATCTCTCCGGAGTAGTTTCTGACGGAGCTCCTGCAATGGTAAGGAAAAATGAAGGTGTTGTGGCACTAATACGAATAAAAGTTAGTACTGCTGCGTGTCAAAATGGCAATTTCATACAATATCATTGCATTATACACCAAGAGAACTTGTGCGCTAAAAATGTGTGCTTCAAAGATGCTAGTGAAGATATAACAAAAATAGTGAACTTCATCAGATCCCAAGGATTGAGCCACGGGACATTAAATACATTCCTTAAGGATTATGGACTCAGAGTACGGCGATCTACTCTACTACACAGAGGTTCGCTGGTTCAGTATAAGTAAGGTACTGCAGAGAGTTTTCGACCTGAAAGAAGAAATTCGTGAATTCATGGCAAGTAAGGGCAAGCCTGTCCATCAGTTCAACGATCCTGAATGGATGGCTTATTTTACATATCTTACTGATATCTCTATGCACCTAAACGACCTGAACATACGACTACAAGGTAAGAACAGTTTGGTTCTTTTACCAAGTGAAAGCATTTGAAAACAAACTTAGTCTGTGGGAAGTTCAACTACAAAAAGCTGAATTAACACACTTGCCAACACTATCCCAATGTGAAGCTCGTAACAACAAAAAATACATTACTGCACTCACAGATCTAAGGTCCGATTTTGATACGCGTTTCCAAGATTTCAAATCCAATGAAAAATGGTTCAACATATTTTCCGCTCCATTTAGTGTTGATGTTGAGGACGTTCCGAGCAATGTGCAAATGGAGCTTATTGAGTTGCAGTGTAATACAGATTTAAAAGAGAAATATATGAATGTAGATCTTTTGACATTTTACTCAACATATTGTAACGTTATCAGATGTTGATGATGTGATTATTTAATTGCACCGCGATTGGGCGACAATTGTAACGTTATCGACGATTTTGATAGAGTAATTGCCCCACTTTTGGGCGACAATTATACCGATATCGATGATTTGACGATGTAATGTCCCGCGATGGGAGCCTATTCTGGAAAGTTTGATATTGATAAAACTGTTTATGTTGTACACTCTTTATTACTTATTTATTTACACATTGATGAAATTAAAGTCTGTATTGATTATGATCACTTATACTTTATGTTTACGTCTACTCTCTCTCC
This sequence comes from Timema podura, assembly GCA_033556935.1. Lineage (NCBI taxonomy): Eukaryota > Metazoa > Arthropoda > Insecta > Phasmatodea > Timematidae > Timema > Timema podura. Next base: position 74,465,734 of record JAVRXN010000003.1, on the reverse strand, counting down.
TTGACCGGCACATTCTGTTTACGTCTACTCTCTCTCCTTCACTGGCACATTCTGTTTACCTTTTACGTATAATTTTCATTATATGTGGATGTGTCCCTTGCTTGTATATCTCGCGACGCTGTCCAGAGTAACCAATCAGGTATTTCTCTTCAACAGGTGCAGTGAAAGCTAGCTTCCTATTGGATATAGGGAGCTGGCTTTTCTCGCTAGTTTGTTAAATACTGCGGAGTTATATTTTGAGAAAAGTAAACAAGTTTTTCTAGTGAAATCCTTTTACGGACTATTCTGCGAAAACGCGTGATTCTCCATGGATGAAGTAAAAGGATAATTTACATAAGATACTTCAAAGAAAAATACCTTCATCCATGACCTTTTTAAATATATGAGAGCAGTCCAAAAATCAACTACATTACAATACCCCCCATTTGCTTATATCTGAAAGAATTTAAAGAATTTAATGAATTTTGATATAAGCAAATTCTATACTGTGCAAGGTTTACGTCATATTTGACACTCAATATTCTTAAAGTTAAACATAAATAAATTTGTAAAGTGTAAGTTACATAAATTGTGTGTGTGTGTAAACATTGACTTAAAATTACTGATATCATGACAATACAATAGCTATGATATATTGTTTACATATTTTCACAATTGATTGATTTTATTTTTTATGTCCAATATTCTTGATGAATAAACGAAACGAAAGTACTTTCTGTCTTTTTATTTGCTTAGTGTTTCTTGTTGATTTCCTTATATTTTTTATTACACTGAAAAATTGTCGCACTGTTCATTGCACTGTTCTTGAAGTGGTGATAATATAAAATTTTTAACAAATTTAGAAATTGCTTTGGTTGAATAATTAACTTTGTATTTGAGCTTAGGTAATATTAGGTTAAGTTTAAATTCAATTATAATTTAATTGAATGATTTGAAAAATCTTGAAAAATAAAAAATTTGACTAAAGTATCTCAAAGTACCTTAAGTTCAAATTAAAATTTGAAATGCTAAAATGAAATATAAATGTTAAAATTATTTTTAAAACTCAAATCTTTATGTGGGTTTTGTTAATTATCCAGTCATTGTTTACTGAATGCATTAGGGCAAACCTTCCGTACAACATAACTTTACTTACTTAAACATAAAAATATTTATTTAAATTGTTAACATATAAAAATCTTACTTACTCTTAATAGCTAACCTAAATTAACTTGAAAAATTGAGTCACGTTTTCTTAAACTTTTTTATTTAATTTTTATTAATTTAATTGATTTTATTTATTAATGTGACCTCAATTATTTATTTATTATCATAGAACAACTTTTAATGACTTGCCATTTAACAATACATATTACATCATTACATATTCAATCTAGATTATTACTTATATTAACATCTGAGCAAAGTATATTACATGATTACATATTGAATCCATTTATTTTAACTTCAGAGTAAAGTTTGTTATTGTAATATTCTGTTGTTAGAGGGTTCTTCACCCAAGGTCAAACTAACCTCTACCTCTTTCTTATTTTTACCTTTACGAGTAACACAGCTGTTCTATTCACCCTTCTCTCTAACTTTCACTTTCCCTCTCTTTCTAACTTTCTTTTGCGATATTAACTTGTCAACTACGTGTGAGCGAAGTAAAATAAACTGTATTCTTCTAACCTTATGGTTTTTAAAATAGCTGAAACTTAGATAAAACAATCTTGGAATCTTAGAGTACGCTTGAAATCAGCTTGAAATCATATGTCACACCACTGTGAAATATTCAAAATTATTTTTCCCTTTCTAATTGGTTAATTATTTTCTCATTAGCGAGAAAAACTTCTTTATACTGAGTAAAACCTTCCAAATGTTGCCTGGTTGCCTTAGGCACTTACATAAAATGGAATTGTAATTAAAAATTTAATATAGTAGCCTAATTAGGTATAACACCCTATTTAGCTCTCTTACACCCTTTGTTACTTTATTAGTATTGGCCTTTTCATCACGCAATCACCGATAACCCTTTTCAACTTCTCTATAATTTTCTTAATATCTGTTAGTTTCAATCCAGATTTACTGCTGGACATTTATTACATCTTCGTGGAAAATATATAGGCCTGCCTCATTTTTACTAACCAATTCATAAGCTGTGGTAGCTCTATGTTTGACGACAATACCCTTTCTTTGCTGGTTCCTTGAATCACTATCAATACACCATCAATATAAACGAATCATGGCTTACTTCCATGTCTGAATGTACCTTAACTCATCCTCAATATACTTAATTCCTCCTCAACGATGTAAGATGCCCTCGGGCCATCTTTACATACAAAATGACGACGCTTGACATAGGTCATGGCTTTCTTCATGCCTATGTTATACCTTCACTTCTTAATCAATGTATCTTAATTCTTACATAAAAAAATTGTTTTAAAACAAGACATAACTGGCCTCTCATGTTTCCACTCACCTTAACTTACTGTAACAATGTACTCGCGAATCTCCAAATTAACTTCTTTAGATATCTTAAATTCCATCCTTTACTTCATCAGCCTATTATGCGACTCATTAATGTTTTAACCAATACTTGTTAAACTGATATAAAATATAATAAATTAAACTGAAATGACCCCCCACACAAATATTAAGATTCGTGTCTTAACTGCCACACATAAAATTCACCATTTGTGAAATGATACATTTATTTTGATTTCCAAGATCGTCTACTAATTAAGTTTGATCCTAATCACCTAACTAATTAGTCAAACCTACAAAATGTCTTAAACTGAAAATTTCCTTTTGGCATACTCTTTTGTTACTTTGAACTGATACAATTTTTTACCAAATAATATATAATTAATAAAATATATGTTCGTAGAATCTCCTCACACTATAATTTCTCCTCGCGTCCTTTCACGCTCCCTTAGTTGACAAATTATAACCAACCCCTCACCTATCCTATTATCCTTTCTCATGCTTCTGAGGGTTCATGTCCCCTGCTATAAGCATACTTTTGTTAATTATCATTTATAATTATCAATTAAACCTCCTATAATTATCTTAAATCCACTTGATCAATTATGATTCTTTTAAAAATTCATAAAATTAAACATAAAGATTATATATATATGATACGGGGTTTGACTCTTACTCATTGAAAATATATTATCTTGAATTCTACGTTTTGCTTTTAAGTCAGCACTTACTGCGCCAGAGGTTTCTCTCTCTTTTTTGTCTGAACAAAAGATGTTTACCAGTAATGCACAACAATGTCTGTCACCTGTCACTAAATTTAAGGTGTGGTTTTTAAAGATGTTCGTGTCACATCTACACCCTCTTCACTTCACAAAAGAAAATTTTAAACTACTTGGGTTTACTGCTACGCAGAAATGTTTCTTTAGAATTTCTATTTTATTCTACGCATTTTGTTTTCTGAGAAAACATCATTTTACCTCTCAGAGCTTATATTTTTAAAAGTTTTTTTTTTTTTTTTTTTTTTAAAACTTCTGCCACTATAGCTAAAGTTGGCTTGAATATTATACATATCCACCAATATTCTATATTAACTACAGTTACATTATAATTAGTTACATACTAATTGCAGTTGCCTAATTATAATAGTTATCTGCTAATTGAAGTTACATAAATTTTTTACTATGGTTGAGTTATATGTAACCTTATTTTTCTTTTTTAAAACTAGAATCGTTAGTTAAACTAAATGTTGATTCTTACATTTAAATGGTCCGAACTTTAAATGCTTATTGACTGCCTCCTGGATCAAAGACTTTTGGTGAGACATATTGAAAACAACCCTTAATTTTTCTTTTTAGTTTCTTACCTGGTCTCTGGTTCAATCTCTGAATGGATCGTTTTAACTGGTAATGTTTCTTTTTTGAGCATTGTCTCTGGTTCAACCTCTGATCGGATCTCTTAGATTGAGTTGAAGTTTTAGGTTCGAGCTCAGACTGGATCGCAGTCTCTAGTTCTATCTCTGATTGGATCGTACTATCTGTTATCTCTGATTGTATCATACTATCTAGTTTGATCTCAGAATGTATCGTACTATCTGTTTTGATATCAGAATGGATTGTTACCTTTGGTTTTATCTCTGAGTGTATCATAATGTCTGGTTCTATTCCGGATTGGACCGTACTATCTAGCTTGAGCTCTGAATGCATCACACAATTTGTTTCTACATCTGATTGGATTGTACTATCTAGTTTGATCTCCGAGTGGATCGTACTATCTGGTTTGATCTCTGAGTGGATCTTATTATCTGGTTTGATCCCGGAATGGATCACACTATTTGGTTCTATATCTGATTGGATTGTATTATCTAGTTTGATTTCTGAGTGAATCATACTATCTGGTTTGATCTCGGATTGAATAACAGTCTTTGGTTCTATACCTAATTGAATCTTTTCATTGAAATTACTATTATTTGCTATAATTTTAGCACCTGGCTCATCATTGAATTTATCGAGTTTTGCATTAATTTTCTGATTAATTTCATCTAATTTCTCTACTGCCTCGGTAACAATCCCATCGATTTGTGTTGTAATTAAAGTTTTATTCGTATCCTGTTGTGTGTCAAATGCTACCTTCACTTTTTCAATTTCTTTTTTAAAGTTATCATGGACTACCTTTACATTAGTTTTTGTGTGTTCTATTTGAAGGTCAAGATTACCAACCTTAATTTCTACTTCTTTTAACCCTTTGTTTGATTCCTGCTCAATTATTTCAATTTTATTTTTATTAGCTGTTATCTGTTCCATTAATTTGAACTGTCCCTTTCTTAAATTTTCTTGTTTTTCCGCCAAAACCTTTTTTACCTTTTCTCCTTCTATTACCTTCTTATCAACCTCATTTAACCGTACTGCCAAATTTTGATGAACCATTTCTACTTGGTCGAACTTTTGTTCTAAATAAACAAATCTCTGTTCACAAGCCTCCTTACTTTGTTCAATTTTAGTACTTAGATCGTTATTAATTTTTTCAAGTTTTGAGTCTATTTCCTGCTTAGTTGCTACTATTATTTCCTGTTTAGTTTCATCTATTTTCTGATTAGTTGCATCCATTTTCTGATTAGTTGCATCCATTTTCTTATTATTTGCATCCATACCAGCTACTATTTGCTGTAACATCCTCATAAACTGATTAGAATCTCCTACGGGTTCCACCATTGTTTGTTCCTTTACTATTTCTCGCCCTTCCTCATCTACTACTATAGCACTTTCTATGTTAATTAAATTTCCTCGTGTATCTTTTTCTGCCTCTTCTTCTCTCTCTCCCTCTGCAATTGATTCTACATTGTCCTGCTCCCTTTCTCTTATTTCTTCATCTGATTGTTCTAAAACTAACTGATTATGTGGTCCATTTTCATACTCTGTTTCATCAACACTGCTATTTGTGTCACTATTATCATTTAGGCTTGAATCCGCCATCCTCCCTTCCAAAATTTACTAATATTAACAAGATTTATACAGTATTACAACAGAGTTTTCATGTTGTGAAATAAAATAATAATAATAACAAACAACAACAAAAAAAAATTTGTCTAAGACTTATCTGACTTCATTGATTCTTCTTAGGTGTGTCGTCTGGTGTGCCGTGCGTGAAACGTCTGCTCGTTTCAACTCGGTAGGACGTTGTTCGTCGGTGTGCCTTCTGGTATGCCGTCTGGTGTGCCGTGCGTGAAACTTCTGGTGTGCCGTCTGCTTGTTTCACCTCGGAATGATGTTCCTCGTTGGTGTGCCGTGCGTGAAACGTCTGCTTGTTTCACCTCGGTTCTCGGTTGGATGTTCTTGGTGGTGTGCCGTCTAGTGTGCCGTGCGTCTCAGTTGGTAGAGTCTCTTTCTTGTCTCGGGGTTTGGAAGTTCGTGCGTCGCGGCTGGGCGCCATTTGTAACGTTATCAGATGTTGATGATGTGATTATTTAATTGCACCGCGATTGGGCGACAATTGTAACGTTATCGACGATTTTGATAGAGTAATTGCCCCACTTTTGGGCGACAATTATACCGATATCGATGATTTGACGATGTAATGTCCCGCGATGGGAGCCTATTCTGGAAAGTTTGATATTGATAAAACTGTTTATGTTGTACACTCTTTATTACTTATTTATTTACACATTGATGAAATTAAAGTCTGTATTGATTATGATCACTTATACTTTATGTTTACGTCTACTCTCTCTCCTTGACCGGCACATTCTGTTTACGTCTACTCTCTCTCCTTCACTGGCACATTCTGTTTACCTTTTACGTATAATTTTCATTATATGTGGATGTGTCCCTTGCTTGTATATCTCGCGACGCTGTCCAGAGTAACCAATCAGGTATTTCTCTTCAACAGGTGCAGTGAAAGCTAGCTTCCTATTGGATATAGGGAGCTGGCTTTTCTCGCTAGTTTGTTAAATACTGCGGAGTTATATTTTGAGAAAAGTAAACAAGTTTTTCTAGTGAAATCCTTTTACGGACTATTCTGCGAAAACGCGTGATTCTCCATGGATGAAGTAAAAGGATAATTTACATAAGATACTTCAAAGAAAAATACCTTCATCCATGACCTTTTTAAATATATGAGAGCAGTCCAAAAATCAACTACATTACAATATGTCGAAGAAAAACAATTTCCAAATCTCCGAACTCATGCTCTGCTCACAGATTCACTCTTTGGCAGTACCTACAGCTGTGAACAATTTTTCTCAAGGATGAACGTTGTGAAGTCGAAATTGAGGAACCGACTGACTGACGCTCACTTAGAAAGCTCCCTTCGAATCAGTACATCTGGCATTAAAGACAATATTGAGAAATTAGTTAAGAAAATGCAGTGCCAAGTGTCTCATTAAAATTAAACCCGAAAACATTTTTAACAACACTTTTTTTATATGGGTAGCAATTTATTTTCTATAGAATATACTTAGTTTTGAACTAAATTTTCAAAATTTTACTATGATTTGTTTTAGATTTCAGGTTATTCAGTCTGGTAGAATTACATTGGGTACAACTGTACAAAGTATTATGTTATGTGTGACATGTTTTATGTAAAGTGTGGCCCGCAACACTTTAGATGGGGGGAAAAGTGGCCCTTTATTTAAAAAAGGTTGAAGATCACTGCCTTAGACCATACGGCCACCGAAGTAGGTAGCATACCATAGTGAAATAATGAAAGGTAAGTTTGTTACCTTATAAGGTAAACGAAGGGTACAACTTATGGAACCATTTCATTTGCATTTATTTGAGGTTTTTAATGTGCACTTTCTGAGCCGACTGATTATATCAGAACACGAATTATAAAATAACTTAAATCTAGAAGAAACACAACATCCAACCCCCGGCCGTTAATTAATCGCTGTGAAAGGGTAAACCCACATTTCACCAAAGATAAATTTTTCAGCCATGCCAGGAATCGAACCCGAGACCCTTAGCTCAGCAAACAGACATACTAAACCACGTGAGCATCAGTGCGGGCGGTTAAGCATTTGTGGGATGGTACACATCATCCGTCCCGTGTTGTTTTTTTCAGTTTATAAAATATTGATATTTGCCACACATGTTTGAAAAACAGAAAGGTAGGAAAAATCGAAAATAATTATATAATAGTGCAACATAGTTTATAGGCCTAAAACCTATTCTAATTATGATTCTTTCCCAATCTAATTGAACCTTTTATGGGTTGGTAGCCTGGATTAAAATGTTAACTAGGCTATTATGGATACAATAAACTATTTAAAGTTATTTAAAAAAAAAAGGTAATTGTCAATATATTTACATTCCTATGCGATTTAGACGAGTTGTTTGTAAGTTTTGTTTAAATATTTTATTTATTGAAAGTTTTTCAAAATGTGCAAATCCTGGTGAAGATCGATTCTCCGTGTGTGTAATGAAAGAAATAAAATATCAAAATATTTTACCATGACAAAGAAAAATAGCCTCGTATGGGACGGATGGATCGTATCACCTACTCTTAATTTAATTAATCAAACAATTTGGAGCAAACTCTCAAGAGATGTCGCTTGGTCTAAGGAGGTAGGTTCACAATAGACTGAATTTCCGGTTTAGGAGGAGGTTGAGGTTTAATATTAGTTGAAGACACTGGAGGAGAATATTATCAACATGCAATCTATCATTGGTTTTCCCAAACATTCTTCATGCAAATGCGGTTTCACTTCCTCTGAATTCAACTTTCCCAGTTCCTAGCCCATTAGCTTAATTAGTACTTATGCGTACAAGCCGAAAAGGTAGTACGACGCGGTGCTAAATAAATATTTGAAAGTGTTGTTCCTAAAAGTTAAACAACTTAAGTTTTTGTTGGGTGGTTAGTTGGTTTGGAGGGCTAAGGGTAAAGGGGGTCACAAATTGTTAATTTGTTCACTCATCCTTCAAATATCAAGTAAGAAATAGCCCAAAGTTTGTGTTCATTGTGTGTAGTTCGAGAAGTGTTTTATAGTTTGGTTAGAGAAAAATATTATTTCATATATGGGGCAAAATGAATATTAGCTGGTACAGAATTTCTCTAAATGACGTGGAGAGTGAGTGAAACAACAAAGATATTATTAGAATGGTTCTTAAGATTAATGTACATAAAGTTTATACAATAACATTGTAACCCTGCAAACTAATTTCTTAGTTTGGTGTGTCTACAAATTAAGGACTTCAAGAAAGTACTAACATTTTAAATTAAAATTGTTAGAATTAAAATCGAGAGTATTGCCGCAACATTATTTTAATATCCTGCTAATGAATCCTAAAATAGTATTTTTTATATAAAAAGAATTGACAAACATTATAAAGCTGATTTAAATGTTTTAGACCAATCAACTAAAATAATCTAGGTCCACACTATTTCATTTTGTTCCCGACATAGTAAGTAGTTGGTTTGGCTGCATCAAACCTATTTTGGATATTTTAATTTACCTTTTTTCAAGTAAAAATACGCACTAACTATAGTTTTTTAAATATTAATTTAAACATAAAATGAAATTTTCAAAAATTATTTTCAAAACTCAATGGCGTCAAAACGCAATTAAGCCATAGAGACCAAGCAGCCGCCGTCTGTTGGCTATATAGTGCCAACTTATACCAATATGTGTCCTCATAGCAGCACAACGAATCCTCCGGCCACTAATCTCAGTTTTCTGGATCGGAGCCGCTACTTTTCATTTAAGTAGTCCCTCATTTGTCCTCACAAGGATGAGTTTGAACCCGTTCTTGACCCAATGCTTCACAGAAAATCTGGAAGCACCGGGGATAAAACCCGGGACCTCTGGATCTGTATCCAGGAACGCTGACCACTAGACCACAGAGGTGGTCTTTTTATTATTTTCTAGAATCCTGGCAGACCAAAATAAAATAAAATGATAAGTTCAAACTGCACCCTGAATTATAAATAAATATACATCGTATTTTGTATTAAATTATATCGTAATATTATGTTATATTTACATATATTTTAATTGAGCTAAAACTATTAAATATAGTTTTTTTAAGAACCGGAACCTAATTAAGAACTGAAAAGAACAGGAACTTTTAATTGATAGAACCTGAACCTTTAAAATTTGTTTTGGAGAACCAAAACAGGAACCATAGCCGATAAGTATTTCGGTTTGACTTCGTGATTAATTCTTAGTAGATTTGCTTTTTAAAAAAAGAGGTGTTATCTTTGTTATTTATATTGTAACAGACATAACAAACAAAATGGCAATTGTCAGTGACACCAACCTTTGAATTTTTTTAAAAATTAAATTTGAAATATTTTCACTTCAAATAAAATTGTAGGTACATATTTAAAGATTCGAGAAATATGTAATTTTACTAATTTATATAGCTTATAAAACAAATTAACAATGAAATAATTGTACATTAAAACAAAGTTTGCGAACATATGGACTCACCGTGCTCATCGATGATGGGCACCCCCCCAAAGATCTGAGTCCGAGCCCCGGTCGGCCACAGCATCATAAGTAGGACGCAGTTCAGTGCCACGTGGCCTTTGAGACACAGCATCCTCGGTTCTCCAATCACCATGACGGGTTACTTGCACGGTGAAACTTCACTCCCATCTCGATACACATCCTATACTTCCCCTAAACACTAGACGTGGAGGTTGAGCACAACTAAAGTTCACTTATGGGTTGCTCTTAACCTCGAAATTGATTGGTATATTTGGAGAGAAAAACCAAAATCCGAAACTTATTACACTGCCAGACATTTTCCCAGACACGTCACAATTTCATAAATTAGAGAGTATTCAAATAAAATAAGATATTGTCAAAAATCTTTTTAATACCTCAATATCTACAACACATTCTTAAATTGTTTGGTGGTTGCATTAGTTTTAAAAAAAAAAACACTTAACGTTTCATGTATCATGCATTTTTTTAAATTTATTTAATATCAATACAACAAGCGGCATATGTTACCGACAATATAAAGCATTGATAGGAAATATTAAATTAGAGAACCATCACATAAACACATTGGGAAATAACAGCTCCTACCAAATAAGTAATTTAAAATTACTATTTCTCTCCGCGAGGCCACGTTTTAAACGACTTAAAAAACCTTTTAAAAAGTAATGACGTCAGCTGGACTATACGCTTTGGTATTCCACGCGCGACTGGCAGCGAAACAACAACGCGACACTTCTCTCTCGAATGTAGGAGAAGGGGGAGGAGGGGAAGAGAAGTAAATAAAAACAAGAGACAGTCGTGTGCTACCGAGGATCACCGACGGTACCCGAAGTAGACCGGAGCAAGCCAGAAAAGGGGTGAGGGCGGGGCCGAAGAAACGAAGAAGACAGTGTGACGTTCAGAGTAAACATCAAATAAAAAAATAATAAAAGAAACGGGGCATCTAACTGTCAAATCAAATATTTGCCATCAACTCTGCATACAATGAAATTGAATTAAAATGTAATATTTGTCATATGATTCGAGGAGGAGAGTAAAATGTGTGTGGGTAAATCTTGCACGTCGCGGTTGTTTGCAGAGTGGAAGTAATCCTTCGCTAACATAAGGGAGTGTTTGTGTCAACAATAGGAAGAGGAATGGATTGGAAGTAACATCTCGTTTGAAGTGGGCCCCGAGAGATGAGTCATTGCTTTAAAAAAAAGGAGGGGGGCTGATGGAGAGGAATTGTGGGTGTGGGGGGGGGGGGAGGAGGTATTCAAGTGGCGGCTTGGGAAATGGGCACTTGTTCTTCGCTGGACAAACACGTGGATAATCTACACACTTTGTAGGAGGGAAGAGAAGGGAGGGGTATTGTCTCTTGTAGAGATTGCGAAGACGCCATCAAAAAAACACAATAAAACACGTATTCATATCAACATATGACACGCTTCGGTGGCCACGTGGTCTAACGCGCTACTCTTGTGTTGGACTAGACTGCCGAAGACGGGGTTCGATCCCATTCGAATGTATTGAGTTTTTACCCTAAATTGTTTTCCACGTTCCTTTTACGCAAATGCGGGCGAACTTCCTCTAAATTAAACCTTCCTAATTCTCAAACCATTTGTGTAATTAGTACATAAGAGTACAACCCGAACGGGTAGTAAGACGCGATGCTAAAAGATAAAAAAAAAAAGTTTAAAATTATAGCACTTATTTAAAAGCGGCACCAAAGTAGGATTCGGTACCGAGAACCCAAACAATAGAACCTGCACCGGAACCAGTAACATTTCGGACCTGACTCGTCGTTGCTAATAATGTAATATTACCCGCACCGCGAGCACAACAAGACCTCACTGCTCGTCACTTCCACTCAGGGTTGACGAGAATAGGGGGGGGAGACGTCGACACATGTGGCGGCGGTGTAACGAGAGACAGTGGTGCGGTCACGTGGTGTGGTGGCGAGTGAGGTGATCGTGCGCGCACCGAGGAACAGATCAGCTGTCACTACCACCCCCGGCACGACAGTCTTTTGTTTTTTACCTCCAATTCTTACTATACTGGATATCATCGCTGAGAAAACTGCATGATCACTATTGTACAACAGCGTTGTCATTCTCTCGTCTTCGTGTGGTCAAACTACCCACAAATATAAGACAAGTTTGGCAACGCTGGTTAGTCGAGGTTGCCAGTAGCTGCGTCTTGCCCCAGCACATAACTGAGAGCGAGGAGATTTGGCAACAGTCAACTGAGAGAGAGAGAATACAAAGCTTTTCCTCCATAAGACCTGCAATTCACTCAGCAATGATATTTGGTCTACCCGTTCGAGCTAGAAACGTGTTATGCATATTGTGTACACTCTGTTTATCATGAAAGATAGCCGTCCCCGTGGTGTAGTGGTAGGTGCACCTGGCCACGATCCTAGCGATCCCGGGTTCAATTCCCGTCTGGTACTGTGGTTATTTTTCCCGAAAGAGGAACTACCCCAACAGTCACCAGGGTGTTGTTAATTATACTAGGTTAGGTTTCCTCTGGTTCCACACCCTCATACTCACCATCACCATCACCATCAACTCATCTCATCTGGACGTGAAAAGCGCCTCCAAGGGAAGGATGTAACGATTAGTCGATTAGTACATTCGGGCAATCACCGGGAGTACATTAGTGCTGGCTAATCTTTCCACTAATGGGCTACGAATGATGTAGGATTTATGAGCTACAGTAAAGGACATAGGCTTACCGTAACGTCATGTGTCCTCCCTTTAGAAAACAAGGGTACTTTACATGTTTATTTAGAATTTACGATCCCTTTCATAAAATAAACCAACTAGCAGTTGTGAATAGGACAAGTCTTAAGAGCTTTCCTGCCCCTGTTGCATTTTTTTAAAGACAGTGAAAGCGACCTTGGTCGATAAGAAGGGTGATCGCCCTAGAGGAGTGTACATCCCTTGAACCGTGATGAGGTTTGCAAGGAGACCTTGCAGCGGTCAGGGATGTGGTATCGAAAGAAAAGTATCAATAACACTAAGTATCAGTATCGTAAATTTCAATCTGAGTATTTTTTTTAAATATAGTAATAATAATTTCAACTTTTGCATCATAATTGTATTTTCATATTTATTTAAACATTGAAAATTATGATGAATTTATAATGAATAACAGCTATGAATTGTGATCAACTAAAAGATATTGCGTGCTAGAGTTGCTTCTTTCCTCCACAGTCCACTCCAAGTTTAGTAAACATTTAGCCTTGCATGAGTGAAGATAACAAAAAAGTTGTTTCTTTCGATACCGGAAAGTGAGTACTTATATCAGTAAAAGCATTGGAAAAAAGTATCGAATAAAAAAATACTAGACTATCATCGAAAATAAAATATCGATATTAGTAAAGTATCGAGTCCTTTTTCACATGCTTAGTGGAGAATCAATCACTCTGTGATCACACCATCACACAGAACGGACGTGTGTCAGACAGTCGGTGATCACACCATCACACAGAACGGACGTGTTTCAGATACTAGCGGATCACACCATCACACAGAACAGACGTGTGTCAGACAGTCAGTGATCACACCATCACACAGAACGGACGTGTGTCAGACACTGGTGGATCACACCATCACACAGAACGGACGTGTGTCAGACAGTCGGTGATCACACCATCACACAGAACGGACGTGTGTCAGACAGTCGGTGATCACACCATCACACAGAACGGACGTGTTTCAGACACTAGCGGATCACACCATCACACAGAACGGACGTGTGTCAGACACTGGTGGATCACACCATCACACAGAACGGACGTGTGTCAGACACTAGCGGATCACACCATCACACAGAACGGACGTGTGTCAAACGTTCGCGCAGTCAAAGAGTTGTAACGTCAGATAGTCACTCCAATTCAACTTACATTATCTATGTTCATTCTTCAAATGATAATCCGCCCTAATATCCCCTAATATCCCCTATAAGCCCTAATTATCCACCTGTTATCTTCAATTTAAATCAAGCCCAGTCTAATCGTTGCTAGGAAACGTGACTGGAGCCCGAACACAATATATTTAAATATTTAAATCTAGCGGCGAGATATAAACAGACTCACGTGAATCCAGGGGGATGAGGTCGTATACTAGCCCGGTCAGGATACGAACCAAGGACGCCGGAACGGATACGACCGCGTGCTGTTGGAAAGTAGCACTTTTATATTGACGGATTGCACTATGACCCTATCTTATAAGCTACAACAGAGGTTTCCAGCCTAAAAGTATGTTACTACAATAGATTACTTTTGCAAGAAACTTCGCGGGGAAGTGAATCCACATTTGCATGATGGTAGAGTGAAAGAAAACATTTAGTAAAAAAAAAACACCCTCAATACATCTGACTGGGATTCTAACCACGATCTCCCCGTCATCGGCGCTCAAAGTCTATTATGTGAGTGACGGCCTAGACCAAGTATGTGAAAATCGTCTAATAATAAGGGCCACATTACAAAATAACCTGTATTATCATTATCTTAAGGTACTAAAGAAAATAGTAGGCCCCTTAAAAGAATAAGATAAGCCCTATATTTTTCTACCAAAAATTTGAAACCTTTCATTTGCAACAATGTCGGACTTTAAATATTATGCCAAAGTAATTTGTATCATGAATATTGACAAATATGTGTCTTTGAGCCGAGTGAGATCTTTGAGGTTTTGGTTTCATTTAATGTGAGAAAACCACTCAACACAAGTATATGCTGCCAAACAATACACATATTTGGTGCAGAAATTCAGCAAATTTTGGGAATTGATTCATACCAAAGAAAAAATACACATTTGGTACACAACTTCACGTTCCAGAATTCTCAAAATTATGTAAAATTTCCAAATATTACATTCGAAAAATGTTGTATTTCTTGACGTTTCTAAAAAGAAGAAAAGGATCACATTACACTATGGTTTATAACTAATACGGCCAGCGGGCCGCACAAATCATAGATACGGCCCCATGCGGCCTGTGGGCCACGAGTTGACATGCCTGCCTTCATTGACTACGCAACCACCCAAGGTAAAAATAATAAGGAAATTATAAATATTTTTCTAGGGGAAGAAAGAGTAACGATTGAGGAAAAACGACGCTCAGTACACCTAGCCGGGATTTGAATCTCGACCTTTCACACGGGTGGCAAGGCGCTCTGTCGGCTGGATTTGAAATACTACAATCAGCTCAAGATTCTCTTTTTGTTTCTCGTCTTACTACCCGTCGACAACGCATTTAACTACAAAAACTAAGATGGAAGATGAAGGTAGAATTTGGGTGTAAATATACCAATATTTTCTTATTTAACTTGATTTATTTGATAAAAATAGCTCTTTGGACCAGGTATTTCATTAAATAAATATTGACATTAATTGATTAATTTTCCATTTTGTCTGTCATTAAAACTTATGTGATTGGATTGTTTATTGTATTTAATGATTTTTTTTTAGTATCGTGTCTTACTACCCGTTCGGGTTATACGCTTACGTAGGCCTACTAATTACGCTAATGGTTTTGGGATGGGGAAGGTTATATTTATAAGAAATGTACCCGTATTTGCGTGGGTAGAAGGTAGAAAGCCATTTTGAAAGAAAAAACCTTTACAACACCCGACCGAGATTCGAACCTAAATCTCCCCGTCATCGGCAGTCTAGTCTACTGCGAGAGTAGTTAGACCATGCAGACACCGAAACGGGTGATAAAGAGCTATAGTCAAAACAACATTTCTATATATTTTAAAAAATGAGGAAAAATGAGGAAAAAAGGAAGATATTGGTTAAAATTTCCGAAACTTTATGTTAATAGGGCCAATACTATTGACACATTCTGACTTTAAAAAGAACCTTTTTAAACATTGGGCGTAGGGGGAGGGTGTGTGGTGTGTGTGTGTGTGTGTGTGTGTGTGTGCGGTGTGTGTGTGTGTGTGTGAAGGTTTGAAGGAGTTGAGAATGCCTTTAAAAACTGTTTAGGAAAACCAATTATCTGTCAACCCAACCGGGATTCGAACCCAACATCTCCGTCACCGGCAAACCAGACTGGATGAGTCTGAGATTTAGTTCGAGCTCCCACCACTAGTGTGGGTAATGTATAAAAGATTGAACTAGAGGTATAAAGACTAATTTATAATATGTTTCGTATACTATTTAATATATGTACAGGATATGGGTGAGGGATGACTTATATTAACCTAATTCTAAATGGCAAACACAGCTGATATGTTCCTCTCTCTTCTTTCACGTAAAAGCGGGTACTTTTTCTAAGGATACCTTCCTTAGCCCTATTCCATTTAAGTTTATTAATGCGGATATCTCAGAAGGGTAGTAAAACTAAGAAACAAAGAAAAAAAAAAAAGGAAAGTGCAATATTTTTAACTCATAGAAAAAGGTTTTTCAGTTTGAAATTCCCGCGAGACCAGCGCGATTTTATATCCCCCCCGAAGCTGTGTGGACTTTCAGATTGTGTCCGCCTTACCCTACGCTGAAGAGCGTATCTACCCCATTTTCCCCTATAAACCTCAAGCTCACATTAAAACCCCACCGATATCTTCTCGGCCGGTTATTTATTTAGCAGGCGCGAGAGAGGTTAATGTGACCTAATATAAAGTGGCGTGAGGGCTTTTAATACTTTTTTATCAGACTTCCTTCACCCTACACAATCTACTCCTAGATTATGTGCCTTATAAATATAAAACATTGAGAGATATTTAGGGATAGGCTCGATTTAGCCCCGGGGTCCCGTCGTGGGTGTGACGTCACGGCCTAAGACAAGAGGAGAATAGAGTGGTTTATGACTCCTCTGAAAACACTCTGGGGGGCCTCCCAAAGTGTCCTTTCAAGGACACTCGACCTTTATCGTGGAACGTTGACATTTTTTCCCTTTCAATCCGCAGGGTCGGTCGTAAGGTGAAGAGCTTGTCTCGCCCCAAGGTTTCATTCACACGTCCGCCGAAAATAGAGATCAGAATCGTTTAGAGTGGCGTAGCAATTTCACACTCTAAGCAGTTGGCTACCCACATAATTTATTTTCTAGTGGGTAAACAGATATTTAAAGTTAATATCACGATGGATATTTTCATATTATTGTGTTGTGTAAGGAAACAAATCAGTTATTTTAAATTGTAGCCTCTTTTCCTCCTTAAGGACTAAGGCAGGCGTACAATAGACATACTTAAAATAATTAGGACAAGAAATTTGCGAGGAGCCTGAAAGGACGTCCAAAACACATATATTATCAGATCCTGGTGTCGCCAACCCACTCAGCAATTATGGCGCAAGGCAAAAAAACGGGAACTGACCAACAAAATAGCTAAAGGATAGTTCCAAAATTTGGGAAGTAAATACTTAGTTTAATGAGAGAAAAAAAGATATCAGCAGCTAGTTAAATGTGAAGTTTTAATTATAAACAAAGGTAAGTCAAGAATTATAAATTAGACAAATATAAATATATATATTATATAAAAACAAATTTTAGCGGTATTATACAAAGGTTTTTGTGAACTATATTCAACATTATTAGCTATGCAAATGTGATGAGGATCCAAAACATCAAATGGTAAGTTACAGCAATTTAAAGGATTAGGTATATTGTTTTCTTTCTCTTGCACAAGTATAACAAGATAAGGACCTTACACTTATTAAATATTATTACAGTCAAAAGAGTTTTGACCATTAAAAGAATCAGCAATACGTAAGATTACAAGGGCTTCAAGTGTTAACAAAGTGAATATAAAAAATATTGCCCAAGTACAAAGAACTCAGTGATTTGAATCCAATCATTGTTATACTAGTCAAAAAGGACTCCGATAATCATACCTTTCAAAATATTATCTAAGTCTAAAATATATCAAAATTTGACCATATTAAATATTTCACAAGTCTTAAGGACTCCCAAAAATAAACGTTCCAAACGTTCTAATCTTTTCTTGAGCCGGAAGGACTCTAAAATGTTAAACATAATAAATATTACAGTGTCAAGTTAAACATCTCAATATTTCCGTCTTTAATATTTTATTATATTAGAGATATAAATAGGACTATCAACATTTTAAATGTTTCCTAAGTTTAAAGTTTTAAATATTTTGCAAGACCAAAAGGAATCGATTAAAATATTAAATACATTTCTAGCTTAAAGGACTTCATATTTCAAAAAAAAAATATTAAATAGTACAAGGGAATATAGAAATTTAACGGATGATATTCAAGCCGAAAGAAATTTAGGAATATAAATGCCGAAAAGTAATTTAGAGCTTACATTTTTAGGGACATGTAGATGTGTCGTAGTACGGTATCCCGCCGATCGGCGATATGCCAGCCGTATTTATTTGTTAAACCAGACTTATAAAGGGGGGGGGGTAGGGGTCACATATAAGGGATGGAAAGACAACAAACAGAGGGAAGGGGTAAAAAACACAACATATGTGTGCAGAGCACCTAGTCCTTTCTAGAAGCTACGGCGCGCGCAGCACTGTAGCACCAATGACGTCACACAACATCACTATTCCCGACATCCTTTGCAACAGTCCGGTCAATGTGCCTTCAGCTCTAGTTCCATCAGTTTTGACCCACAAGTGCGCGATAGTTGGTCGTTGCTCAGAGAGAGAGAGAGAGAGAGAACGCAGCGTACACATAGAGAATGAGCACCGGTGAGTATCTTCGGTCACTTCTAAGGATGTGGTGGGTTATTGCTTGGATTAATCTTGCGTCTAGCGTTATTTAAACGTTGTAGCTTTTATAAACGCTACAAAATCACTTCACAACAGTAGATGCAGCTGTCTACTAGTATCTTGCTTGGTAGGCGCATGCGCACTGAGTGAGTCGATGGTTTTGAAATGTTATTGTGTCTCCGGAGCTGATGTGCAGAAATAGGAAAGCTGAAGTTATTACAAATAGCACCGAGCGGACAACGCCGATGAGGCAGAAATCTTGTGATTGGTTCAGAGCTCGTCTATTGATTACGTTTCTCCTCTGTTCTTGTTTTTCGATGAAAGTGTGAATCCAAAAGAACATGTAACTTAGGTAAATAGCACAAAGATTATAGATTACCATATTTTAAAAAATCTTATGGAGCGCTTTGCAAAGTATTTATTGCACTAAAAACTCCCAAATTTCCAAAATATGTTTTCAGTCAAAAATATAATTGAATAACTAAGCACTATATTGAAAATAAATTAGTGACAAAAGTTGCAGGGTACTTTATATGTAGATAAAGTTTGTATAACTTTTCGTTTTTATTACAATAAATTATGATCAAATAGAGTATTTGTTGGGAAAAAGAATCTTATTTGAAATTTGCAATTTTAATCTTGGTTGTGATTATAGCTATCTGAATACTAAGCTTGATGTGACTTTTTTTTTTTCGAATTACCTAGGTAGAGATTTAACAAATTTCTAAATGAGAGTAGACAAATTAAATAGGTTTAGATAATTTTTCAAATGAAAAAAATATGTTATCTGGTATGAACTACAAATGATTAGAAAATAAAAATCTCTAAAGGAAAAAACATGAACTATTTATTTGTGGTTTAAATGTATGTGTTTATATTATGAATTTCGCATTTGGTAAAATTGCTTGTATTCTAGCTTGTAATACTTTAGTTTTCATGTAAGTAGACCAGTGATTCCCAACGCCACCGAGGCGGGTCAATATATGTACTAAGCTTGGTATCATTCTCTTAAAAGCTTAAACTGCACTTGACCTTCCTCAATACAACTTTTAACCTCAGTTATTCCAAGTTTCAAACCACGAATTTCCCTTAAACTATTTTTATAAAAATTTTCCTCTTTTAATTATCAGTTATCTGCTTTTACCCTTAAAAAAATGTAAATAGGTAATTTAAAAAAAAATCAAAATTAATTTTAAATTTATGAAATGTATTTTTAACGAAAATTAGTGATACTCTGTTGTTATAAGATTTTTTCCTACCCGAAAATACCCTTTTTTTGGTAGGTATTTAATAAATGGGTAAATACCCATTAAATTTACCCGCTCCATATCACTGTATATGGTACATTCCGTCTACCCTGAGAGGTGGCAATCTCCCCCTGATGTTATTACACTATGGCCCAAATCATCTAAGCTGCACCATAGTGGAAACGAGCAAGGTAAGCTTTCTTCCTTTCAGGGCGAACAGAGTGTACATAAACTTGTCTAAGTAGATTTAGAACTTGCGAAGGGCTGTGGTAGAATACAGGAGGGAGGGAAAAACATCCAAGAATCTACTAGATATTGTGTGATACGCTGCTAAAGAGGGAAGGGCGAAGAAGTGGCCCTTTTTAAAAGGGCACTAACACCAGCACAATATTCCCTAAATGAAGTCTCCACAACAACAAAACCTAAAAGTTTTGACATTTCTGGATGGGTGTTCTTTGTTAGAAAAGAGGTTGTGTGGAAAGGGAAGTCCGGGCTTGAATGGAATGGGGAATGATATTTGTTCAGAGTCTTGCGGTATTCTTCCCCTCTTTCTC
This sequence comes from Timema podura, assembly GCA_033556935.1. Classification (NCBI taxonomy): domain Eukaryota; kingdom Metazoa; phylum Arthropoda; class Insecta; order Phasmatodea; family Timematidae; genus Timema; species Timema podura. The sequence continues at coordinate 74,445,364 of JAVRXN010000003.1, read as the reverse complement.
CCTCCTCTACCACCATTCATTCTTCTTTATTATTATTTATGGTTAGGGTGGAGGGGGATGTGGGTAGAAGAGCCCAGAGGATTGCGGGTGAATCGAGGCAAGATTACGTAACCGCAGAGACATAAATACTAGCCCAGTTAACGGGTTGCCTACCTGCTCCGGATATTGTAAATGCTGTTTAATGTGCTGCATGGTGCCCGATACGTCGGAGGTGCGATTTATAGTCTCAGCAGTGCGCAGGCGCGTACATCTGTAGAGAATGCTAAACCCACTCTCTACATAAGGGCCTTATTTACACCCGTATACATAGACCTATATTTGAATCGCGTCTTACTAACCGTCCACCTATCCGCATCTTGGTGTGCTAATGATGTATGGATGAGGAAGGTATTATTTAGAGGAACTGTACCCACATTCTAGTGGAGGAAGAGTGGGAATTCACTTTAGCGAAAACCACCCTCAGTACATCTGGTCGAGACTCGAGTCCCGAATCCTCTATAAATGGCAAACCAGACTAAACTAACCTGAAATTTAGTTCTAAAGTCCACCGATGAGTGTAGTGGCTTGTCAAAGATAAGAAAAAGTCGAGTTTACCTTTAAATGAATAGCATTGAGTTACAAAAACTATATACTAGAACCACTAGCAGTTATAGCTGTTTTGGTGGCCGCATGGCATAAGGCGTCACTCTCGCAATATATTAGACTGCCGACAATAGGGATATCGGGGTTCGAATCCCAGCCGGGTGTACTGAGCGTGGTTTTTCCAAGTGGTTTTCCACTCTACCTCCGCGATAATTCAGCTACACTTCTTCTAAATTAAACCTTCTTCATTCTTTAGTCATTATCGTAATTAGTACATATGCGTACAACCTTAACAAGTAATAAGACGCGTTAATAAAAAAAACGTGCTAGAGGAGACTGGGGCAAGTTGGCGATATTAACGTGTTTTTTACATTATCGTAATTAAATTTATTGAATTGAAGTCACCTCCATACGGACACTTAGGTAATAACATCAATTTCCACCTTGTGTATTGATATTCACTATCATAAGATATTATATAATTGTAATGTTTTATTTTTATCTATTTGTCATCAATATATTAATTTCTTCTTTTGTCATAATAGGTATTTAACGTGCACTTTCTAAACCAAAAATTATATAAGCACGTGACTTATAAAGTAAATTAAATCTAGATGGCCACGTGGTCTAACGCGCTACTCTCGCAATAGACTAGACTGCCGATGACGAGGAGATCGAAGTTCGAATCATGGTTGGGTGTACTGAAGGTGGTTTCCCCTAAATGGTTTCCCACTCTTCCTTCACGCAAATACGGGTACATTTCCTATAAATATAACCAACCCAATTCCTAAAACCATTAGCGTAATAATTTGTACCTAAGACTATCGCGTGAACGGGTGGTAAGACGCGGTACTAAAAAAAATTCTAGAACAGATAAAGCGCCAAGCCGTTAATTCATCACTATGAAAGAGGTAACCCACATTTTACCAACGATATATTTTTTCGGCCATCGGGAATCAAACCTGGGACCCTTAGTTCAAAAGGCAGACGCGCTAACGAATGAGCTAAGGTTTCGGACTATTATTTGAATTGATATTTTACCTACTCTTTTTCTGCTCTGCTATGTAAAGTTAATTTCTGGCTGTTGCAAAACATTTCACTGTTCTTGCTCGTCTTTCCTTCGGTAAGTGTTTATTTTCCAATGCAATGAATATAAAAATAAAAGTGAACATTGATAGTATGTTTGTGTGGTTGCTGCTAAATACACTGCTACAGGTTGGTCCTCTCTGGCTGTACTTGCAATTCTGTTTACAAAGCGGCCGTGTCCTACACAATACTTCATTGTATACTCGACCTCATTTATTGACACTGTCCACTAACACAAATATAAAAAAAAAACATGACCAATGGGCGTTTTATTTACCATTTAAAAGCTAACTTCTCCGGCTTTCACCATCTATTTTAGAATGACTTTCTCAAAAAATAAAAATAAATTGCCACTTTAATCTAAGCACTTTATTTTGTGTTACTTTAAATTAAATTGTTTCGTGACGCATTGCTCCCAGGGGTAACCAAATGTCTTTGGTGTGAAGAAGGACAAGGACTCGAAAAATGTAGGACGTTACAAAATAGTGATAGCTGAAATGCCATTTTACGGCAGAATTTATAAATGTCGAGATCACTTTGAGAGCAAATGACACCAAAAAAATGACAAATATATTTATTCTTGTCATGTAATGTTTGAGAATTCCTCCCGACAGCGGACAGAGGTTTTAATTGTAGAACATGTACGGCAAAAGGAGGCCGGCTCATCACCCTGATTGCTCCACACCTCATAGAAGCTGAGCCTTAGCTAACTGTATCCATACTTAGCTTAATATCCGAATGCTTGATTTCATCCTAACATATGTATTAATTTAAGATTTTCACCACACTTCAGATTCAAATCGGGCTAGCATTTTTCTCAATAATTTGTTCAATATTTGAAAATAAAAAATGTAACGTCACAGACCTATTTACAAGAGTATTATTTATTCTGTGTTTAGTAACTAACACTGAATTTAAGTGGACATTCACTTTAGCAAACACCTTATTAATTTATTCATTAATTACGAACCACATAATGTATACTTTTTTAAGTTATATATTTTTATATTGTTTCTAATATCTTTATATTTGCGATATAATCACGCGATTATTGTCTTTGATACTTTTTTTTTCAAAAGTGTTAAGGTGACATAACATAAAAAGATGACCCCGGTGATTTTGGAGTAAAGTGGTTCACCTCAGGACCCAAGGTTCATGGGTTCAAACCCAGCCGAGGTCGACGGATTTGAACAGTAAAAATCCGCAGCACAACTTCCTTCGAAGGGGAAGTAAAGCCGTCGGTCCCAAGTCGATTGTGGGATGTAAAAAAAACATAGAAGATATGTGAAAATACCTTTCCTGGCAAAATTGGTAGACCCTTTAGCGCCCGCTCAAAGAAATTCAGTATGAAGGGCAACGGGAAACCACTGCACTCCCCTAACAGCCTACAAGGGATGTCTAACAGATATTTGTCAAGGGTGTCCTGGAGTTTAATTACAATTTTTTCTCATCTCATGACAGATATTCAACAAATGTTGAGGTCACCTTGTGAAGAAAATTAAACTATACGTTCCTCTGGAGCAATGTTTTATTTATTTTGGCTTAAAAAAATGTTGCTACTAAAACTGCAAAAACACTGGCGTTTCTCTCGTACCCTAGGTCCCCACCTTAAGCCATAAATATTGGGGGACGTGTCCCCCCTGAACCCCCGGGCACTACCAGGCATGAAGGTTCCCATCAACTTAATTCTTGTGTGCTCTATTCGAGCTTTCCACCAAAGCCCCGGAGTCAAATGCCGCAGCTATATTTATCTTTATTTTTAGCACCGCTTCTTACTACCGTTGGAACATGTTCACTAGCCAATAGCAGTCATGAGCTGCCATTTAGTCATATTTCGCTCTACAGCATTTTGCTCCGGTCTCCCCTAATAATATTACTGTGCAGCTGTTATTTTTGACAGATAGTAGAAATGGTGATAAAATAATACATTTGACATTTGTCAATGTTGCTAGCAAAACACTTTTTATACATATTTAAAATTTACCATCACTGTAACTACACCAAACACCTTTGGGGAACAGAAACACCAATCTTGACTTTCCTATAGTTGATCCCGTGGAAGGATTACCCCGAAATGTTTGCGAAGTGCACTTGAGCCTCCCGGTAGTCTTATTAGAGATGATATTATACCTTAATACGCGTTTTAAAACAAAGGAAGGGTTTACTAAGTACATATAACGCCACTTTAATTTGCATGCTGATTATAATCTGTGCCAAGTCAAACACCCCCATAATAACCTTCTCTAAGGCTCCCGAGTCTTTATTACATCCTTCCCGGCTCCGGGGGATTCCCCAGAGTCCCGTGCGAGGATGAACATCCGGAAACATCTGGCAACACGAGCTCCTCTCACGGCGAAATCTCTCAACACCACTCAATACCCAACCAGCCCCTTCCCTTCAACAAAACTTTATCTCGTTCCTTTTTATTTTTTCAGCTAGACAGAGCTGTTGTTACGGAGAAATTCTTCCTTGTGTTTTTCTTGTAACACTTCAACCCTTTCTTCTTTATCTCTTCCCCCACGACCCCCCCTTTTTTTTACAACCCTTCTCTGACACAACCCTTTTTATATTAGAAGAAGTGCGTCTCGACTACTCAACAGACACAATGTAAGGTGAAACAAAACGTCTCTTTCCTATTTTCTGTCTAAACATAAAAAAACAAAAACAAATGAAATACTAGAAAGTAATTGGATGATGACTTTATCTAGCACTTAGATTTTGTATTGAAACTAATAGGTCATACAAATGCCAGAACCGTCGTAGTATGTGGTTAGTTAAATACTACTTTAATGACTTTAATGACCTTAAAATTCTCAAAAAATTATCTATAAAATGAACCAAAAATTTGAAGAAGGAAAAAACTACTTCAAATTTTAAAATAAAATTACCTAACAATATGAACAAAAACTCGTAATGAATACACACGACTAAATCGAACACGCACTTTACAAATGGTAGCTAAAAATATACATGGAATGAAAAGTCTTTAACAATTAATATCCGTTTCAGAAGTAATAGCAGTCCCTTCTACAGACTAGTAGCAACAAGAGAGAACAAGAAAAGAGGATCCAAAGTTAATTGCCTACATTGTGTGTTAAAAAAGTTATGTTTGAGTAGTTATGCATTTATAAAATATTGATAGTATTAACAAAAATACTTACTCAACATAAATGCCTAAAGATGACTAAACATTATACAAACCAAGAAAATATTACCTAAAATACTTAAAAATTCTAAATAACAAAGAATAACCAAAGAATGATCTATTTTAAAATGTTCCGACAATAATGGGAGATTGAACAGGATTTATGTTCACATGAGCATTGTTTGTGATGTAAAAAAAAAAGTCAACAAAATACGGGCCCTGATTATTGCAATAGTGCATTTAATACCAAGGTACCCGCACCAGTTATTCCTGGTTATTCCAAACAGTTGGTATTTTTGAAAGAGTGTGACATTCTACGACACGACGACTGGAGGCTCGCATTCAAGCAGAAGGTGATCATTTCGAGCACTTCCTACTAAAAAAACTTCCTATAATGTTAAGCAGTTCCATAATTCTGGAGTACAAACATTACTATAACAGGGTAAAATGGGACAAATGATTGTATGAACTTTTTTAATTGTTTTAGTATTTCCTGTCCAGCACCGAAGTGGGTCCAACTTGTTGCGGTACACCCAGGGGCGGATCCAGATCATTTTCATAGGGGGGGTCATAATTATAAATAACATAATTACTTACAATGTTAGATTTCTGTTTAAAGCCATCTAATGTTTCTCATCCATTTTTGATCTTATGTATGTTTTAAACCGTGGTCATGCTCTCCAATTTTATAAAATCAGATAGATTTTATAAACTATTTGGAGTGACCCTCCTTCAACAATTTTTTGAAAAATGGTTCACTCTAGAAGCTATGAGTAGTCTTCACCTTGATTTTTTTAATTATATTATTTTATAAGCCATTAAAATTGTTCCTCACCCAGAAATTTTAAAAATTTGGATACCCACTCAAAGCTATTTAGAGTGATCCTCACCTTAATTTCTTATATGATTAGATACCTCTAGAAGATAATCTTTGAAGTGGTATTACACCGACAAAATTTTGAGATTTGAATTATTTCAGAAAATAGCCTATTTGGGGTGGTCCTCACCTGAAAAGTCTTCAAAATGACATGCATTTAAAATTCATTTGCAGTTTGATTTAAGGCCATCTTTCAGCTTCATATTCTATAATATCAGAGGATTTGAAATATATCTAGGGGGTGGGGGATATATTCCAGGGAGGAGCAAATTATTTCTAGGAGGGCAGAGTCCCCCATAGTTCCACTACTCCTACTGTCCACACATACTCTATGTTCGGTATTCGTGGATGAACTGCTCTCAGGCGATTATTAGTCTTCTTTGATGTGTGGTAGTCTACCGTCTCTATATGAAACAATGTTCGTTACTCGGTATACACGACAAATATTCGTACGTAAAAATGAATATTTTTTCCACACTTGCGTGAGCCATATCAGAAATTGAATAAACGTGGACGAATAATGAACGTGTGAGCCCGGCTTAAGAGGTGTCTGCGCGTAAAAAGATAAAAGTATAATTTATCTATATTTTATTTTCTTTCTAAAATTTTAACTTTTATTTTGTTTTTTGTATTAATTTTCTAACTTTCACAGGGGGGTCAACTGACCCTTTGACCCCCCTGAATCCGCACCTGGGTACACCCTATATAATATTTACAATACCGTGGTAAAAATAAGGAAGGTAGAATTTATAATTACCCACATTTACGTAAAGAAAGTAGAAAAAGCATTCAGAAAAAGAACACCTCTGTACATTCGGCTGAGATTCGATCCCCAACCTCTTTTTCACAGGCAAATCAGATAAGATGTTACTGACGTCTTAGTTCGCGTATCCACCGGTATGGGCTTCACTTTTAAAATACAAAGGTTATGATTATCGGCTCGCGACTCCTGCAGTATGTCTAATATTACACACACAGCCCTATCTCCTAAATATTTCTAATTAAATAGTAGCCCGTATACAAATATAAATTATCTCCAACGGTATCACTAAGAATCAAACCAGAGCCTTTGGACTTGTGGTCGACCACTCACACCATAGATCAAGAGAGTCGGGCTAAGATACTAATAAAAAATACTCCACGAAACAAGTAAAAATATATCGTTAGCTATAAGAAATAATCCAAGATAAGTGTTTCAGCGAGAGTAAAGTTTTCCCCTCCCAATCACTTCACTAATCAGCGTAACGGATGATGGGTTTCCGAGCTGGGGGTTATATTTGCTGTCCGGGATGAATCGCAGTCCACCAAACCCCTTTCTCTTGATATCTGATGTTGAAGATAAATGGACCTCGGAGCTTCTTTACACCCTCTGACAAATGATGGCAGGGCGGCAAAGTTACGGTCCAACGACTGTCTGCCCCATTCTACTCCTTCTACTGGTAGCCCATCGCCGCAGGGGGGTAGTTACGTCCGACGCAGCGCGATTTGCCAACACACACACACTCACGATAGACGTTCTTTTTTTTTTTTTTTTTAGCACCGCGTCTTACTACCCGTTCGGGTTATACGCTTAAGTACTAATTACGCTAATGGATTAGGAATTGGGAGGGTTGAATTTAGAGGAAGTGAACCCGCATTTGCGTGGAGGGAGAGTGGAAAACCATTTAGGAAAAACCACCCCCAGTTCACCCGACCGAGATTCGAACCTCGATCTCCCCGTCCTCAGCGGTCGAGCTCAACACGACTAGCGGGTTAGCCAACTACGCCACCGAGGCGGGTGATAGACGTTCTTACTTCGTCCTCTAGCTGCTAGACTAAACTGAATATCACAATAGCTGGGGGAACTGTATGGTTACTTTTTTAGCACTGCGTCTTACTACCCGTTTTGGTTAGATGTCTATGTTCTAATTACACTAATGGATTAGGGATTAGGAAGGTTGATTTTAGAGGAAGTGTACCCACATTTGTGCTGAGGTAAAGTGGAAAACCATTTAGAAAAAGCCCACCCTCAGTACCCCCAACCGGGATCGAACCTTGATCTCCCCATCTTCAGCAGTCTAATATATTACGAGAGTAGCACCTTAGACCATTCGGCCACTGAAGCGGGTTCCCCAATAGCGTAATAGGACCACTTGGCTTCTGGCAGTTGGGAATTTCTGCTCGACTATTCTAGCACCGGACGTTGGCTACCTGTGACGTCATGACAAGTTAAGATAAGGTTTCCCATGTTAATGTACTTAAAGATATAATCTTAAAACAAAAACAAAAAATTCTTTAATACCTCTAAAAATAGTCCTACACCGTCCCAACATTATTTTTTCGATCTTAAAATACGATAGAGTTTTTGTTATTTTTTTAATTGTCTACCGTTCAGGTTATTTGATTTGTTAATTAAAATGGCCTGAGGGAATCTTCCTGCCAGGATGTAGGTTAAAAAAAGTCCGTAGAAGCATAATACGTCTGTCTATAATAGGAAACATGGGAAAGATAATTGAATCGCTCATTTTAGAAAGGACATTACTCCAAAATCCACGTTTTTCAGGAGATAAAAACATATTTTGTTGCGTTAGTAGAAACATATAATGATTTTCTAATGCCACAATAAATAAGACTACAGCAAATGAGATGTTATATAGACCATGTGTTTCTTTGGATAAGTGTATCACTTTTATTATAAAATACAGAATAATTCTCTTTCTAATATGATCAAAGTTTTTTTAGGTTTAACCTAAAGCAAGAAATCTTCCAAATGAGTATACAACTAATATTTCCATTGCAGAACTTTGAAAAACTAATAAAATATGTTTTTTATTTTTGTTATTTATGATTAAACAAAAAAGTATCACATATTAGAGCTTCTTATACACCACAATGTAACAATCAATAACCATCACTGTTACATGATTTATAGTCTACTGGCTGAACAGTGAGAGAGGCATATCATTACTAAAAAAAAAACCCGTTAAAATATAATATTACATGTTCTGCAATCAATTATAATAATACCAAACACATTTTTGCAATAATAGGAATGAAGCCCTTTCTTAACTGCCAAGTGAAATAATTGCAGTACCACCAACTACTCCCATATGAATAGTTGAAATGAATCCCTATCTATACAGAAACGTGCGCTTGTGTTATATCAAACCAGGTATGGCGTTATCTCATTTTTGAATTTTTGGAATAAAGCCCTTTCTTAAATGTGCGATTCAATTTATAAATACAAATCAATGCTGTCCATGCGTAAAAGATCAGAAAGAATACGTATAAGTACTTGTTAGCGGAATAAGGGAAGTATTGACAGCATACAATAGGTCTCACAGGGTAAAATACTAATTTTATTCCCTCAATTTCTATTTAGTTCATTTGAGTCTAGGTCTGATAGTGATTAGAGGACTTAGGTGCGTTAAAAGTTAAAAATGCAGCCCGAAAAATCGCTTCAATCCACGGGTCGCACGTTTATCAATCTGTGTTTAGGCAAGAGAAACGCAAGAATGTCCCCATCGTGGCGGGTTTAATGGCGCGGGGACTGGCTGGTAACAGTCACCCCTCCATCAATATCAATACCTCCGCGTCTATACAGCTCGAGGAGACTCCCTAAGAAATCATACGACGGAACAGAATACGGGGGAGGGGGGAAAAGCAGGGATGGTGAACTCCCCCATATCCTCACAGCGAATGTAAAATGGTATAAATCAAAGAGATATTTGCGTATATACTTCATATACATTACAATAGATTTCACAAACTGAGACGTTATATTATTTATATCGTGAGTCTTCGCTCATATTTTTCTAACATTCTATTTTATTTTCCTAGAGATGTCGACTGTCAAAGTATTCAGTTGATGTGTGATTTAATTTGGGGCAGACGGAATATGGTGCCGATCTCTCGTCTTGTCTGGTTTTCCGGTAACAGGTGAGTCCGGGGTTCAGATCTAGGGCAGGGCGTACTGAAGTGTTATATATTTTGATTTTCCCAAAATGGTTCATCACTCATTCTCGCCACGTAAATGCTGTTACATTTGCTCAAAAACGTACTCTTCTTAGTTCCTAACACATACGTATTGATACAGGCCTACGGAGGAGGCGAGACAGTAAAAAATATTAATAATAAACTTTTAACTTTACTTTAGATTCTGCAATTGATAGGCTTACGTTATTTGTAATTGAAAGGCTGCGTCCATTAAGCTCAATCGTGTTTTGTTTCTTTCCCCCCTCTCAAATAACAACACCTGACATATACAATTTTTCTATGATAATAATAATAATAATTATAATAGCAATAATAATAATAATATTTTTAAAAAAAGATCGCGTCACGGAACACTTTAGTTTATGTCGCCTTTCTTTCTAGCCTCTCTCGCTTTACTGCATCGTAAATCTCAACGCTACCCGATGCTCAACTGCTGACGCTGCTGCCATCTAGCGGGGGAGAGGTGTTTTTTTTTATCGCCCCTAGCGGCTAATGTTGCGACTATCAGCGCCACGGACTCTGAAGGGGGAAAACAAAACAGTGTCAATTTCGGTCATAGACGAATCATAGATGGTGATTATGAGCGCACTTTCAGTTTGAAAAAAAAAAATCATAAAAATTTAACAATTCTTTAACTGAATTATTATAATACATTTTTGTTAAAATTCAAAATACCACAATTATAACTCTATCCGCAGAGTTCTTGTCCGCAAGGCCCGTCTTTTAAGATATCGATTCCACAGTAGAGATTTCTCTGTTCTCAAAATTTATATCTCTAAGGTCCAAAGACATTGAATTTTATCTAACTTTTTTAAGACTATCGCTACAGACGGTTACGGAGAAACAATCACAAATAGACAAATAAATAAACATCGAAATGAAAGCGTCAATGACAGAAAAGAAAACCGTCACTCACCATTTTCTAAACTTATCGTATTTTCATTTATCCACCATTAATAGCAATTTCCAGAAAGCTTGAAAAGATGAAGGCCATCACTAATTTTCACTAACCCGCCTCAGTGATCGGATGGTCTAAGGCGTTACTCTCGTGTTAAGACTGGCCTGCTGATGACGGGCATATCGGGGTTCGAATCCTATTTGGGTTTACTGGGGTGATTTTCCCTAAATGGTTTCCCACGCAAATGCAGGTAGATTAACTCATTACCTCATTTTTACCCCATTCGAGTGATTATCATAAAAATTAATATGCGTATAATCTGAACAGGTAGTAAGACGCGGTGATAAAAAATAATAATATTTTCACTAAACGCATTAAACAAAAAATAAAATGGATGATGTTTATTGAATTTGGTTTTATTTTAATGAGTCTGATGGGACAAAGTATCTACTTGCCAATCGGTTGATACAAAATTAAAAATAATGACTCTAAGCTTGTTAAGAACTTTCGGAGTTTAAGGAACATTTAGATAAGGCTAAAAAGACTTAAAGAATAATCACCAAATTGGTGTTCGCATGGTCTAACGCGTCAATCTAATTTTATTCTGGATTACCGGTGACAGGGAGATCAAGGTTCGAATCACGGTTGGGTGTACTGAGCTAGTTTTTTTCTTAAATGGCTTCACACTCTTCCTCCACACAAATGTGGATACATTTCCCCTAAATTTAAACCTTCCTCATTCCTATTGTTTGATACCTCGACTCAATCGGTAGCATCTCTGTCTACTGAGCTAAGTGTGCCAGGTTCAAATCCCAGCATGGCTGAAAAATGTATAATAATTGGTGAAGTGTGGGCTTACCCTTTCACAGTATTGGATTAACGGCGGGGGTCTGGGTGTTGTGTCTGTTGTAGATTTAAGTTAGTTTATAAGTCGTGTTACTGATATAATCAGTCAGTTCAGAACGTGCTAGTTAAATACCTTGAATAAATAAAATAAAATTAGCGGAATTAACGTATAGCTTCTTATAGGCGGTGGAAAAACCAACAAAATTTAAGGGCAGTTTCGGTTAAAAAGACACCTAAACACTTAAATAAAACTTGAACTGGTTTGTGTGAAGAAAAAAAATGAAAGAGAACTAGAATTGAAAATGCAAGTGACTATACATCTATGATTGAAACAAAATGTCAAAGAAAGAGGTTCTTTCTTTTTTTTCTTTCCTTTCACTGTTATCGTGCCGGATTCTTGATGCCAATTGAAAGGTCGGAATAAAGAACTCGCTACGAAGGGAGAAATGATAATGGAAATGTAATAAGATTTTGGGAATTCTAAGGAGAACGGCAACAAAAATGGGCTTCATTCATCAAAAAGATTTTTTTTCCCTCTTCTTTCTTGGATAGAAAACGAGTAAAAATGCATTAATCACAGAGGATTGCTATGTAATATAATTTTATTGTCAAAGGTCCGTTTTTCGTCTCGGATATACTAATATGTTTTCAGTCAGCTCTTTTGTTAAGACGACTTCGACTTTCATTCGTAGAAGTTCAAAAGAGCAATTTTCTATTCACTTCACAGAGTGCATTTAGAAAAAAAAAAACTTTGCATATTTGTTCCATTTTCATTTTCCCGGTGTGTTGTTTTGTAGAATGATAAGAGGGAAATTCTTACAGCCCGAAAATACAACAATAAAAGTAAATATATGTATTCTTTAAAGGGTGCTACATGGGAGAGAACAGATATGCGTAGAAGACGTTTGGATATCTCGGAGTATTCATGAAGTGGTTTGATATGTTACAAATATTATTTCCACCCAAATGTGGGCGAAAGTTCTGAGAAGTTAAAATGTTTAAATTTTAAACTATAATTGTTTTAAAAAAAGTTAATAACTTACATAAAACCATATAGAAACATCCCCCACTATCTTAAAAATCTTGCATGCTCCACTTTTTTTTTTCCACATGTTACGGGCAGTTAGTTCATTTAATTCGCTGAACATTTTAATAATGTTGACTAAATTCAATAAGGCCAAAGTATATTCATTATTAGAGACAGACATTATTAATAAATGTTGTGTTGCTAAATCATTCCTGAATGCTTTGAGTTACGCGTGAGTATCTTCACTCATATGTCAGTGTCATATTTGTGCCATGACCGCCAGGCCAAGCCATCTCAGTGCTCTACCATGTAGCACCTAGGAGTGGAATCTAAATATTGTATTATACTAGGATCACGATCAACTTAACGTAACGGGTTCGTCTCGTGTTTTCAATGAAGCAACACAATTAAATTAACGCTGACGTGACGAAACTAAGAGTTGTTCCAGGGGAGAACTGATACCTTACATTACATGAAGTGTACCACGTGAGCCCGTCAGCCAACCGTGTTGCGAGAAACGTCACCACGGCTATTTAGTACTTCATTTGTTTATTTACAGTGTGCAAGACACCCTTTTCGCTAAAACTCGAGTTCATGAAAACCAAAACGTTGTGGTCTTTTCTTACACTTTATTTTGTAACTCAAGTAAGCTTTTATTGCAAGTATTTGCAAGTATAGAAGTGGTAGGATAGTAGAAATTGCGATTTAACGGCAGTATTTTTGCATTTTTTTTATAACAAAAAAATATTTTAGCCAGAATAAATCAATTAATTCTACAATAGAAACAGAGTTTTATTTTCTTTACACGGTGACATCAACATTTCTTGAATATCTGTCAAGGGTGTCCTGGAATTTAATGACAACTTTTTATCTCCATGTAAACAGTTTCTCATGAATAGTTAATATGGTCATGAGAAGTATCCAAAGACTGTTGATATTACTTTGGGAAGAAACTTAAACTCTATATTTCTAATGGAGAAATATTTGATTTATTTTTTCCGAAAAATAGATATATATATATATTTTTTAAATTGTTTGCTATGAAAACTGCAAAAACACTTAGCCTTTCTATGGTCACCTTCCATCCCAGGTTCGAGTACCATTTTAGTGAACAATTTGTTTTCAAATAAGTTCTTTGGCTGTGTTTAGTTTGAGTTTTTTAAGTGACGTTATGTAATTCCTGATAACAAGTATGTTTATTTCAAATGTTTTTTCCTGGAATAGGGTTCCCAAAGCTCTCGTTGACTTGGGAAGTCAAGCCCTTCAAAAGCCTCTTTTTTTTTTTACTAATTTTCTCCCCATATTACACAAATAAGGCTTATTAATTTCCCCCTAACTTATCACTACTTGTTCAACAATGGAGTCTTGACAAACATTTAGTAAGGGACACTGCATGTGTGAAGTGAATAACATGTTGCAAGTCTAGTATTTAAATAAATTGAAGGAAACTTTCCCTTATAACACACATTTTTAGGGGTGAGGAGGCATGTTCCCCCTAGCCCCGCTCCCCATTTTCCACCCAGAAACTGTAACGATGTTACCAACAAGTACGAGCTCAACCGATTCAACGCAAAGCATAATGGGGCTCTACTCACCAAACTGCCCTCTGGGACGCCCGTCCAATCGGTCATCATGCTCGCGTACACACACAAGAATATCTCAACACCAAGTAAAGGCGGGCCAGCTGACTTCACTCCGCCGGCGATCGAGGCCCCGCCCACCACGAAGAAGAAATCATCAAACTTGACTCAACCAGTTTCCGGTTGTTCTAATTAAATGCTAACAGCGCTATCTTTATGTTACCAGAGTTGCCCTCTCTTCCCGCCCGGAGCGCTAGTCGTGTCCCTTTCTTTTGTTTCCCTCTCCCTCCGAACTCCCTCTCTGTGGTCAGAATCGACGCTAGCAAATTGTATAAAACAGGCTGTACGTTTCAAATCTTGACTAATTACATCGGAGGCTTCATTAAGGTGAGAGCGTTGTTAAACGTCTCTACTGGGAATATTTATCTACTTTTCTAAATTCTTTTTCGGCGATATTATGGGGGGAACTATTGTCCAAATTTACTGTTAGACTTAACTTCGATTGATTTGGATTTCTTCACAGTTAATGAGTTTTAAGTGGCGTAACCACGACTCGTTGAGATCAACTTTAATTTCATCTAGCGCGCTTTGAGCGCTATGTACTCTCTTACCTTAATTAGTCCAACTTGGGGTACTTTCAACCAGAGGGTTAAACGGTTTATTTATATGTTATTTAAGTTTAGGTTCATAATGTACGTTATGTGTTAGGCTCGTATATCCTTGAGCTACGTTATGTTTGCATAGGTTTAGAATGAAATCAATATTGGAAGACTTGATTAGATTTAGTAAATGGGGAACAGTCCATTATGGCTCTTCTGACGGTTAACATACTTTGTTGTTTGCATTTATGAGGTTTAGGCTGAGAGCACGGCTCAATGTTAATTATGGGCAGACTAATTGTAAATATCAAATGAATAGGGTAGTTGTGTGCCAGACACCTTGTACCTTTAAATGTTGTATAGGATTCTTCTTTAGGAACTCTGGTAGGGCTAGCGACAGAAATGTGTAGTAGATTTGGCCTTAATGTGAGTCTTATAAACTTTGCAAGCAAATATTTAGATAATTAAATTTCTAGCTGATGATATTTAAATATGGTTGTATGTATAAAGATTTTACTCTGTAATGCAGAGCGATAGGAAGTTGCTAACTACGTCCTAATGGGACAAACCTTATATTGACAAAGTATACAGAGATGTTGTATATAGTCGGTTGAGACTTATGTTGGAAGGAGAATATATAGCTAAGACTAGTTTAGGCTGCTGGAGCCAGGACGAGCGTCCTGCTTATTAGACTGTCACAATATAGATATTATCCACGAACCATACGAATGAACTAGGTAACTTTGATGTATTATGAACTGATCTTTAAATCTATATTTAACTTGGTGTCCTTTAGGTCGTATGCTCTACGGAGTGATTTATGTTATTATTGTTCCTTTGATTTTGTACATTAGTCTATTTTTGATTATATTAAATAAAATGTCAACATTATTTCTTGTATTTCTTTTACCCTCTGAAACGCTTCCATTGCTTTTACTTGATGGAGGTGAAAGACGGTACAAAACGAACATGGGTTAGATATATTTTGAGCTAACAACTCATTATTTAAATATTTCAATTACAGTAGAATCTGGCTAAATCGACATTGGTTAGTTCGAAAAATAGGTAAATCCAACTCACCACGATTCCCCATGAAATTCCTATTTAAATCAATGGTAAAAAAAATAAATTTCAATTCGAATTTTAGAAGGAAGTATTTGGATAATTCGAAACATACACATTGTTAATTTACGAGTTTGGATTAATTTTAAACCTAACTTAAAGATCTTTACCAAATCACTCCATACGCCGACAATGTCAAAGTTTCCTAGACTAAGGGATGTGTTGGCTCGGATTTCATCGCTTGTGTGTGACAATGTAATCACGTGACACCCAGCGTGGAGGAAGTAAAATTTCATGTTGCGTGTCTTCAATGATTTAAGTCGGCAATTTTTTTTCCCAAGTTCTTATATTTAGTGTTTAAATTTTTCTTAGTTTTTCGGTATATGTAGAGGAGTTCAAATTTGGAATATTTTGAATTTTTTAAGATGTCCCTTGGACTTCGAATTTAAAAAGTTTTACTGTGGTTTTGACGCTCCAGAAGGCGGACCCCATCAACGTGAATAAAAATGATGACAATTTATTGTAACCTAAATTTAATATTTGATCAAATCGTTTTGAGTATTTGATTTATTATGTCACGAGTCTCCTATTTAACGTGGACTTAATGAACATAGTATTATAACAGGTGGTCACACTGTCTGAGGCGTAAAACCAGGCTAACATTAGTCAGGGTGGCCGGTGAAAGGGAAGGGGGGGTCGAGGTTCGAGTCTTAGCCGAATTAACTGGAGCTAGTTTTTCATAATTGGTTTAACCCCGTGTTTTTAATACCCTCTTTCCACGCTAATGCGGATGCACTTCCTCTAAGTTACCCTTTCAACCTCTAACCATTTTAATAAGTCGTTAATAATTTTGGGTTTGAACATTGAACTTTTTTTAATATATTACCAAATTAATCAAAAAATTAATTTGGCTTTATTACAATAACCCGCATCGGTGTGGACGCGGATAGAGGCGTCGGTCTCATCTAGTTTGTTGTGCTGGTGATAGATCGTTCAGAGTTTGAATCCCGTCTAGGTAGGCCTATATTGAAGTATTTTTTTTCAGAATGGTTTCTCAATCACCTTCCAAATAAATTAGGTTACGCTTCCTCATCCCTACTCTCTTGGCGTAAATACGCGGACAATCAGGACGAGCAACAAGACGGGGAGGGGGGGGGGAGGACAACTAATCCAAATGGCACCGCACAGACGTTCTCGATCCTTCATCTAAATTATACTTATAACTCGTAAGATATGTAAAACAAAATAATATACACCGTTATAGAAACATAATGGGGGAAAATAACATCGCATTTCACCAAAGAGCATAATTATGTGAAATAATAAACACTGTTACGGAAACATATTATTTTACTGTGCATTTTCAACTCTCCATTTTCCGAAGCTATATATGTATATATTGCTGGAAACAGCGCTGTATGAATGTATCTTAAAAGAGTTAAGGAAAAATAATCATAAATTAAAATTACTGCATATATAAAGTATACTAAAATCATTTTCATGGAGAAATGAAGTATGCCATTTTGTTTGTAATTTTAAACAGTGCCTAGATACGAGTTTTCATTTAAATTGTTAGAGGCAATTTTGATAAAATCGATTTTTTTTTCTCTTAAAAAAAACACCTCTGAGGAAACTTATGTAAACCCTAGCTCGGTAAAAAGGTTTCGGCTCTAGTCCAGGTAAGAGACAGACGCCAACGCAAACATCTTTTTTAGAGGTTCAGGGGGTCATGAAACGTCGACATCCATCACAATCTGGTATTTGATTTTTTTGACAGTCACAATACTTTCCTTCTCCAAGGAGTTAGGAGAGGGGAAATAAAAAGTCCGTGAACCTTCTCATTAAACGTATAAATAGAAGAAAAAAAAGCGTTCGTATCGTGTTAAATTTTCTTGAGAATTGTGTACAAAAGTAATTTAAAGTCTTTTCGTTGAATAAACATAAGATTTATTTTGATGAATAGTAAAAAAAAAAAAGCTCATGAACGTAAACAAAATTCAAGCCGCAATAGACAATAGCTTGCTTTCAAACAAGTCGCCTATTAATATCCGGTATTTTAATAAGAGTGTTGGATATGTTACTGCAACAGGGCCTGCCTTCTGACAACAATACCCATTAGTTAGGGAAAAGAGGTTGGAAATATAATATAAGGAAAGAAATATAATAATTTGTCCTTGGTTTATAAAAAAGGGAGAGAGTTAGGGGGGAGAATAAAAAAAAAAGAAACATTTTATTGCTTAAGAAAACTGGGAGTAGCCGTAAATAACGCTCAAATCACGTCCAATAAAAACTCCGTGGCCCTGTTGGCATTAACGAGGTGTTTCCGCCGCCCACCGACAGAGCGCTCTGGGAGTGGTACACACAGTATCTACACTACGCGCATGCATAATATCCCTCCTCAAACTAGTTATCAACATTTGGTTTTTAATCGCACCATGATACTTTTTTTTTTAGGTATTTATCATACAATTTCTGAAATGACTGATTATATCAGCACAAGCCTTATAAATTAAATTAAATCTAGAACAGACGCAGCACTTTGGTCCCCCGGGTGTTAATTCATCACTCTTGGGTTCTAGCCGTGGGACAAACACCCCCAGTTAACGTCCCTTTTGTGCGGTCCAGGTGAAACTGAACTAGACTACAGTGTATCCTTGTGTGTGTCCTAGGTTGATATATTCTCTTTGCTTGACCAACTCGACCATAGTATATCCTCCTTGGTCGACATAGCCAGCGTCCCTTCCCACGACTGTCCCAGGAAGATGAGTCCACCATAAAGCAACAACAGCTCGGGATGGCACTGGCAAGAAAGCTAGCCCGACCCTAGAGCCGCCACGCTGAGAGTATTGTCATGCGCCATCCATCACCGACACGTCACAGCACGCAACACAACACATCCATCTCGGGCGACAGGGTTGCCAGGTCTAGCCGCAACTTGCGTACACACTGCCGCCACTGAGAGCATGCTGGTGGGAACAGCCAGTATTTGTGTAGGGGGATGGAGGGTAGAAGGAGGGAATTAACAAAAATAGAGGAATATATAAAACATTCGAATAATTGAGTAAGGAAGTTATCACTTTTGGACCAAGGAGCAGGGATTTCAACCAAGACATAAGATTTAAATTTTAAATAAATATTTACTACATTATTAATCAATTTCATTTTATCAAATTTCACCATACTTTACCACACAATTTTATTTTTCTTGAGTATAAAAACAGGATTTTGAGAGTTTTAGCCAACCAAGCCAAAGCCACCCTTTCCAACCCTAGTAGAACCCCCGGCAAGTGTTTGAAAATGGGATCACCTTAGAAGATATTAGGATGTTCCTCGTCTGGAATATTTTCGAAAATTATACTCCTTTTCCAGCTATTAAGGTTGGTCTTCCCCCATAAAACTATGAAATTTGAATGCTCCTGGAGTGTGGTCCTGACCTGTAATTATTATGAAGATTATATTCCCCTATAAACTATTTGGAGTGGACTTGCCCTAGAAACCTTTTTTCAAATTGCTATGACCCAAAAAGTTAATGGAATTGTCATTATTAGACAAATATTTGAATACTATATGCCTCTAAAAGCTATTTTAAGTGTCCATTACTTTGAAAATTCTGAAAACTAAATTTCTCTAGAAGCTATTTTTATTATTCCTCCTTTTTTAATGTAGGGCCTATATCTCTAGAAGCCATTTAGATTGGTCTTCAAATGATTTTTTTTACTTGATGATTCTAGAGGCTATTTGAAGTGGTCTTCTAGATGAAGTATTTTGAAAATTAGATGCCTCTAAAAGCTATTTAGAGTTGTATCCAACTGAAATTTTTTTTAAATTTAATACCTCAAGAAACTATTTCGAATAGCCCTTCCCTATCTATTTTTTGAAAATTGGAAGCCTATAAAAGCTATTTGGAGTTTGATACAAGCCCATCTCTAAACATTATATTAGATAATATTAGATTGAAGGGAAATAATTCTAGAGGGGGACAGATATATTACAGAGTTCCAGGGAGAGAAAATTCTTTCCTAAGGGGCCAATGCCCCCACTGTCACTAGCCTCCAGTTCCTCCACCAATGGGAATAATTGTTCACTCTTTGACATAAATAGCTCAAAAGTACTTACGGCTCTAATAGCCGCACTTATAGTCTTACCTCGGGAGTCAACCAATCTTAACAAAAAACAAGCAGGGGATTGACTGACGTCCGAATCTCGGCTATATACGACCTGACCTGTTATTCGTTAACCGGGAGATTGGTTGACTCCCGAGATTAGATTGTAAATACGGTCATTAGAACCGTAAATTTAGACCTATATTTTGTCTCTTCCCAAGTCTCACACCCGTTCATTTGGTGCATTCAACCTATAGGCACTACTTTTATAAGGTGCGCCATTTGTCACTTGTTTCAAGCGACATACTATCTTGTCAAGTCCGTTACAGTTTTAAGTCACCGGTTGCTTTATTCCAGCGCCATTTGTCACTTGTTTCAAGCGACAGTTACTGCCATGTCAAGTCCGTTACAGTTTTAAGTCACCGGTTGCTTTATTCCAGCGCCATTTGTCACTTGATTCAAGCGACAGTTACTGCCTTGTCAAGTCCGTTACAGTTTTAAGTCACCGGTTGCTTTATTTCAGCGCCATTTGTCACTTGTTTCAAGCGACTGTTACTGCTCGCCTGGTCGCGGCTAGAGATGAACAATTCCTGCTATATTTGCATGTAATTGTTGTTTATCACGTAATAGACATGACAAAAAAAATTGCGTTTGTCAATGACACCAAGACTTAAACTTTTTTTAAATTTAAATTCAAATATTTTCACTTTGACTAACTTTAAAAGATTCGTGGATCCGAAATAAGATTAAAGAAACGAAAGAAAATTAATCAAATTCGAGAAATATAGGATTCGACCCATCAATAATTTAAATAGGTGAAGAAGTTAAAAAAAATAAATAGGAACATCTCTCATCTCAAATATCTAAGTCCTTAGTTCACTACCGGTAAGAACATAGACAAATATGTAATTATTGTCTGGTCTCGTTTGCTGTTAGCAAGTAGGTCGGGGTTCATCTCTCAGCTGGATGTACCGAGATGTCCCTCCTCTAAATATTTTCCCACTCTTCCTCCACACAATTGCGGATTCACTCCTTCTAAATTCTACCTTCCTCCTCCATACTACAACAGTGTAAATATGCGGATAGTCCAGACGGGTAGTAAGACCGCAGAGGTGCGGAAATGAAACGTGTTTTGTTTCACCTCGTCTTACTACCCGTCCGGACTAATGTGGTAGATATGAGGAAGATATAATTTGGAATAAATCTTCCCAAATTTGCGTGGAGAAAGAGAGAGAGAGCATTCATTAAAAAAACCACCCTTGGTACATTCCACCAAATTTCAAACTCCCCCACTGTAAACCAAGTGCAAGGTGAATCTAGCTACTTATACCGTTTGACCTCCAACACGGGGATTAGAACTTGTTCCGTCCGTGAGATATAAATATCCCGCACCCCTTCGCCTCACTATAAAGAGAATAAGACCCCCGGGTTTCCGTCGTGTAAGGCGGGGTGGGGGGAGGGGGGGCAACAGGACCCGGTCACACTATCACACAATATACCAGTTTTATGGAGGCGATTATCTTATTTCTTCACATAACACACGGCATGTTCAAACACTGGGTGGTAGCCCGGCTGAGTTATATCACACACCAGCTGCCACTTTATAAATCACCCTCAAATATTTTAAGGGGGAATCAACACAGGTGGTTTACTGCCATCAAAGAAAAAAATATATATATATATGGTCGAAGAAATGGGAAATTTTCTTTTAGTTTTTTTTTTCCCTAAAAAATTTCTCAACTATTTATATGAAATGAATACAATCGAGAATTCCCAAGTTCTAAGGTTTCCCACTTCAGTTAAATTTAACCTAGGACATTATAGGTCATCCATAAACCACGTAAAGCTGTTGGGGGGGGGGGAGGACAAGCTTTAATATCTACATGGTGTTACATCAGTGTTACGTAACACAGATCTTATACTTGAATTCTATTGTTGAAACAATTACATTATTGTTCATCTTGTCAGCGTTGGTAAATACACGTATAGATAACCTCCGATTCTGAGTAGTATTAAATCTTGAGTCCCTCTTTTAGTGTCTCAAAAGCTTCCCTATGAAATAATGACATTCACTCTTGATGTGAAAAGTTACGTAACACAGGTTGGAGGGAGGAGGGGTGAAGGGGAGCGGGGTAAAAAAAGTAAGAAAAAAGCGTTATTACCCTCTCAACACCAGAAACATCAAATCAATTTGAGTTTCAACAAAGGAATAACAGCAATTCTCTCATAGTCACTTTTCACTATAGCGCTTAGTGGTGGAATGTGTCACTAACGTCGGATCTGCTGTAGACCAGATGTTAATATAAAATATTTTACTAAACAGAGCCTTTATAAATACGTCCCATTCCTCAGTCAATGAGTGATTTGAAAATATATAAAACATATTCGCATTAATTTAAGAACGTTGCCTATCTATGACGTCACGGCTGGTCAAGTTAGGATTTCCCATATTAGTGAATTTACGTTTTATTTTGCGGGTTTTAAAGATGTAACGTTAAAACAAAAACCACAAATTCTTAAATAATTCTAAAAATAGTTCTACAATGTCACAAAATTACTATTTTTACATTTAAGTAGTTTTTTAAAACGTATTTTTTATCCATCCTCTACAACTTTGGGTATTTGGCTTGGTCCCGAAAATGGCCTGTAGGTATCTTCCTGCCAGGATGTAGATTAAGAAAGTCCGTGGAAGCATATGTATATCTAGAATAGGAAACAAGAAAAAGGTAAAATTAAAAAGCACGTCAATGTTTTCAAGGCGCAAATATAAAAGTGACTGTGTAAACTCGTCAGAGGAAGAGGGAAAGGTTTATCATCACATAGACAAAACCCCTCTAGGGCGAACTTCTCATTTTCTTCCCTCTCTTTCCATATTGTATATTAGCGTTTTGTAAGTGTGATAGTGCTTACTGCTTAGTGCGTCAAGTTAAGATGAAAACCGCTTCGCAAAATAGTTTCGAAATCTCTAAGTAGCATTGTCATAAATGAACAAATTTTCAGCTTTAAGGTGTGGGGAAAGGAACAATAGCTAGGGTCAGAAATTTTTCTGTCGAAAAAAAATATATTGCTTCAGTAGTTTGATTTTAATACGAGTAATCACAATAGTTTGTGCATTTTTTTATGGACATAGTGACATTTAAATATAAATTTTTAAATAAATATAAAAAGTTGAAGTTTTGCGATGTTCATGACAAATTCAGAACTGGTTTTTTATCGCCGCGTCTTACTAATGTTCAGATTATCTGAATATATGATAATTATTATACAGGAGTATGGATGAGGAAGGAAGTATTTTAGAGGTAATTTACCCACATATGTGTGGAAGAAAGTGGAAAACCATTAAGGAAAAACCCTACCGGGATTAGAACCCATATATCCCCGTAATTAGAAGGCCAGTCTAACATAAGAATAACGCATAGATCATTCAACCACTAAAGCGGGTTTTAAGAACAGCTGTTGAGATTAATAATTGTATAATATTAAACCAAACGTCCTCTACTGTTGTAAGGCTTAATTTATTTTCTCCCAAAGATTTCTTTTTTGCTATGAAAACTGTACAAACATGGACCTTAAATCACGTTGGCTTCCATTCCACTTTAAAGTGGGCTAAGTTTCAATAAAACATACCCCAGAGGCCGCTAAGCCCTTACTTCACCACACTTTCAGTCTAGTGTAATTCAGACTAATGCAATCAAAACGTTGTCACGATCCAAAAAGCAACCCCCCTCCCCTCCCTTAAAAAGGAGTATTTACTATGTTTTCCCACCTGTAGCTCCTCAGATATATAAGTTTTATATATAACTAGTTAGATTTGTTTTAACTCTTAAGGAAAAACTGATATGGAATAATGAAATTATTGTTTACACGTAACGTTAGATATTTTATCTGTATGTGGTTGGATTATACAGGGTGGGGCCAAACCAATTAGACGATTAGTAACTTGAAAATTAAAACTTTAATTGAAAAAGTTAATAAATATTCACTAGCTAAATAAAAGCAAACTACATACTACACCTTTTCATTTTTTGAAGATAATGTCACTGAGGTGAGCTCTACCGGACGTCAGACAAACTCAGGACGTTGTTCCTCACTTTCCTCAGCATAAAGCTGATGATTGTTTCCACTTCACCCTGTATAATCTTAAACATTATTATTATTATTATTATTATTATTATTATTATTATTATTATTATTATTATTATTATTATTATTATTATTATTATATTATTATTATTATTATTAGCACCACGTCTTACTAATCGTTTGGGTTGTACCACTTACGTAATGTGTAATGGTAGAGTGATTGTGAGATGAAATGGAGGACCTACAGTTTAACGTGGAATCCGAACCACGGTGGAGGCCTGGCATTCCACACATTCACAAGTTGTGATTAATACACATCTTGTCAGAAGTGAAGGAAGGGTTTGGTTATCAGATAAATCTGTGCCAGGACCGAGGATTGAGCCCCGGACCCCCAGCACGGAGGTCTGACACCTTACCCCTAGACCACCAGGTCACCCAGTGTTTAAGAGAAGTGTAGGTGTTGAATGTTATGTTGGGAGTCATGACTGAACCATGGTCTATTATTGTCTGTACAAACAACATTTCCTTGTGGTTTATTTGGTTATACATTGAGAAGGTATGTAAGAAATGTTGGGGGAGTAGGGATTTTCTAAGGATTTTAGTGCCTCGTATTACCACCCATTCGGGTTATACGCATGTGTACTAATTAACTAATGAGTAAGATTGAATTCAGAAGAATGTATCTGCATTTTCGTGGAGATAAAGGAGAAAACTATTATGAAAAAGCCACCCTAAGTACACTTGACTAAGATTCGAACCCCGATCTCCCTGTCATCAGCAGTCTAGTCCAACACGAGATTGACGCCTTAGATCATGCGGCCACTGAAACAGGTGTGAAGATGTTTATTGTAGAGCAAATTTTTTTCTGAAATTTTTTCTTTCGATGAATTTGGCTGTTACAATATTATACTTCCCCAAAAGTTACATGAGTTCACCTGTTTCCGTGGCCGCATGATATGAGAAGTCACGCTCGTGTTAGATTGACTGCCGTAACAGGTGTTTAAATACCGTCACCCCCTCAGTGGCGTGTTGGCTAACGCGCTATGTGTGAGCTCGACACGAGACGGGAGATCGAGGTTCGATCTCGTCGGGGAACTGGGGTGGTTTTCCAAATGGTTTCCACTCTCCTCCACGCAATGCGGTCACTCCTAATCACCTTCCCATCCTACATTGAGTAATTAGTACTTAAGGTATAACCCGAAGGTAGTAAGACGCGGTGCTAAATATTATATATTATATTAAATCCGTCGGCATTGAGGTGGTTTTCCCTATTTCTCACGCACACACGTGTGGATACACTTGATCTACATTCATCCTTCCTCATCCCTAACTTATCACCGTAATTAGTACATACGTGTTATGACCTGAACAGGCAGTAAGACGCGGTGCTAAATAATAATGATAGTATATTATTTCAAATGAAAGAGAATATGGAGTGTGTGTACAAGACTGAAATACTATAAGGACGTTGAGGACTGTGTATTAAGTGCTACAGATTATGTAAACGAATATTCACTCACATGTAATCAAGGGCGTAATTACAAACTCATTTCAGGGGTGATCGAAACTAAGATTAAACCAGTCGCTCTGAACGAAGACCGAGGTATAGACAATGGCTGAGGGTAGTTTGGGAATCAGGGTTTCAACGGGTAGGGTAGAGGGGTTCTCTTATTATTTTTAATGACAACACTAAATTAGGTTCAACTAATTAAGACACATAAATATCAGCGTTAATATGTTGCTATCGATAACCATATTCCAATCATTTTAGAAGTGTAACTTTTTTATGACTAGTCCTACCTGCAGGCGGGGAGTGGGGGTGCCTTCCCTTATCCCCCCCTTGATAGCCCCCTACTACTCTAAGCTTGTGATTTAGAAGGGATCGTTACTATACAATCCTTGAGTCAACTGTGTAAGTTATCCATCCTTGGCCAGTAGCCTCTTCTCTATTCTCTTCTTTCTCCCCTTCTCCCCCACTTTCCAAACCAAGCTCGTAAAGCAACACAAAGATAACGACTTCTTCCACAGATAAGGATTACATAAGCCGAGAAATAAATAGTTTCAGTGTTCAGAGAGAACTTTTTTTTTTGTGGGAATGTTTACTACTCGCTATGTGTAATTTTATCTTGACGTTGTGGGTGTCTTGAAGATTAAAGTCACACAAAGTTTATCTACTGTATAGTAGTAAATTAAATACACATATAAAAAACTTTACAGTAAAAAAGTATTTAATTTATTTATTTTGTTTCTATTTCAATCAAACCTTAACAAGATCCGGTATGGTCTAGTGGCTAGGATACCTGGCTCTCACCCAGGAGGCTCGGGTTCGATTCCCGGTACCGGAATATTTTTTACTTTTTTAAAGGGAATTGTGCACTTGTGATGTGGCTCTAGTTATATTGAAAACCCGACCTTCTAAAAGCAAAAATCAAATATCTAATGGTTCGAAACTAATCTACCATTAATTTAAAACCTTAGCACAGTAAGATAAAAAGTAAATAAACAAAAACAAACTGCTATTAAAAAATGTAACTCTTATGTGTAGTAGCAAATATTTAATAGTTTAGAAAGTATTCAGTCGACCGTATTGAAATATTTACACGCTCATACATAGCAAGCTATTAAGTCATATATATAAACACTTGGAGAAAATAGGTTTGGTTATTTGGTACATTTAATTTCATTAGTTAAAACCGCTTTTAAAGGGGGTAAAAAATTATAAAAATTGTTTATCAAAACATATTAGCCTATAATTTCACCGGGTATATTTCTTTGAAAAATATTTAAAACTTAGACTAACTGCGTAACAATGCATCTCTGTGTAAATAGGGTGACACCCACACTAAGATGAATGCACCAATCTCGTGTTGTCTGGTTTGATTTTTGGTTGGTGAAGAAATCAGGTGGTTCGTACCCCGACTGGTTATATACTAAAAAGGTTTTCCACTAAATTATGTTTCACAGTCTCTGTCTCTCTGTCTGTCTCTTTCTCTCTCTCTCTATCTCTCTCTCTCTCTCTCCACGTAAATGCGAGAAACTTTCCTCTAAACGATACTTTTCTCATCCTTACACCATTAATTTGATAAAATACGGAGAGCTTGGACATATAGAAGCCTAAGACGCGGTCCAGAAAAATGTAAAACAATTATAAAAGTAGTTATAAACACTTATTAAGTTAAAAAAAACCTAATAAGTATACAAACATATTTAAATATACACTATATAAACACATCTTTAATGATGCAGGTATATACTGGAATTTTGTGCATACAGTAGTTAATTTATAGATTATATTTTGATTATTTTATGTTTACATTAAATGGATTAATGGTTTCAAGCGTTACTCTCGCAATAAACTGGACTCCCGATGATAGGAAGATCGAAATTTGAGTCCTGATTAGGTGTTTAAATTGTAGGTGTTTCCTAAATGGTTTTTCACTCTCCTACACGCAAATGCGGGCATGATTCTTCTAAATCTAACCTTCTTCATTCTTAACCAATAACCGTGATAAGCAAGTACAGCCCGGACGAGTAGTAACACGTGGTGCTTAAAAAAATAGTGCATATGAAAACGGTTTTTAATTTTAAAACTCCTTCTACTAAAGGCGTGAGTTGGAAAATTGTCCTCTCCTAATTTTTGTTTTTTTCAACTATTTAAATGATACAGATACAAACGAGATATCCCAAGTTTTAAAGCTTCCACTTCAGTTTAATTTACCAGGGTCGTTAACATCAGAAACTTTATCAAATGAGGCTGAAAAATAATGCGATTCCACTTTTCTTCTCACACTCACGTATATACTACAGCGCTTGGTGGTTGACTGTGTAACTAAGGCCGGTCCACAATGTAGGAACACATTGTTTTAGATGAAAGTTCTCACACTACTGCGGTGCTGCCGCACTCACCGGATATCCGGACAACCGGATAGCTGCAATGACACATTCATTCAAGTGCAGGTGGTCATAGTGTGCGGTTATGCCGGTCCATTTCCTTGCTCTGTTCGATCTCGACAAATAATGTTATGCTAAATCTTTCCTCTGAACTTAATGCGCTCCTAAATGTTGTGTTCTGTTTGGTTATGTGCGGGCACATTATGTTGATAATCGAATAAATTTGTTTGTATTTCATGTTATCGAATATTACCGTAAAATGTGTTAAAATTTTCGATTGACTCTTGTTCGATATGGAGAGGATTAACGCAATATCTACTTACTATTGGGTTTTCAATAATCCTTCAGCTTCAAGAGCACAAATAGATTTCAATTTGGAATACATTAATTATCACTCTCTTTACCTACTGCTCTAGGCGAACTGGCGGGATGCACGATCCTTTCCACCAGACAAATAGCGACTCGTTGAACAAATATTTTGAATAAAAAAAAAATCAAAGCCTTTTTATGCGATTCAATGATTTTTTTTTACTAAAACATTTTTCAAGAAATTTCCTAAAACAATGGTTCCCAAACTGTGGGTTGTAAGGTGGGCAGCAAAAAGTTTTTAAATTTTGTAATTATTTTAAAATAAAAAATCATGCAAAATTGGGAAGGTCAAAGAACTAAAAATAAAATTGGGAAAAAAAGGTAAGGAATAAGGTGCATAGTACACGGAAAAGTTAATCTGGTTTTTATTTTCGTGCTTGTGGCTTGGACGTCATGACGTCATCATCAGAAATCGAAAACAAGTGCGCCCTTAATATACGTCTCATTATGAGAAAAATATTATTGTTTTTTATAATTACAGTCAATAATAAATTTTTAAAAGCATTAGTAAAATAAATAAATAATGAAGTTAAAAATACTTGCCCATTCCTTCCCCCTTCATATCCATCCAAGCCAAAGTTTTCCAAACTTTTTGACCGCGACCCTAAATACAATATTTTTCCAACCTGGCATACTAAAGGTAACTTCAATGGCTCGTTATTTTCATATTAGTTAACTTAATTAATTTAAGTAACCAAAACAGAATTAATTTTAATAAATTTTAATTAGACAAAATGTAACGCATAACTTTTAGAGAAAATGTGACTTTGTCACAATGTATGTGACCAAAAAAGACTATTCCAGTGGCTAGTATGCTACTACTATAATGCTGTTTAATTTTTGGGAAGAAAGTTTTTTTAGTTTTTATTTTGTTTAGATAAATGCTATCAACTAAATTGAATTAATTTCAGTAGCTTTTTAATCTCACAAATACCCGTTTTGGTGGCCGCGTGGTCAAACGCGTTAATCTCGTGTTGGACTAGACTGCCGAAGACGGGGAGATCGGGGTTCGATCCCGGTTGGCTGCTTCATTTTATAGGCGAGCTCTTCGAGTTTGAGTGCTATGTTGATATCTTTTAGCACCGCGTTCGGGTTATACGCCTATATACTAATTATACTAACGGGTTAGGAATTAGGAAGGCTTAATTCAGAGGAAATGCACCCACATTTGCGTGGAGAGAGAGTGAAAAACAATTTAGGAATAACCACTCTCAGTGCACCCAAACGGAATCGAACCATGATCTCCCCGTCTTCGGTATTCTAGTCCAACACGAGATTAGGTTGATTGTTGATGGACAGAGTACAACGCAAATAGTTCTGAGGATCTTGATCGCTGCAATACCTAAAACTACTTGTTCACAGAGGTAGGCTATATTGTCAGAAGAGGGAAAAGAATATTTCCAAGTTAGAATAGCCATGTCCGTGAGTTGGATCCAAAATTCCGAGTACAGGAGGGTTTCAAAACTTTGTTTCAACAATGTTGCTATTTAATGTCAGTATTGGAGTCATTATTCATAATCTCACAGTTTAATTAAGTGTTTGTTTTTAAATATTTAATAAAATTTGAAAAAAATATGTCAAGACCTTCATGCGACCTTCATTTGGATCGCGCTCCAGGGTTTGGGAACCAATGGTTTATGTGTTTCACTGGGTTTACCAGACTGATGTGCAATAATACCTTCTGGCTCAGTGAAGAGAGTAACTACCTCACCCCTCATTTCCCTAGTAGCCTACTCTTCAGTGCTGCCTAGGCTTTACAGCTGACTGTGGAATTATTAAGGATCCAACTAACCTTCGGACTTAGTACTGTACAATCATACATCCATTTTTATGAACACACATTGTTGATTTAATAAATCCTTTGCGGGCCACATAAAAAAACAGTCGACGGGCCGTAGGTTGCGTCCTGCACACGTCCTTATCCTGTCCTACCAAGATTACAACTCAGCCAGTACCTACATCACACGTTATCTCGCTAGTGATAGTAATAATATAGTTGTTTGTGTTTATAATTGGCTGGGTCTATTATGATAATGAATGCTCTGTAAACATGTCTTAAAGAAGTTTATTGAATCTATAGTCTATTGATAATGTGTGACCTTTAAACCTCAAGGTGAAGGGATGAGGGAGGTCAGAGATGTGACAATGTTGTGGAAACAGAGGTTGAGCGCGCATGCGCAAACGACAATGATGAGAAGGATTTTAAATTTCATTTTATCAGATCAAGTGTTTATTATTATTTAGCGCCGCGTCTTACTACCCGTTCGCGTTATACGCTTATGTACTAATTACGCTAGTGGATTAGGAATTAGGAAGGTTGAATTTAGAGGAAGTGAACCCGCATTTGCGTGGAGTGAGAGTGTAAAACCATTTAGGGGAAAACCACCCCCAGTTCACCCAACCGAGATTCGAACCTCGATCTCCCCGTCCTCAGCAGTCGAGCTCGACACGACTAGCGCGTTAGTCAACTACGCCACCGAGGCGGGTCAGATCAAGTGGCCAGACATTTTATTTTTAGTTCACACAGTTGTATTTATCATTGCATCTTACTACCCGTTCGGGTTATATGCTTATATACTAATTTACGCTACTGTTTTAGGGATGAGGAAGGTTTCATTTAGAGTAAGTGCACCTGCATTTGCGTTGAGGGAGAGTGGAAAACCATTTAGGGAAAAAAACCTTAGTACACCCCACCCCAACCCGGACCCTGATCTCATCTTCATTGGCAGTCTAGTCTATTGCGAGAGTGACGCCTTAGCCCATGTGGTCATCGAGATGGGTAAGGGTAATTTAGAGGAAGTGCACACAGCATGAACTGTGAGCAGGGTACGGGAATCCACTAACCCATTGTACCCGACCAAGAGTCTAACCTCAATCTACCCGTCACGGGAAAACCAGACAAGACGAGATTAGCGCCTTTGTCTGTGAATCCACCGGAAGAGAAAACACTTCAGGCAATTGAATCCCATGTAAAGAGGATGTGTTTGTAAAGGCTTTGATTATAATGAAGTATTCAGGGCTGCTACTATTTTCTTACTACAAATTCTCCGTGTTTTCCAGATTTTTCTGAAAGGATTCCCATTTCTCTAGGGAGCTTAGATTGAAGCAAAGCGTAACAACATTAGATCGTGTGCAAGAACTTCACTAAGTGGAGGTTAAGTGACACTAACGTGGGTTCGCTTGGGTCATCATAGGTTAAAAGGTGGAGCGATAGTGTGCTCGAGAACACACTATCGGCACACTAAACTAAGAATTCAATAACGTTCTTGCATACCGCCATTAATTTTACAGCAAATTTGCAAAATATAGCAGTATTTATACAGTAGAACTTGACTAATTCGAACCTCCGTAATTCGAAATCTTCTTTAATTTGAATTTTTCGCCTGGTCCCGTGAATTTAGTACTAAAACAATGTTAAAAAATCGTGGATAGTTCAAATTTTGTTTTTGTTAATTCAAACTTGTTGTAATTTGTAATGTACTGTGCAGTATTGTTTTCCTACTTCTAGTTGCGTCGCCGTGTTGTTCTCTTTTTGGCGACGTTGGAATGCGGTCAGTAAACTTCTTCACGCCACTTCCCTCCCACCCATACGTCTTTGTTTACACGTACAGTTCTGTACTCCATTAGTCAAGGTCAAACCTCTCGAGTGGTTACGTGCGCTGTTCTTAGTGATTCAGTCGTAGCGATATTCTTATGACGTGCGAGTTTATTTTGTTTTGTTGTTTAGTTTTTGTTTACTTTTAGTTTTGTTTAGTACACACTGTACCGTAGGTGTGTGTGTGTGTGTGTGTGTGTGTGTGTGTGTGTGTGTGTGTGTGTGTGTGTATCGTGATGTAACTCTCCAAGCCACAGTCCTATAAATCATTAACTTTGGCCGAAAAAGTAGCAGTGAGAAAGGAAGTGAAAAGGGAATTATTTTTAAGAAACTTATTTAGTTCGAATTTTTGGATGGTTAAAATTTTTTCCCGGTCCCTTCAAGTTCAAACTATCCAGGTTTCACTGTGCTAGATTTTTCAAAATTCCCTGTGTTTTCCCGGTTTTTTTCCAAACACCATAATTTCGCTGTTTTTCTGGTTCAGTAGAACTTTTTAAATTCAAATTCCAGGGGATATCTAAAAAAATCGAAATAGCCTAGATTCAAACAAACTCTTTTCATGAGTATCAAGGCAGCTAGCACACAATAAAACAATAACCTTGAAATATATTATTTAATATAATTACATACATTTTATATGTGATTTTTAAAACACACATACACAATAAATACATTCATAAAAAACAAGAAAAATTCAACCACAAAATATAAAAACTTAGAAAAATTAGCATACGAAATTTGCAGACTAAAGTCAGAGTTGATTAAAGCCGAGACAACACATGCCTTATATTAGGCAGCCCGCTCGCCGCCGGTGCATAATTCCCTGCTTTCTCATTTACTGTGTGTCAATAGGCTAACTACGTTGACATTCTCGGCATATGGGGTTTTAATAAATATTGTTAGATTAGGTCTAAAATAAGTACACACCCGAAAAAATTAACAATTTATAGGCTTCGAATAAGAAAAATTTACCATCTTGGACCTCTACCCACAGCTGCGGGTTTGAATCAAACAAACGTGTTTAATAGTCGCTGAAGACATCCTCAGGAGATATGAGTACACACAGGAGAACTTACCTGATGATGCGGTTTGTCTCAACTACAGTTGATTGTTTCATGCAGAGATCAAGTATTACCTGAAAACAAAGAAATAGAGCCCAAGTTAGGTATGGAAGGGCCTCTGTCCAATAAAAATATCAATAAGTCGGATTTAGGATTTAAGAAAAAAACCTTTTTTACCGGGTCTTACCTTTTTAGATAACACGCATAAAATTTAATTACTCAAATGGGATAGGGATGAGGAAGAAATAAATTGACAGGTAGTCTACCCACATTTACGTAAAAGGAGAGTGGGAAACCATTTAGGAAAAACCCACCCTCAGTAAACCCGACCGGGATTCGAAACCCCGATAACCCCATCGTCAGAAGGGCAGTCCAACACTAGAGTGACGCCTTAGACCATTCGGCCACTAAATCGGGTTGAAGTTTGAAAGATCCAGACTTTACGTTGTGACCTACCTGCGACATAGCGACAAGTGAAGATAAGATTTTCCATGTTGCTGTATTTAAGTTTTATTCGATTAGTTTTAAGGATGTAACATTAAAACGAAAACCACGAATTCTTAATTAACTATAAAAATATTCTTAACTTATCGAAACATTTTTTTATTTGAATTAGTTTTTTTTTAATCGTTTACAACACAGGCAATTTGGTTTATTCACGAAAATGTCCTGTAGGAATCTTTCTGCCAGGATGTAAATTAAAAAAGTCCCTGGATTTAAATGACTATTTAGAATAGGAAAATAAGAATTAGCTTATTTTGAAATGTATGTCAATGCGTCCCAGGCGCAAATAGTAGAGTGAGTGTTTATACTAGTCAGCGGAAGATGGTGGGTGTTATCAACTTATAAACCACAGTCTTCACAGAATGAACCACTCATTTTCTTCCCTCTCTTTCTATTTCTTACATTGGCGTCTAGGTGTGATAATGCTTAGAGTGCTTAAGTGCATCTAGTTAAGATGGACACCACTTCGCAAAATGGGTTCTAATTCATATTGCAACAAAAATGGTTCAGCTCCCCTCTCATCAATTTTGCAGGAGAGCTAAAATCTGTTTTTAAAATTATCTTAAACATTAAAATCCTTTTAAAAAAATGTGAGGCTATTAATGGTATTATTATTATTATTATTATTATTATTATCATTATTATTATTATTATTATTATTATTATTATTATTATCATTAACTTAAATAGAATTTACTTTCTATAAAAGTAAAAATACATTTTTCAGCCATAAATTAATTTAATTTGAAGAGAAGCCCTTTTTGCACACATACACACACAAAAAAGTATTTCACATTATTTCTGTATGAAAACTCATATTTCACAGTAATTTTAATATGTGAGTAATTTATACTATTTAAACACCTTTATTTTAAAAAATATATCTACTTTGTTTGGGACAAAATAATTTAATCTCCAGGAGATGTTGCCTTATGAAAACAGAGAACGATTTCAAACCATTTGATATCAATTTATTAACGTTTTAAATTTGTAATATCACCATTTTTAATTAATATAATTTCCTTTCTCTGGTTTGTATTTATTTCACCTCTTTAATATACGTTTGACTTTTTATGTCCCTCATGACAGTAAATTTGTGAACTTTCACTAAACAATTTTAATAAGCACAATACCTTTTGACCCCTATTTATCAATTCTTTAATCATTTTAACTTTCTTAAATTAATAAATTTTTTATATTTTGTTTTAAATATGGTACAAGTAATATCCTTAGTAATAATAATATCCATATTCTAAATGTATCTTAACGTAACTAAACGTGAACAATCCAGAAGTGTAGTAAAGTAATAAGTGGCGCAAAAAAATATTTAAAATTGTTATGTTATAAAACAAATCAGAATGCTATAAAAAATAAAACTTTAGCTCGCGGTTAGAGCAATCACACCCTAATAAATGTCGGAAATCTGTTTTTAAAACTTCGTACTCGTATTTTTTAAAAGGTAGTTTTCATTTATGATGGCTTTTATACCTCCTGACCACTTTGTAGTACAGTAAGAAAGAATGGAATCACCCAAAGAAAAGGACTTGGGAAGGATCTTATTTTTTATAACGCTGCAAACTTGCACAGATACAGTCTTGTTCCACTTTTATACGTACCGCTCACAAAGATGACCTTGCCAACGAACACAAGTTTTTCTTGTATCGCCACCAAGTCGGAATTAACTTTTACACCATTTTAATCACCCGTTTTATTGTGGGATAGAATGCGTTGCTTTTTTTATTTACACATGTGTAGTCAAATCCGTATCAAAAACTTTTTCGGAAAATAAATAATGAAACAACTTTTTACGTGTAGAGTTCATTTCACGTTTCACACACGCACACACATCACAGGACTGCCAGGAAGTTTATTATTACTGTTATTATTATTATTATTATTATTATTATTATTATTATTATTATTATTATTATTATTATTATTATTATTAGTGTGGGATAGAGTCCGTTCAGGCTGAGTAATTACCACCCACCATCACGTGTAAAGTTTGTGGCCAGGGAACGAATCACGGAAATCTGTGTAGAAACGTTTAAAAGAACAATCAAATGTAGGAATAGGACTGTCTGTGTGCTCGCCAGTCTGTTCTGTGTTTTCTTTAAAGTAGAAACTAGTCTTAATTTAAAGTGTCTTTTCTTAAGGCGGCCACCCCGGTCAGTAAGAAAGTATCAATCGCTGTCAGGCCACATGGCTTAAAAAAACAATTGCCTGTGTTTTTTATGGAACTAATTCTCTATTCTGTCTAAGATTATACTCCTTTTCACCCTTCACCTACAACCACCCCATGCCATGTCAATAAGAAAAAGGGGAAAGAAAACTACGAAACTTCTTATATAAAGGTAAAGAAGAAAGCTCGATGCTAGTTCTCAAATATTTTAAAATGTTCTGTTGTGGGCCTATCAAAAAATTGCTGTATTTGTAGAAGAGGCTAAATCTACATCTCTTTTTCAACAAGCTTGGTCTCATAGCTCCGCGAATATGATTAAAAAGTCGTTGAAAATGAGATAGTGTCACAATTCCACACATTTGTTTACTATTATTAAAACTCAAAACCATGGGGCTGTTAAGGAAAAAAACAACCTTTTGGAATCTTTTGAATTTATTTTGGCGTGAACCTTATTTTTAAATAACGTATCGTAAAATTAAATAATGTGTTAGAGCTGAACGTCTGCGTGGAGATTTCTCACTTAGCGAGGCGGTCCCCTTAACCAACTGATTAAATCACCATACAATTTACAAACTAGCTTAATTATAAAACAGACGAAACATTTAGTTCCACGGCCAACATTTTATCACCCATGTAATATATGACAAATTTTTCCCGCCATTTCGGGAAACATCCACATCGGTGGGCTCGCGGACTAAAACGTCAGGCTAATCTAGTCTGGTTTGCCTGTAACAGGGAGTTCAGGGTTACAGTCCGAGCTGGAAGTACTGAGAGTGGCTTCTCTTAAATTATTTCTCAATATTCCTCCACGTAAATGTGGGAACATTTCCTTTAAAAAATATACCTTATTCATCCCTATCCCATTAGCGCGATTGTAGAGCATATATCCCGGACGGATAGTAAGGCATGGCTCAAAGAAATATAATTCGGTCATTCCGGGAACCAAACCCAGTCCCCTTATTTCAGTGTGCAGATGCTTGTGTGTGAAAGGAGATAGATTGAGGGGGAGGGGGACTTGCTAGAACAGTCTATCCAGCGTAGGAGTGATGGTAAATGACTGCTATCAAAAGTTACCAGGTACATTTTCATGTATCCATTCGCCAAACCAATGATCTGCAAGATCAAGTGTTGAGCTGCTGTCACTTTTTGACAATCAAAACTTTACACAACAAACCATTCGTTTTTAGTTATGTTTTTCTTTTAAATGTTTTTTACATTACTGAAACAGGAACTTATAAAAATAACCGTTTAGATGTTTATTTTTTTGAGGAGGTACAATATAGTAATATTTGTACCTCCTCAAAACAGCAATAAGGTTTAAACCTTTGAAGATCAACTCGAATGCATCCGGTTCCACTTACAGCAGTTAACTTGTGACTGAAGAAATAAAAGAGAATAAAGAAAGGGGGAAAAAAACCACCCGATCTCAGACGAAAGAAGCCAATAAACAACAGTTTTTGTGGTATCAAAGCACTCAAGTCCTCCCTGGATGGCAGTTCCTACACAGGAAGCTTTGACAAGGACCCATTGTCGAATAGAGCGGGATATAAGGGGTGGAAGGACACCGTTCGTCTGTTTCCAACATGGCTGCCGCGCGAAACGTTCTAATGTACACATTGGGGATTATATATATGTCACACAACTGTTTTGGTATGCGAGGAACCAAATATTTAGGATCAAACAGGACATCTCTTGTGTGAAGGCACACATGTCGACATGATCGAGATGTATAACTTAATCTGTAAGCTATATAAAGTTATTTACCCTCATCGGTGTGGACGTGGTTTAAGGTCATTTGACAACAAGCATTATTAAGATATTTTTTGAGTCTACAACATTCTGGAGGGAATTTAACATAGGTGGGGGTAAGCGGGTTATCTTGTAAAAGATAGCAAGTAGAAATGTCTCAGCCCATTCTAGCAACACCGACCAGGTAAGGAATCCGCGTCCTCTTAACATGGGAGTGTCATTAGTTGGGTTTATCTGACCCTCTGCCTCGGCCTGGCATATTATGTTCGGTGTTTTTTTTTTTTTGTAATCGGTGCATTCAAAACAAAATATTTAATGAAATATACATTTCAAATCTATTTTTTGCTCTGATCAGTTCAGAAAAATTTATAAAATTAACGAGGAGAGTTATGTCTAAAAACTAACTAATTATAAATTAAGACATTGTGTTTTACAAAATAATGTAAAATAAAATTGTCGGGGTACAAAAAGAACCGTATTTTTAAATGATTAAACATTATTTATCTTACCACTTTTGAACTGATTTTACATTAAAAATTATTTTTATTTAATATCTTATAAATATTTGTTTGTGTACACTCAGAGGCGCACTCACGGGGGGGGCTTTGGGGGCTAAAGCCCTTCCCCAGAAAATTAAGAATATTACAAAAATATGATTAGCACTATGTTCGGGCAATTAATCAATTATATATAAGTATAAAAAATAATTTTGTACAGTAATTAGGGCTTTCAAAGAATACTTTTTGTTGATTTTTAACTTTACTGTAAATTTCACTTAAATAAAATGGACCTGTGATACCGTAATATTTTCTAGAAATGGTTAAAGTCTTTACTTTTTTGTAAATAAAGTTTTGAAATGGTACAGTTATTGAAATTATTATTTTAGAGCAATTATGTAAACACTATTGTATCAGGAAGAAGCAGTTGATATTATATATACCCCCACCAACTGCGAATCCTGGGTGTGAAGAAGAATGTGTAAACACAGACCTGTTAACCAGTGGCGTACACAGTGACAGGGGTAGGCCGAGGATCCGATTTTGGTACAAATTAACTTAAATATTACCATTTGCATCCTTTGAAATAAAAAAATTTCACGGGGAGAAAACCCGTACCCCCAAATTTTAGGGGGCGTCACTGATTCTCTAGCTTTATTATCCCCCTACTTAAAATCAAATTTCCAAATATTACAGTAATTGAAATATATAATGGTGCAATTATGAAAATTATTATGTAAAAAGTCCCCCCCCCCTCAGCTCAAAATTTTGGGTGCGCCCCTGTGTACACTTCATATGATTGTCTAGTTACACTAAATTTCAGAACCATACATTAATTACTTTACCTCAACAATGGTACGTGAAAATCATAAAAATAGCAAGTTTGACCCCTTAAAACTCGTGAACGGCAATGATGTGAAATAATTGAATCACTATTTATGGCTTATAATAATTATACACGGTTAGAATCTCGCAATACATTTTAAACTGTCAAATGACTTTAAGACAACAGACTCACGCAAGTCTGTATTTCCGGTGACGGGGAGGTCAAGGTTAGAATCTCGGCTGGGTCCACTTGGAGATTATTTTTCCACGTGTGAACTGTCAATGTGGTTTTCTCATCCTCTCTCAAGCTAACGTGATTCTCTAAAACTTGGCTCGTACCTACCTCTTGGATTAGGCGATTCTTTGTGTATTTTAATGGTCATCCATAAACCATGTTAGACTGTTAAAAGGGCTACATGTTACATGGATAAAGAGTGGGTACATCACAGAGTACGTAACACAGACATTATACTTGAATTATAATAATTTAAAAAATTATTGTTCATATTTACGAATATGTACGGTGTTGAAAATACAAGTTAAGCTCTTACTTTTTGTTTCCCAATATTAATATTATTTTTTAGCACCGCGTCTTACTACCCGTTAGGGTTATACGTCTATGTACTAAATTACTTTAATATGTTTGAGATAAGGAAGGTTTAATTAGAGCACGTTCACCCACATTTGCTTGGAAGTAAAGTGGAAAACCATTTGGGGAAAATTACCCTCAGTGCACCCGATCGGAATCAAACCCTGATCTCCACGTCTTCGGGGGTCTAGTCTAACATGAGAGTAGCACGTTAGATTATGCGGCCAGCGAAGCGAGGGATATTATTAATTAAATAATGTCATTCCCTTTTGATGTGAAAAGCTAGGTAACACAGGTTGGAGGGGGAGAGGGGACAGTCTACTTGGAGTTACATGGAGGGAGAGGGTCGAAAAATAGTAAGGAAAAATTCGTGATTAGAAAAGAGTGAAAATTTTAAAATAAAAAGAGCACCTCAGTACATCAAACCTTGACCTTCCTCGTCACCAGCGAGTCAGATAAGATGGAGACTTACGCCACTGTACGGTCCAATTACCATGAAAGGTATCATATGACCATAGTGTGGTCCAGCAGTCAGCAACCTAGAGACAGCCGACTGATATTATCTGGTCCATGAAAGCTTTAGCAAACAAACAATTGTGTTCATTAAAAAAAAAAGACTAATAAGTAATAACTATAACAATAAAATAAATGAAAAGTTGAAATTTTGCTATAGAAATTTTTTTCTAAACCGGCCCATCAAAATTTAAAAAAAAATCCATATGACCCACGATGTCAAAATGGTTGCTGACCCCTGGTGTAGTCAGTCAAGTTAAGAGTGATAAGATTATAAGTTACCTTCCAGTGTAAACGGAGTGTACACTAGTACAAACGATTAACCATTAAATTGAGGGATGTCTACTTTCCTTTCGAGCGACGCCCACACAAAACACATAGGCTAGAACTTTCCCCTCGTCTTTTTCTTCCAACGAGGACGAAAGTTCGGGGAACTAATCTCCACCAGGCGAAGTGAGGGGGATTTCACCAAAATTATTCTCTACTCCTCCTACTCCTCTACGCAAACGTGGGTACATACACTCCCTCTAAATTATAACTTCATCATCCATACCTCAACAATGTAAAAACGTGGATGGCCCGGATGGAGTAGTTAAAAAACAATGTTTGGTAGAGTGATTTTAATAATTTAAAAAACTAGAAGTGGTGAGAATTGGAACAAAAGAAGTACAGCACAATTTTGTTTTTTCACCCACTCGATATTTTGTAAAACAAGGACGGACGGACGAACGCACAAGGGAGGCCTGCCTGGGATAAAAGCTTGTTTTAATTGATTAATGGACTGCATTGTGTCCTTTACAAATCTCTGCGATCTCGACTTGAAACCAAGCTTAGAACGAAATCCCCAGTTGGGTTCCTTTGTAAAAAAATCTCTTGTGAGCAGATAGACTCTTAAAAATAGGCTCTCGAGCTTTCCAGGTTAAGGGGAAATCTTAATAGCCTGTATTCTCCCCTCCCTCTACCCCCGCTCCAGCCTGATAACGCGTAAGGCTAGATCAATGCTATTAACCATTTACAGTAAAAGTCCGATAATCCGGCACGTCCTGGACTTGTGCAATGTTGGATTACCAAATATGCCGAATTATCGGACTATATCGGTGTAGTGCGGTAACAACTAGGGTTGTGCGAGTACTCGAAAATTTGAGTTCGAGTCGAGTTTTAGTAGCTGATCGAACTAAACGATTTTTACAGAACTCAAAAAATTTGAGTACTAGGAATTTTCGATTTCTTCTCTCGAAATTCCTGGTTTAATTAATTTTATTTCGTGCTAAGACATAATCTCATAATAAATAGAGTACCTACCTCAATCTTTCCTTCTGTTTTATTTAAAAAAAGTATAAATTTAAGTTAAATTTATTTGAAAACTCGGATTTGTGTGATTATAAATTAGTAGCGTCCGGGGCGTCTCTGGACAATTTGACCTTTTACCTTTGACCCCGATTGGGAGAAAGTGTGTATTGTGATGATTACGTTATATCAAAATGCTGTGTGTGATGTCGCAACCGGGTTATTTTTTAGTATGTGACGTAATACACCTCTGGGTCATTGGGTTGTTTTGTAGGGTGTAATTGTGCTGGTTTATTTTGTCAAACTTGTTCGTTCCTGTCCCATGTGTTCCAGAGAGGAGGGTTTTGGGGAGTTTTTTATTGGTGTGGGTGTTTTTTATTTTGTTATTGGTGTGGTTTTTTTATTTATTGGTAGGGAGTAGCGTGTAGTCTCGGGTGTCGTGGCACGCATCCCGGTGCGGTGGGAAACGGTCCGCATCCTTCCCTGCCGGTGAGTGCGGGAGCATGCAGGAGTAACCTCTTGCGCCGGCCATTTAGCTAGAGTGTGAGAAATGGTTCCAGCAGCAAGACTCTGAATCTATTTTGGTGTCACAACCCTCCCCCTTCCTCTTACCACATCTATGTGGTAATGGGTTTTTCCGGTGACGTCATCGCAACCCTGACATCAGTTTGGCGGCTCGACAAGACAAGTCAAGACAGGAATAGATCACGACCATGAATGATGTGACAATAGGATTTCCCCTGATGACTCATACCTGGCGCCGGCTTGGCGACTCAACATGTCGAGACAGCAATACATTGTGACCTTGAAACTGTGAGGTCATTACCTGTTCATGCTTTGTGCTAGTTTGCGGCTCGATAAGTCAAGACCCTATTGATTACCCTACGTGTAAGGGACAAACAGGTTTTGCGTGAATAAAACACGATAATACAAACATATATTTATTATACATTAAAGGTTTCACAGACATACATAATATTTATTATACACTTTTACAGGAATGAGCATATATTCGTTCATACGTTTTTATACAGTGTCTCTTAGATGTGTCAGTAACATTGATTTTAGTTCAAAATCCAAAATGTAATAGTCCAAGTCAATGACTTGACGTGTATATAGGTAGCACTGATAAGATCCAGGTTTCTGATGTGTGTTTCCACCGTAGGCTGTTCAAGATCGATGATATCCGCTGATTCTGTTAGCGTGCCGCATACATCCATTACGAGTGTGTCAATCAAATCGTTGCAATATCGTGAGACGTTTGGTGCATACGGGCTGGTAGACTTAATTTGCGAATCGGTACATACAGTCGCAAGACCTTTTCTTACAATTTTGTGCGGTATCTGTATGTATCTTTCCGCAGCCTGTCCGGTGACCATCGTTTTCAAAAAGTCAAAATTAACGTCGTTCCAGTTGCCGTAGTTTATGGTGATCCCGCGAACCCCTACTAGGACTGATATTTACTTTATAAATACAATAATGCTTGTAGCTTTTCACATTAAAACCCAGCGCAAATGCAGGTACATCCCTTTCAAATGATAATAACCACTAATTTTATTATTCTCGTAGCGTGTCTCTTTAATTTAACATTTTAATTTCAACTCATTCGGACAAAGTTATCAAGGTTCGAATCCATGTTACCACACATGGCGAACGCTGAAACACAACAAGATGTTTAACTAGGGTTTGTTTGAGAAAAATCGGCCCCTGAATGAGCGTTAATAACCACATCTGAGCCGGAGCCTTCAGAGGGCTACGACACGATGTGTCAAGATGACTTTCCTGTGGCATATTAAGTTAAGGGGTGGGCGCGTTAGTGACTCTTCAAGAGGTCATTGCTACCCGCTTCACCATTTATAACAAGTTTAGGGTTAACGACTCTCGCTAAGGGTTCATTGGTACTCTCCAGGTCAGTTGCGACATCAAAGTTTCCTTTCCCAATGTGTCCTACGCCCGAGGGATTTGACACAAGAGGAGGAGTGGTGGAGTGAGGGGTAAAGTGAAAGGGGGTCAGGCTCTCCGCCCTCACGGCATTGATCACCGGCAGGGAAGGATGCGGACTACACGCTACCCCTACCAATAAATAAAATAAACTCCCACACCAATAAATAAATAAAAACACCCACACCAATTAAAAAACTCCCCAAAACCCTCAGCCTACCTGGGACACAATGAGCACAAATAAAAAAACAAATGGGACAAAATGAGCAAAAAATCAAATGGCCAAATTGGACGGGGTCAAAGGTCAAACTGCCCCGAAAGGCCACCCACGCTACTTAAATGTTTTCACAAAAAAATATACCTTTAAGAATTAAGTTTGTGTTTATTTATGTTTTATGCATGGATCTTTTACAGAAATTCAACTTGAAATATTTTTTTTGTACAAATATTGGTCTAAGCTACTCGAACTAAAAAGTTTTTATACAAACTTATTTTAAACTAAACTCGAAGTGAAAAATGCCCACACGCACACCCCTAAACGAGGAACATAACTTTGAAAACGGTCATGATCATTATGCAATGTAATAAGTTATGTATTGATAAAAAAAAAGATTCAGTGACCGAATGGCCAAAGGCATCGCTCTCGTGTTGAGCTGGTCTGCTGATGACGGGGATATCGGGTTCAAATCTCGGTCAGGTTTATCGAGGGTGGTTTTCCCAAAAGGGTTTCCCCCTCTCCTTCCACAAAATGCGAGTAGATTACCTCTAAAATGCTTCCTTCCTCATCCCTACACCGTTAGAGTAATTATCATATAGGGGTATAACCTGAAAAAAATATTGTGCTACCCACATGTATAAAAGTATTTCTATTCTCACCTTTTCTAGTCGACTCATAAGGCCCATTTTGGTGTATAGTTAGTTTCACATGTTTTCAGTTCCATTATTTTAACGTTATCAACACTTTTGCTAGATTAAAAACAATTTAAAGAACAAGACACACAATCACGAACAAGCTCTGTAACACAGAATGACGTACAATCTCAAAAATGTGAACAAAGACTGACTGGCAGACAAATGAACTGGCGTGAGGCCAAAATACGAGAGGTTGGGATGGGGAAGGGAGGGAGGGGGTCTACCCATGCCGGACTAACGGGTGCCGGATTATCGAACCTTTACTATATTTTGATCTGAGGATTGTGATATTTACTGTGAAACATCGCTGAAAATGAGCTAATAGCAATTTTCATAATCAATTCTCAAAGTATTAGTTCAATAGAAATACGTCGATACCTTTTACCCTCAATTTTGAATCAACAAACCTAATACCAGTTTCAGCGGCCGCATGTTCTAAGGCATGGCTCTCGCAATATACTAGACTGCCGATGACAGAATGATCGGGGTTCGAGCCCGGTTGGGTGTACTGAGAGTGGTTTCCCACTCTCCCTCCACGCAAATGAGGGTACACTTCCTCTAAATTAATCCTTTCTCGTTTCTAACACATTAACGTAATTAGTACATAGGTGTGTAACCCGAACAGGTAATAAAACGCGGTACTAGATAGAACAAAAAACACTTCTTAAATAACGCGGGATTTCCAGACGTCGTCTATGC
The DNA here is from genome assembly GCA_033556935.1 of Timema podura. NCBI lineage: Eukaryota > Metazoa > Arthropoda > Insecta > Phasmatodea > Timematidae > Timema > Timema podura. The sequence continues at coordinate 74,400,887 of JAVRXN010000003.1, read as the reverse complement.
GCTAAGGTAGCGGCCCCCTTAAACCAGGTCTCTAAGTACAAAGTACCACAACTTGATATATATACTGATTATAATAATTAATTTCAATCATTATCTTCCCACTCGTCTGAACTTATCTTTCATTTCACTGCCCAATTATCTGATTAGACTCACGCCGACTTCCACACATCCCGCGGCGAGTGTAGTCTACGAGACAACAATGTGGAAAACGTTCTCTTGTGTGTGTTCTATCCGCCTGGCGGGCATTGTCTGGCAGCAAAACAAAGGTAACAGTGACAAGTCTTTTATCCGTGTTGGTTATTAATAAATATTGCCAGTCATTTCTAATCAAACCCGTGATCTTTTGTTTAGCAATCCTATTATCACAGTACGTCTGTCACCGCCACTTTATCTTGTGTTTTAATGAGTGTATTAAGGCGCGGGAATAGTCGAGCATAGATAATTTACTAACGCCAGAAACCAAGTGATTTTATAAAGTTACCAGGTGGAGCTGTTCAACATTAGGAGAAGAAACAGGGGAGGAGGAAAATACAAATGACAATACAATTTGTGTTGTGACTTCCCCTTACCGCTTACATTAGATAATTCGATTCATAAAAGCCATTATAAGCTCCAACACTAGATAACATTTTTTCCCAAGCATTTGGTTTGTTTGATCAACCAAAAACCCGTTTCCAAGGCCACATGGTCTAAGGTGCTACTCTCGCAATAGACTAGACTGCCAAAGACGGGGAGATCGGGGTTCAGTCCCGATCAGGTGCAATGAGGGTGATTTTCCCTAAATTAAATTCCATTCTCCTTCCACGCAAATTCCGGCGCACGTCCTCTAAATTAAACCTTTCTAATCCCTAACACTTATTAATTCTAACCAGGTGTAATGTGCATAGTGATATATAGTGCCCAATGGTGGCCTACTGAGTAGGTGAAGGGGCTGGGGAGGCGGCATCTTATTATATTAACAATATTCCAACGGCACGCGTCGTATCTGCCCCAGACGTCCTTGGTTCGGATCCGGACCGGTTTAGTATACAACCTGATCGTCCTTGATTCTCGTGCGTTAGTTTACAAATCGGCGCTAGAATTTTATATATTGTGGTCGACCTTGGTGGTCTTGGGGTTAAATGCTCGCCTCAGGCTTGATGTTTGTGGGTTCAAACCCAACAGGGGTCAACGGATTATTCTTGAGCGATGAAATCCGTAGCACAACTTCCTCCTGATGGGAAGGAAAGCCGTGGGCCCCATGTTGATTATTGGATGTAAAAGAACCCTAGAAGGTATGTGAAAATACCTTTCCCAGCAAAATTGATAGGCCCTTTTTTTCTGGCTGATATAAATTATGGTGTGCTGATATCATCAGCTTTCAGAAAGTGCACGTTATATACATCAAATAAATCTGATATATTTTATGTCCGGGTATCAGGTAGTTTTACGTTCCATACCAACGGTTATAATGGTTTTGATTCAAAATAAAGGTAACAAATTAATAATTCGGGTTTAATCTATTCAACATTTTGTTGTATCCCCAATGGATACAAAGGATTTTCTAATTAAATTCGAGTACGTTTGACAATAAAATCTTTGGTAAGATAACACAGAGATCCAAAACAACACAGATAACACAATTAAATACAGAATTTCAAGGTACTTTTATATCTTAATGATGGTTACTTCAATGTAAAACAATTATGAAGTTCTTTGATTGATTACAGATATATGTTACAAGTGTGACATTTAGTCGAGGCTTTTAGAGAACAGTTTGTACATAGTATCGCTCTCATGTTTGGTATCATCTCCTCTTTTCTTTCCAAAATCAGGGCTCTATATAGCCCTAGATTTAATTGCTTTATGGAACAAAATATGATTTTCAGAAAACTTTAGAAGATTCCACATGTAAAGATTCTATTGGGAGTTACATATTATTTCTTAGTGACCTTCTAGAAGTTTCCACCATTAAGGATATTTACCCTTTTCTTATGTGGGGCGTTTCCCAGTACAGTCTTATGAATACAATTTGATCATTACAGCAACAATATTTGATCATTGAATATAAACAATATCAAACATCAATTATTTGGGTTAATACACCTGATTCATAATGAATTCAATACACTTCCAGCTACTTACATCAATATATTACAACTTGTTGTGGTTCACATTTAAAAAACTGATAATTGTTGATTAAAATTGGGTTGGGGTTACTATACCCCCTCTATATCCTTTGACTGCGCGAAACTATCCCACGCCCATTCTGTCTGATGGCTTGACCGCGAGTGTTGCTCCGATATCAGCTTCGAGGTCTCCTGTCACCCCCGCAGCCAAAGCAGGAAGGGTCTTGCTAAAAATCGACTAAGGTCACTTTCACTGCCTTAAAAAAAACTGCACCTCTGACCGGGGAGATATTGTAATAATATCCTGTTATTAACTGGTAGTTTTTATGTCAAGATTGAGAATCCTAAAAAATCAAAAAGGTATTTTACCCTGGTTTGAGAAAGTGAGAAAAAGTGAAGATCCTTACGTCCTTCAGTGTGGCTCATAAATTCTGCAAAAGTTTAACATTAAATGTATGGGCCGTGCGGAAACATAAAGACATGAAATAGTGTTTTTGGGGACGAGTGGGAGAAACGGGGAGTAGAGAGGGGAGGGGTCAACATTTTGTGAGAGAATTATAAATACAAATAAATATTGGCAATTAGAGATGGACATCTTTCGGGAAAATGTTAAGATTATTGAATAACAGAAGAAGGGAATGTATAGTCCAATTTTTATAAGAAGAAACTTATTTGAGAGCTAGAAAATATATTATAGCTACTTTCCGTATTCATACGTCAAGCTATGCTGTATGCAGCTGTAACTTTTGATATATATTGTTAGTACCTATAAAATAGTTAATATTATCAACTTTGAGATCAGATAAAAGTTTGTATTTTATAGAAGGCTCTTTCTATTGAAAATGAACTGTATTTGTATAGTCTTTGATTTTAATATTGAAATATGTTTGGTCTACCTACAGCGCACCCAACGTTAGTAACAATTCAACCACCAAGCGCTGTTGTCGATATATGAGTGCGAGGAAAAAAACTGGAATCGCTGTCATTGCTTTATTGTAACTCATTTGATAATGTTTCTGGTGTTAGCGTCCTCGGGAGGAATTAAATTTGAACTATAATGATTGCACTTATTCCATTTAAATAGCTGGAACTTTTTAAAAAAACAAAAAGTGGAAATTTTCCAAAACGGTAAATATTCCACCTCTAGTTAATATTATGTTTGAGACATAAAATGTTACCAGCATAATGAATGTTTAAACTATTTGTTTTATTGTGTTGTATAATTATTTTAAATCCCCCCTCAACTCCCCTTCAGGCGGTCCCCTGGATGTATCCCCCTCCCCCTTATCCATCTGCTGGACCACTACCCTAATCTGTTTCCAAACGCGAGGAGCTGTTTTTGTTTTTTTTAACACGGGGCGAGTTTTTTTTACACTGCCGATGAGTTAGTTCTATTCCTCACGTCTCCATAGTTCACACGCTCCCACGATTTTGTCTGGTTACAATCCAACTGTAAACAGCCAGCAGTTCCTCCTTGTAAACAAGGATCCTGTTGCTACGTTCCTGCATGGCAAATGACTGGAAACAACGGAAAGTGCTGTGCTGTAATGTGCTATTGTTTTTTGGATTGTTTACGAGCATTCATGGACACACTTTAAAAAAACTCTCAGAGGCGCATTCATTCAACTATAAACTTTATGAAATAGGTTATCAAAACAATATACTTGTTACTCCCAGGCTGCGCATCAAATCTACATCTAACAAGACTAACATGTATCGAGACCTGCCGCCATAGACTTGTTATTTCTAGACTGCGCGTCATATCTAAAGCCAATAGCACCAACATGCACTGAGATCTGCAACAATAAACGTCATACTCGTAGATTGCGCATCAAATATACAGCCAACTAAACTCATATGTAATAGGACCTGCAACTATAGACGTAATACTCCTAGATTGCGTATCAAATCTACCAGCGGGGCCGACATGTAGCTAATTATACATGCAAAAAGATACTTATTACTCATAGACAAACATAAAATCTACTTCCATCAGGACAAATATGCACCAAGACCTACAATAATAAACAGAACAAAATGTACCAATACCCACAAAAAATAAAATTACTACTCCTAGAATGCGTTTAAAATATACAGCCAACAGGACGAATCTGTGCCGATACCTGCAACAAAATACGTATTTCTTATGACTGCATATAAAACCTACAGCCAATAGGACCAACATGTAGTGAAATATGTAACAATATACTTAGTACTCCAATAGTGCGCCCCAAACCTACAGTAAACAAGGCCAGCTTACACTGCGAGCCACGACACTTTTGCCTTTGGTGACGTCACTGTCATCAGATTCCAGATAAGTGAAAGTGATGGCTGTATAGTAGTAAATGTCTGTGTAGGTACAGTAAACCAAGTTAAGTCACAATCACAAACAGCTGCTGATCACTCAATAGCTAGGCATGAGCAGTTTAATATCAATAAGTCTATATATATTTTTATTAAAAACTCCCATTAACAGCAATAAAACAACTTTAACCTAGCGTTAAAAGTTTTTATAAACTCCCCCTCACCTATTTCCTGGAGTTCCATTTAAAAATTTTAAATGTTCATACTTTTATATTTGTTTGGAGTGTATCGTTCGTTATCTGCTTAGCGAATTTCAGTTCTCTGCCCCACAGAGAAGTAAAGTAATTGAATGAATTAATCGGTTTGGAAAAAAATGATACTCTAATTTCATCAGTTAAAAACAGCTTTTAATGGGGGGGGGGGGGGGAAGTAACAAAAAAATGAAAATACGTTTTGAAATTAAAACACAAAACTAGTTATGTTAAGGAAAAATTTCGTTTTCTCAAATAAATTTCTATGCACGATTCGGGCCATCAATTCCCACTAAAAGTTCGGTTAGTTTTCCAAATATTCGTCTGCACGTACAGTAGCCATACATAAAAATAATAAAGTGTTGTTATAAAAATTATTTGAAAAAATATATATTTAAGGATTTAAAATGGCTTCTGAGTAGTATTAAATCTGAGTCTCTTTTTTTAGTGCCACAAAAACTTCCCTATGAAATAATGACATTCACTCTCTCTTGATGTGTAAGGTTACGTAACACAGGTGGAAGGGGCGGGAGGGGAGAGGGTAGGCCAAATGTCTACTTGGTGTTGGAAAAAGACGAGGGGAAAGGGGGGGGGGGTGTCAAAAATGTAGGAAAAAAGCGTTACGTGGTCTATGCATGACATCTTGACCTTGCGACCCTGTGAATACTCGAGAGCATACAGTAACGGAACATAAAGGTTTGTGAGGGGCGTGGGATGTCGTGGGATTTGTCAGATTGTCTGCTATGCACTTCCCTAAAGAGGGGTGGGATGACACGGAGTAATGACTGCCTCCCTTCCCCCCTTTATCAACCGTTACATCCAACAAACTGCATGCAGTACCGACTGACAGGAGTGGGGACATTCCTTACTGATTCGCCTGCTTGGTTCAAACACGAGGATAGATATATTTGAGGGAGAACTAGCTACTAGCACTCCTCTTATGGACTAAAATAAAGTGAGCCATTTTTTATTGGAATTTACAGGGAAAGCTACCCTACAATAGCTTGGTGGGAGCCATAAAAATATAAACATTTTTTAGTTTTTGTCAACATTGATAGCATTTTAATATTTCATTGTGTTATTCTATAGGTATGATAATATTAATTAATATTATTAGGTGTTCTGTCTTACAACAGGTCCATTTCTTTTGTCAGTGCCAATGCACCCTGTCCTTTGCCTCCTCCTTCAGCTTGCAGAATGTTCTTCTTTCCTTCAATTAATCCAATATTTAAATCCACATCCTAAGCTCCTCTTTCCTTCCATGACGTCGTGCAGAAGACAGTTCTTTCTAAGGATGTGTTCAATCCAGTTTGCTTTGTACCGAAGAATCACATCCAAAATTATTCTCTTCTCACCCACTCTTCTTAGGACTTCTTCATTTGTCACCCTGTCTGTCCCCTGATCTTGTCAATTTCTCCAGCTCCCCATTTCAAACCTCTTCAAGTATTTCTTTTCCATCTTCATGAGAGTCCAAGTTTCTGCTACATACAGCACGATGCTCCAAATGTATCATTTCGTCAGTTTCTTCTTCAGTTCCAAGCTCAACTTACTGGTCAGCAGTAACCTCTTCTTGTTGAAATCTTCCTTGGTCATGGCAAAACTTGACTTAATTTCCTCCGTACAGTCGACATATTTTGTCAGCAAACCTCCCATGCACTTGAATTACTCTGTTTTCCAACGCTTGATTTACAATTAATTTGATTTACAATTAATTTTTTCTAAGGATATATATCAAAAGTTACAGCTTCAGATCACATGTGACTTGACGTATGAATAAGCGAAAGTAGATATAGTCGCCATTTAATAGGTACGTAATAAATACAATAGTAATGTTTTTGTATACTCGTGTTATTGGAGAGTATTAACAAATTGGTTCTAGTATAGGTATAGACAGCTTTGTAAAAATATATGCCAGTACAGTATGAACCTAAAGTTAAGGAAGAAAAATATCGAAATGAATGAGAAATGCTCATCGCTGGCTATGACGTAGTGATTTTATATTCATACCTTTTATCAAATGATTTAGCTAAAACATTTTTATTTAATCAATTTCAATTTCGATTTACATTAATTTAATTTAACAAATCGGGAACAAATTAAGTCTTGGACATTATTTTTTACTTCTGTGGCTGTCTTGAATTCATGGACGAATGATAACCTGATAATGAACCCTCTTTGACTACTGACATACAGACGGTTTTAATTGAATGGAAAAACCTTTTAGAGCAGATTAAAACTTATTACAGAGTATTCTGAAAATTGAAAAACGACACCTGGGCACGGGAATCAAACCCGGTACCTTTGGCTTAGTACGTCAATGCTCTAACCACTGATCTATCTATGAATAGTCCCAAGCCCATGGTCATTCTTCACTCATATTTTAAGGCAGAGTCTATGATGGACGTGCGGAAATCGTCGGCTACAAATGTGTAATTTTATTAGAATCACGAGCTATCAGATAACGCAGCCACCTTCGACTCGGTAGTTGGCTTATTGCGGCCACTTGTACCATTATTATAATTGTAAGGGATTGCATATTTAAGAATCAAATAGCCAAAGCTATTATTGATGCTCTTAGTGAGGATTACTCCATCTAGATATCATATTCTTAATCCAGAGTAGACAATATAGGCACTTAGTATTATATGTACATTTAAATGGTCAAAATATTGTAGTTATTTGAAGACAGAAAAATGAAAAAACAAGGGGGAAAAATAATGCGCTTAAAAAAACGAATGTTCGTCAATTACGTCATCAAAAGAAAAACAGGAAACAAGCGCATCCATTGCACACACCTCATTAAGAAAAATATATAAGTTTTTTGAAAAATTACTAAAAGTTCCCCTTCCACCCCTCATGTCCATTAAATCATTAAAGTTAGGTGTACTGTGAAATTTAGTCGTTCTAAAAAATTGGGTTACGGTTCTAAAAAGTTTGGAAACCAATGCCTTATAGTTAAGTTAGTTTGTTAGCCATGTGCTTGTATTATAATCAGTTCAGAACGTTCACATTAAATAAGTAAATATCCCTAATGCTGAATTAAAATGAAGATCATCTACGGTTTAAATCTTTACATGTATCTTTTTAGTGCGAGTTCCTGTTTTGAAAGGTACGTGTCCCAAATACCGGTAACACAGTTTGAACGCCCCCCCCTCCCCTTTTCTACCCACATTCTCACCACACATTAACACTGCAATAATGGCTACCAAGTTATCCATAAGACATCAACACTTGCTAAACAAACAAACAAACAAACTGTTAACGTACGAGGATCGAAACAAGGAAGTCATTAAAATAAGAACGGATATTTTTATTAGTATACTTTAGTGCCAGTAATGGCTATCATAGACTAAGTAGGCTATAGAGAACCTACGAGGGAAGGATGAGGAAGGTGCCAGCACCAACATTAAACTATATAGTACCAACATAAACTATATAATCCAGGAAGGCCGACCCGTGGCCTTTTGAGGTTGTTCGGTGCAGCCTTTATGCAAATTTTGTCAACCATGTATCTTCATCGTTTTTAAATTACATATTATCATACGACGTGGATTTGCTCAAGTAGAATAAAAATGTCTTTATTTTTAAAACATTAACTTTTGTTAAAAATAATTAACGACTCTTGGCGATATGATCCATCTATGTGAAGCATAACCTATTTTCCATGTTATCTTTAGCAGGATTTATGAGTTTTATCGAAGGACGTACTGAAGCGCCCCTTGGTCCCACTTTCTCAAATAAGGGCACAATACATATCGTGTATTTCAGTCTCTACAATCCTTAAAAACTAGCAGTAAAGAACAGGAACATTTTTAAAAGATCTCCCCCAACCAAGTTGTAGTTTTTTTAAATGACAGTGAAAGCGACATTGGCATATTTCTTTCTAAGAAGGAAAATTGTCCAAGGGGGACGCAATGAGGGTTGCAAGAAGCCCTCGCAGCAGCCATTGGAAAAACACTCGCAATCACACCACCATACAGATTGATGTTAGACGCTCGCAATCACACCACCATACAGATCGGACGTATGTTAGACGCTCGCAATCACACCATCATACAGATTGAACGTATGTTAGACGCTCGCGATCACACCACCATACAGATTGAACGTATGTTAGACGCTCGCGATCACACCACCATACAGATTGAACGTATGTTAGACACTCGCAATCACACCACCATACAGATTGAACGTATGTTAGACACTCGCAATCACACCACCATACAGATTGAACGTATGTTAGACGCTCGCGATCACACCACCATACATATCGGACGTGTCTTACACACTCGCGCAGTCCCTCCAACTCAACCTTCATTATTTAGTACACTCATTCTTTTAAAACAAGAACCAAAGTGTGGAATAAATTAATCCTAAGTATTATTTTGTGATCTTTAAATTTATGTTATCTTTAATTTAAACCCGCCTCAGTGGCGTAGTTGGCTAACGCGCTAGTCGTGTTGAGCTCGACCACCGAGGACGGGGAGATCGAGGTTCGAATCTCGGTCGGGTGAACTGGGGGTGGTTTTTCCTAAATGGTTTTCCACTCTCCCTCCACGCAAATGCGGGTTCACTTCCTCTAAATTCAACCTTCCCAATTCCTAATCCATTAGAGTAATTAGTACTTAAGCGTATAACCCGAACGGGTAGTAAGACGCGGTGCTAAATATTATTATTATTATTATTTAATTTAAATGTATGTTATTTTTCAGTTAAATTGGACCCAGTCTAATCGTTGTTAGGAAACGTGAAACTACCTGGAGCTCGAACACAATATACTCAAATATTTAAATCTAGCGCTGAGACTGACGCATGTGAATCCAGGGCGATCAGGCTGTGTGCTAACCCGGTCAGGATCAGAACCAAGGACGCCAGGACGGGTACTACCGCGCACCATTAGAAGTGGAAAACCACCCTCAGTACAACCGACCGAGATTTGAACCCCGATCTCCCCGTCCTCGGCAGTCGAGCTCAACACTAGCGCGTTAGCCAACTACTCCACGGAGGCGGGTAACTGTTTGTTCACTTACCTCTCAACCTATGCCTTGCTCTATATTTGTTTTTTCCAGCTCTCCCCCAGTCTGTATCTCCTAGAGGGGGTGTTAGCATGTTCTGAGGGGCGACTGTTGTTTGCCGTGATATTAGGTTAGTAACGGGGCTCCAAACCCTTAATAACGATGGGGATATGGCCGAGATATTGGCGCATATAAAAATGAATGAAGGCCACAGTTTCAATATTTTTGGGATATTTGGCTTTTTACCTTCCCGTCTTTAGAGTTGTGCGTCACCAGACGATTTCAACGACTGCCTCTTCGAGTAGTTGTGTTTTTAGTAGGACACCTCAGCTCGGTAGATAGCGACTCTACCTACTGAACTAAGGGTTCCACGTTCAATTCTTGGCGTGGTATAAAAAGGTATCATTGATAAAATTGGGGCTTTTCGTTTCACAGTGATGAATTGCCAACCGGGGGAAAGAGTGCTGTGTTTATTCAAGAATTAAGTTAGTTTGTAGGTCGTTTGCTGATATAATTAGTTCAATAAGCTCATTTTAAAACACCAAAAATGTATGTAGAGATATATATAATTTTTTTTACATGCATCGCGTACTACTACACCGTCTGGGCTGCTCACATATTTATACTAATGGGAAGAGTTTAATATAGTGGAATTTATATACTGTGCACCCAAATGTGTTTATAGGGAAAGTGGAAAATCATTTATGATAAAGCTTCTTAGTATCCCCGGCCAAGATTCAAACCTATACTACCCCATCACCGTTAAACCAGACATGACGAGTTTATCGCCTATACTCGTGTGCCACCATAGATTATGGTTTATCTGTTTTTCCAAAGTTTTCCAAACAGTTGGACATCTCGATTATATTCTTACACGCCAAGATGTCGGCCTCACGTTTTCTTTTATTTGTCCTTTGCTTCAAAATGTTCGCGCCGTGCAAAGCGTCGACCGTTTCTTCTTCTGTCTGTGGCCTTCTAGCAACATCTCCTCCGACCCCTCGCCCCTCTATCCGTCTCTATACCTCCTCCCACATCATTATCCGCATGTGTTGTCACATGTCCTCATAACACTCCTCAAATAACTTTCCCCCGAGATCATGAGAAGAAATTTTGCGACAAATATTGCGATGTCATCTCTTCTTATACAATATTATTAGATAATCGTAATATTCTTCAACAGGGGAGTGTTGGAACCACAGGGTGTTAGCTACAGGAGAATTGTTAGAACCACAGGGTGGGTGTTAGCTACAGGAGAATTGTTAGAACCACAGGGTGTTAGCTACAGGAGAATTGTTAGAACCACAGGGTGGGTGTTAGCTACAGGAGAATTGTTAGAACCACAGGGTGTTAGCTACAGGAGAATTGTTAGAACCACAGGGTGGGTGTTAGCTACAGGAGAATTGTTAGAACCACAGGGTGTTAGCTACAGGAGAATTGTTAGAACCACAGGGGGGTGTTAGCTACAGGAGAATTGTTAGAACCACAGGGTGGGTGTTAGCTACAGGAGAATTGTTAGAACCACAGGGTGTTAGCTACAGGAGAATTGTTAGAACCACAGGGTGTTAGCTACAGGAGAATTGTTAGAACCACAGGGGGGTGTTAGCTACAGGAGAATTGTTAGAACCACAGGGTGGGTGTTAGCTACAGGAGAATTGTTAGAACCACAGGGTGTTAGCTACAGGAGAATTGTTAGAACCACAGGGTGGGTGTTAGCTACAGGAGAATTGTTAGAACCACAGGGTTAGCATATTCAGCCGCGCTTTGAACCCAATGGGTCTGTATCGAGTCTATTGAACCCTGGCCTCTAAACTCGTTTACAATAATAAATATGTTTAAATTAAATGTGTATCCCGCACCGGTGGGGAAAGCGTACAAATACGTCAGTCTCACCTTGTCTGGTTTGCCGGTGAAGGGGTATGGTAGAGAGGGGAGGGATTTCTCCAAAATTGTCTCTCTCTCTCTCTCTCTGCGGGTACAATTCCTATGCAATTCTATCTAATTCATTCCCACCGCGTTAATGTAAACAAGCGGGGAGCTCGGACTAGTGTTAAGACGTGACTCACGGAGAAAAATAATTACTACGCTTAAGTGCCAGAACTGACTATCAGTGGGCTAGACCGACTGGTCCAGGGGATTAGGATGAATATTGAATGGTCCAAGGCAGAGTTTTCTCCACCGGTGTTCCACGGCACATTGGTGTGCCGTGAGGGTTGGGAAGATCAAAAAGAAGCGAGTAAAAAAATTTGAGGAGTAGAAATACAACTTTTTTAAATCCATAGTAAATATATATTTTTTCAAGTAACACAATTATTATTAAAATTTTAGTTTTAAAATTATTTTTTTAGTAATTGTTACTACTTGTTCGGGTTATACGCTTATGTTCTAATTACGCTAGAGATTAAGAAAGCTATGTTTTGAGAAAGTGTACCCGCATTTGCGTGAAAGGAGAGTGTAAAACCATTTTGGAAAAAACATCTTCAGTACACCCGACCTAGATTCGAACCTCGATCTCCCCGTCATCGGCAGTCTAGTCCACTGCGAGGGTAGCGCGTTTGACCACGCGGCCACCGAGGCGGGTTAAAACACAATCTCAATAATCGCTATCTTAACGATCAAGTCTTTCTTTAAAACCCTGATGGTGTGCCTTGACAATTTTAGCGCCATGTTCAGTGTGCCGTGAGTTGAAATAAGTTGGAAATCACTGGTCTAAGGCGTCACCCTCGCAGTAGACCAGACTGCCGATGACGGGGAGATCAGGGTTCAAATCTCGGTCGGGTGTACTGAGGGTGGTTTCTCCTAAATGAGTTTATACTTTCTCTCTTCACGCAAATGCCGGTGATTAATTTATAATCATCAAAAATCCGAACGGGTAAATAATACGCGGTGCTAAAATAAAAATAAAAGTATGTAAATAATTAATACTTAATAAATGTCACTTATCGTGGGAAGAACTAATGCGAAACAAGTGTTAGTTTTATTGTGTGTGACAAGGGATCGAACCCCGGGCTATCGATCAATCAGCAGTACATCCAGCCTTGACTAGTTTGCGAGCGAATGTAGCAGTTGTCCCCACCGAGAATAACCCGTGACTTATTGAAAGGTTGACGGGTGGTATTGCAAGGCCTCCCTCCTGCCATCTTATTTTTGAACTTCCTGAGCCATTGACGAGGTCCACGTGGCGTCTCGCCAGCTAGGACCGACAGGAGTGATAGAGGGGCGTCTGAAGCCGCGGCCATACTTGCGATCTGCGGCGCACTGAAGACACCGCCCGGTAGGGATGGCAATTTGTCATATTATATCGATGTATTTATCATTGGACATTTATCAAGGTATATCGAAAGCTATAATATTGAAATGATTGATTATACTTATCGATTGTTTCCGAAATATCGAATTGTATTTTTTTAGGTAAACTGTAACGGCAGGGTTATGATGGTTGCTCTGAAATGATATTCTTCGCCGCTTTTCACTTTTTAATGTCTTATTTTCTTTTAAAAATAGGTGACAAGTTTGATAAAAGTATGAAAAAAATGACTCAGAGAATTTAAATAAAAATAGTTTAATTCATTATGATTAAAATGCTTTAAAGCATAGTCCGGTGTATGAAATATGTAGTTAAATTGATCGATATTTCGAATACTAAAACACCGATATATTTATAAATATATCAATTTATTTATTATATCGTTGCCATCTTAAGCCCACCGGAGGTGATGACCGTCACTGGTGTTTGTGGGACATCGGTGTCTTGACACTTCACTGCCAACAAATTGAGTAGGCTAGTATTTTAATGTTATTTTAATTATGATATAAATTTGACTCAATGATGAGGAACAATTGTTACTCGTGCTTCTAAACAGATTATGCGAGAGGAGAATGAGGAGGAAAAGTTTACACGTACATACTCTGCTATACCCTGATTTTAGTAGGAAGCCAGTTCTGGAAGGCCTTATTTCATATTAGAATCCTACTTTATAGTGATATTTTGGTAAGCCAAAGGGCCTTACAGAGAGGACTTCCCACCTATAAATTAACACTAATAACATAACAAAACGTTATCAATATTGACCCAAAAAGTTTGTATTTTTTTAATGTTCTTCCAATGAAAATTGTGGTGTGGGTACATATCCATTACATACAATTCTATACGCGGACGGCGGCGGTATTGGCAACGCGTAATCAAAAAAACAATAATTACTATAAGTAAAATTAATCCTAAGCACTCGCTAGACGCTTTTGTTGAACGGAGGGGCTGAGGGATAATATGTTGGCTCAAGTTGCCATTATTTTATCACTACAAAAATTCTGTGTTTACAGAAAACACTAATTTTTTTGAGTTTCCTTTCTTTTTGAACTTATTATATTATTATTGGGGAATGAAATTTAGTTATTCATTCAAACTTATCGATAATGAAGGTTATATAGTTATTAGAGTATGTTTTATTGTGTCAAGTAAAAACATTTTAGATTTTTTATGGGGGAAAAATTGTAAAATATGGCCTATTCTAGAAAAATAAAAATATTGTTTCAGTTTAACATCGTTTAAATAGGAAAAAAAAAACTATGTAAATGCCAAAATTACAATTTTGAATTTATCAAAGTGAAATTTATTTAGGGGAGGGCATTTATTTGATTTATAAACGTTATCGCCAATATTTATGTTTTAACCTAAATCAAACTAAAAGTTAGCTTTATTATGTCCCAAATATTAAATAAAATGGGTCAGTAAAGATATTTTTTCAGCTTTTTGAAGATACCTGTGTTTTCCGGTTGTTTCTAGACACAATCATTTCCGGGTCTTACAGTCTTGCAGTGCGTGCGAACCAAGTGCGCACAGTTGACTTACATCTGGTCATTTTAGTTTAGTATAAACTGTCTGAGGTCAAAGTGGTCAGAGATCATGGCTACAGATTCAGAGGTTCCAGTTCAATCCTAGCACATTTCAGAATTTTGTTGAAGCCGAGCTTGGGACAGATGTTTCTAAACTAAGGTCCTCGTGAGGAAAACTGAGCCGTGGTACTGAATAAGAAGTGCAGCTCTGATTTAGAAAACTGAGTTTCAGCTAGGAGGTTGGCGGGGCTGAACATATGACATCCTATGTCCACAAATGTTGGCCTCATCCTCGCTAACGGCGGCGGCCGCTCGATCGGTGATAGCTTGCTTTGCGGGCTCACACCATGGAGTTTTATCTATAAGCATGCGCGGGTTTCGAGGCCACAGCGCATCTTAATACCCGTCCGGACTATGAGCTAATCAAGCTAGTGGGTAAGGGATGAGAAAATTTGATTTATAATAAATGTTACACATTTGGTGAAAGGAACGTGCATCTAGGAAAAACCACCCTCTGTACATCCCGCTGGGATTCGAACCCTGAACTCTCCGACATCGGTAAACTAGGCTAGTGAGCTAAAATAATAATATTAGCACCGCGTCTTACACCACTTTCGGTTATACTTAAGTACTAATTTCGTTAATGGATTAGATGGTAGGGTTGAATTTAGAGGAAGTGAACCGCATTTCGTGAGGAGAGTGGAAAAATTTAGAAAAACCACTCAGTTCACCACGAGATTCGAACCTCGACCCCGTCCTCGCGTCGTCACCGACAGCAGTTAGCCAATACGCACGAGGGTGCTAGAGGACTAACATGTATCGCGTGCCCACCGATATAACTCATAATGCATTGATACATGTATTAAAATTGTTAAAGTATTAAAATTAAATAAAAATAAATATCAGATGCTTATATAATTAGCAAAATACAGTATTTATTAAATTGTAAGATAAAAATTCCCACAATCAATTATTTAAAGTGATAAAAAAAAGCACAGTTTGAAATAGTTCTAAGGTTTTTTTTAATATTCAAACTATTATTTTTTGTTTGCATATATGAATGCAGCCCGGATAGTAATACAAATGTATCTCAGACAAGCGGGCCGGTCAGATGTGTCTCGCAGGCAGGATGCGGCCCATGAGTTGGCCAACCCTGGTCTAAGGCGTCACTCTCGCAATAAACGAGATTGCCGATGATGGGGAGATCGGGGTTTGAGGGTTCCAGTCGTGTGCACTGAGGGTGATTTGTAATTAACGATTTTTCCACTCTTAAGCCCGGCAAACGTGGATACATTTGATCTAAATTATACTTTATTCTCCCTATCCCATTAATATATATATAAAATATCCCAAACGGATAGTAATACGCACACATATACACACAAAACGGGACTTAGGAAAACAATAGCGGATAAAAGAAATTTGAAGCTAAATTGGACGGCATGTGTTGAGATCAAGGATTTCGTCATCCTATAAAGACTCAAGTATCGCTCTTAAAAAGCAACCGCATCCAAAACTGGTTTTACAATACCCTGCGTCAACCCTTTTATTCCTCTCCGAGACTTTATGAAACTGTTTAGTTCCAGTCGACATCGTCCAAGATGGTGCGGAACTAAAAGGTCCGAGTCTTCTTTTTTTCTTCTTCTACGTTGATACAAGTCTGTGTGGGCGACTGTTAAAAAAGTCTTTTGAAAACCTCCAGGGGCCCATCCCATCTGCTGGCTTTAGAAGTTAACACAAAACGAAAGGAGAGACAATTCGCAACAACTAAATAAGATTAAAAAAAAGGAACCCGTAATCGTTTCAACGTCATCCTCAAAACAAACTGGAGCTCGAAGTTTGTTCTGGGCAAGTTTATAAGGAAATATTTTCAGCACGCGCTACAAAGTTTTTTTTTTCTGTTAACTATTACATTACCTGCATCAGTGGACACGTGGGCTATTGTGATATAAACATATTTATTAGCTCTCAGCTTCATAATAAGAACCTTAAGGCCTCATATTCCTACTTTATAGCTCGATAGGGGATCAGTGTGTTTGTTTAGTGCCCAAAGACAACTTTTTTGCCTGAGCAAATTACAGGTTTAGTAGAAAATCCGAATAAGAGTCCAAGACATTTTGTGATTTTTGTAAGAATATACAGTTGAAGACCTTTTATTTAGAAAGTTCAACGACTTCTTTTTTTATCTCGGGAACCTTGTCAAAACAGCGTCCATTCATTCACCAATTAACGTAAATTACATTTACTATTTCTGTGTGTAAAAAAAATAGAACTTTATTTCAAACGAACGGAGAAAGTGGGTGAATCATCAGTACATTTAGATGGGGAAGGTAATTTACATCGTGAAATGGAGTCTGTGTTCAATCAAGCCGAACGAAAAACGGTTATTTATTTTTCGATTCCCACGCATGGGGTCATGCGCTTTTTAATGTATTTCTTTCGCAGTGATTTAAAATAAACGAAAAGAGCCAATGACAGTCATTCAATTAGTGTTCGATACAATCTAAATAAATACTGATGCAGTCCTAAATGTTGATTAAAAAAATTAGCAACCGTTTATGGATACTTTTTCCGCCATGGATTTAATTTATAAATGTGCAAAAATGTGGAGTATTTTTTTTATCCGCGCCATTGCACACATGGTCGAAGGTGTCAGTCATTCTCGCCTTGCCTTCTAAGCCCGTTGGAGTTTGAATCTCAGCCGGGTGGTTTTTTTTATCTCCCTTTCCGTAAATGTGGGTACATTTTATCTTTATCTTACTTACACCATTACTGTAATTAAATACTAATATCTCGGATGGGTAGTAGGATGCGGAGTGGAAAAAAATAACCTTAATTGATAAACATACTAGTAATAAATAAATTGTATGATGGGCTAGGGATGAGGTATCGAAAGAAAAGTATCATTACCGTACTTGTATCGAAAGAAGAGTATCATTACCGTACTTGTATCGAAAGAAGAGTATCATTACCGTACTTGTATCGAAAGAAGAGTATCATTACCGTACTTGTATCGAAAGAAGAGTATCATTACCGTACTTGTATCGAAAGAAGATTATCATTACCGTACTTGTATCGAAAGAAGAGTATCATTACCGTACTTGTATCGAAAGAAGAGTATCATTACCGTACTTGTATCGAAAGAAAAGTATCATTACCGTACTTGTATCGAAAGAAGATTATCATTACGTACTTGTATCGAAAGAAGAGTATCATTACCGTACTTGTATCGAAAGAAGAGTATCATTACCGTACTTGTATCGAAAGAAGAGTATCATTACCGTACTTGTATCGAAAGAAGAGTATCATTACCGTACTTGTATCGAAAGAAGAGTATCATTACCGTACTTGTATCGAAAGAAGAGTATCATTACCGTACTTGTATCGAAAGAAGAGTATCATTACCGTACTTGTATCGAAAGAAGAGTATCATTACCGTACTTGTATCGAAAGAAGATTATCATTACTGTACTTGTATCGAAAGAAGAGTATCATTACCGTACTTATATCGAAAGAAAAATATATTTACCGTACTTCTGTTGAAAGAACGCAAAGTACCCTTAAAGTAATGTCCATGCGAAAACAAGTCTTGCCAGTTTGTTTATAATGTTAAACAGTACATGGCTATCAAATTTAATCAACATTGTTATAGAAGATTTTGGTAAAATCAATTTTTTCTCTTTTTGCTCTTCAGTAAACTACCCTTATTTTATGGTTGGATATCTAACTTATAACGATATGATATTTATTGAGATATAATTGTGATGATTACACCTTCGGTACGAAGATATTATATAAAATGATACAATTTTCATTGAACTAAAAATTATTTTTCTGTAAATTTTATCGCTAACATATTCTGTGTACTCTATGGATTTAAGTTAGTGGCACTCTCTTCTGATATTACACATTCTCTAGATTTATGCTACCGGCACTGTCTGTGTGTTCATACGCACAAGCGGCTTATATATGACCTACCCCTTGCCTCTTGGACCCCTTGTCAACAGTGTCAAAACTAACTAATAGAAAGACTCCTGGGAATACGATGTCGTGAAGGCTGGCTTCCTATTGGGTATACGGAGCCAGCGTCATAAGATCTTTTCAGTACAACGGAGTTTATCTTCTAATAAAAAAAAGTTTAAAGCGCATTACATTGACATTATTTCTGAAAATGCGTGATTTTCCATGAATGAAATATTAAAAGGATAATTTACTTATAGCACGTTAAATAAAATTACATTTCCTCCATGACTTTTTGAATATTTTAGAGGGGTCCAAAACAGTATCTTTACAAACTACCAAAAATCCTCGGTGGAACCTTATGTTTAGTATTTTAATTTTTAGCGCCACGTATTTCTTTCAGTTCAGGCTATACGTATACATACATATATATAATAGTTACGCTAATGAGTTGGGTATAAGTAATGTTGAATTTTAGAGGAAGTGTACTCGCATTTGCGTGAAGGTATAGTGGGAAACAATTTAAGACAAACCACTTTCAATTCATCAGATTGGGATTCGAAACTTGATCTCCCTGTTAATGTCAGTCTAGTCTATTGCGAGAGTGACGCCTTAGACCATGCAACCACCGAAACAGGTGTAACCTTATGAAAACCCTAGGTACCAAGTTTTAGCCAGATCGGTGAAACAGTTTTGGGCTCTAGGCCGAGATGGAGATGACATCACGAAAAACACTTTTTAGGTTTCAGCGGATCATGAAACGGCGACATTTATTTTTTTAATGATCACAATACTTCTCTCTCCGAGGGGTGCGAGAGAAAGTAGAATGTGATAATTTGAGCCTCGTGGACAATGGCCCCGCGTTAGACTTGAACACTTTTGAGGATTACCGTGTCTGACGTGAAGTGGCGGACAGGCTCAGATCTCCGCGAAGAGGGCAGCACTTTAGTTCGAAGTGGATCATCTGGGCCACTCTAAAGGAGGCCATCTGCACTGGATCATCGGCCCGACAGCCAAGGGGGCAGGGACAGTTTCACACCTCATCAACACCTCGAACAAACCTCGCCAATGGCTGAGATAGGTTTCACTTCTAGAGCACCTGGGTTTAACCCCGGGAGGTTCCTAAATGAAATTGGTGCACTCCGTTTGAAGGACGTAGAAAGGGGGTGAGGATTCCCGACCACCCCTACCGATATTTTATGGACACCCCTTAGGGAGGGTTTAAATAGTATATTCGCCATAAGAGTGGTGGTGATAGTAAAAGTTACTAGATCTACTTTCATATATCCATTCGCCAAACCATATGATCTGCAAGGCCATAGCTGATATACCTACTTCTGTGGCCGCGTGGTCTAAGGCGCTACTCTCGCAGTAGACTGGACTGCCAATGACGGGGAGTTCGAGGTCCGAATCTTGGTCGGGTGTACTGAGGTTTTTTTCCAAAATGGTGTCCCACTTTCCCTCCACGCAAATTCGGGTACACTACCTATGAATATAGCTTTCCTCACCCTAAAATTATTAGCGTAATTAGTACATAAGCGTATAACCCAAACGGGTAGTAAGACGTGGTGCTAAGGAAAAAACTTTCACAACAAACGATTTGTTTTTAATTATGTTTTTCTTTTAACCGTTTCTATACCATTCGCTAGCTGTCACCACCACTCCTATGGCGAATGGACTATATATACATATATAACCACTTATATTTGTTAAAGGTATAGCAAGGTTTTTTATCGAACCCCCTCACCCCCCCTCCCAGACAGATTAGCTTCCTACACCCTTGCTTCTTTTACCCTGAAAGGTAGGTAACAGTCTTACCTTGATGGACTACCCTATAAGCTGCGCCATGGTGTAACCAAGCAAGGTAGTAACTTTCAGGCAAGACGAAGGGTACAACCCGCCTCGATGGTCGCATGGTCTAGTGCGTAACTCTCGTGTTAGATTGGACTTCCAGTGACGAGGAGATCAGGGTTCTTTTTTCCTAAATTGGTTTACCACCCCTACCCCACGGAAATTCAGGTACATTTCCTCTAAAATTCTACCTCCCTCGTCCTTATTCCCTCGGCGTAATTAATTTATGCGTACAACAAAACGGATACTAAGACGCGGTGAAAAAAACCCTTTGTCCAGTAGACTCTATTATCCGGGTTAAATAGACATGAGCTGCACGGATAGTCGAAAAACACTGGTACTCCGATTTAACAGTAAACTTAATCTTCCATCCCATCACAAATTAGCACTTTCTTAACAAACAGGCTTATTTAGAAAAATTGGCCTCTCAGAGCTCCGTAATTTAAAATATTTTCCCGTGCTACGTGTCTTACTACCCATCCTAGCTGATAGCATATTCACACTAATAAGTTAGGTTTAAAAGAAAGGCAGCAATTTGAGGGGAACTCTACCCGCATTTGTGTGGAGGGAGAGGGCGGAAAGTTTAAAAAAACACTACAGTGCAACACACCGGGATTAGAACCCCGAATCCACAGTCACGGGCAAACCAGGCCAGACGATACTGACGTCTTAATCCGCGTGCTCATCGGTGGGGGTATGTATGTTGTTATATATATAGCCCGTGTCTTACTACCCGTTCGGGTCAGCCACATATTTAAACAAGTGGGCTAGGGATGAAGAAGGTTGAATTTAGATTAAATGTACCGGTATTCGCGTGTAAGAGAGCATGGTAAACTGTTAAGAAAAACTTACTTTCAGTACACCTGACCGGGATTAGAATCCCCGACGGGTAGTAAGACGCGAATAGACTGAATAGGTCTTGGGGGGAAACACACACTTTCATAATTACTATTATAGTTTTAAGACGACCAAAGTCGTCGATCTTTGTCTCACTCCAAAACATAAAAAACTATAAGTCGAACAGTCGGCTAAAAATACTCGCAACATTTTGGCGAGGAATAAATTGAGGTTGGCAATCAGGTCTGCCAACTTTCCAGAGAGAAAGTCCCTAGATCCGCGCTAGGAATAATTTATCATTTAAAACACAATTTTATGGTCGTACTATCAAGATTTTGGTTCAAACTGATAAATATTTATTTATTTTTACTTTGAATATATTAATTTATATACAAATAATCTAAATAACTTAAAAATTATCTACGTTAAAATAATAATAATAATAATAACAATAGGGGTCTAAAAATCGTAATAGCAAAGTAATAAATATTATGTATATATTCTAATCAAACTATTTTCATATAGCCTACATTAATAAATGAGATAAGCCTATTCAAAAATCATTCTTCCTAAAAAAGAGTCGGACTTTCATTTGTCATTATCACTCTTTTTAAAGTATACTTGAAAATAAAACAAAAATGTTGAATTTTGAGGAACGAAATAGGCTACCATCTTTTTAAATCTGTAACTTGAAAACATTCCATATTAAACTGAGCACTTATTTTTCAAATATGTTGTTACATTTCTGTTACCGGGGCTGGGCTGGGGGATGGGGGGTGGGAACGAGCCCATGAAAAGCGAGCCAATATTTTTACAATGTAACATCTCGAATTTTGTAGAAGATCTATCCAACATAAGTCATTAAGGTCATAGTCCAATAATTATGGTAGGGTATGGTATGGTATGGTATACACTTTGGTGTTCGAATGGTCTCAGGCGTCACTCTATCGTAACAGACTGTACTGCTGAAGACGGGGAGGTCAGGGACCGAAACCCGGTCAATTAACGACTTCTTCCACAGATAAGGATTAAATAAACCGAGAAATAAATAGTTTCAGTGTTCAGAGAGAACTTTTTTTTGTGGGAATGTTTACTACTCGCTATGTGTAATTTTATCTTGACTTTGTGTGTGTCTTGAAGATTAAAGTCACACAAAGTTTATCTACTGTATAGTAGTAAATTAAATACACATATAAAAAACTTTACAGTAAAAAAGTATTTAATTTATTTATTTTGTTTCTATTTCAATCAAACCTCAACAAGATCCGGTATGGTCTAGTGGCTAGGATACCTGGCTCTCACCCAGGAGGCTCGGGTTCGATTCCCGGTACCGGAATAGTTTTTTTTTTACTTTTTTAAGGGGAATTGTGCACGTGAGATGTGGCCCTAGTTATTTTAAAAATCTGAGTTTCAAAAGTCAAATAGAAATTTTTCTGAACTAATCCACCATTGATTTCAAATACATTTAAAACCTTAGCACAGTAGGATTAAAAGTAGATAAATAAAAACAAACTGTTACTTAAAAAAAGTATTTTTGTGTATAGTAGTAAATATTTAATTGAATAGCCCATATGCAAAACATGTTAACTACACCTGAAAGAATTTTTTGATAATCGCAAAAAACTTATAACAACTATCCTGGCAACGATAAATTACATAAACTATTAGCAACAATTAAAGAAAAATTATTCTGTTTAACTAACAAAAGCTGTATAATATTACTCCAATAAAAATGTAATTATTTTAATTTTAAGTTTGGATTTAACAGGTCTTGCATCTGTGAAGTGGAAATAACATGTTTTGCATCTGAATGGTTGGCCATTTGCTTTTAGAATCAAGGTACAAAACCTGTTATATTCATGGGAATAGGGTTTTTGAATACAAATTTAAATAAAAATAGGATTTTTCTTAGAACAAAATACTTTATTAATACATAGAAAAATTATAGGTCATGAAGTAATATTAGTTTCCATTGTTATAAGGTCCACCCTTGAAAGAAAAAATGCGTAGAAGTCCAACACAAAACAAATTAACAAATCTCCTCAAGAACATCATCTTTTATCAATTCAAAATCCATCTCTTCTTCTTCCAAATTTCCTGGCATAAAAGGAACTGGTTTCATTTGCTCATCAAAAACGTTATTGTAAAATTGAAGCCTTGGTTTTCCATACCACTCCTCACCAAAGTGGAGCGTAAGAAGACGTTTAACGTCTGTGATTTTAGCAGGATTCAAAGTCACTCCTTTTTGTTCCTCAGTAAGCTGAGTGTTTCGAAAAGTCTTTTCTTGTTTGCACAGCGTTTTAGCCTCACCAATTTCAAAATTATAAAATGGTTCACCCTGAACCAGGATAGTTTTTCCAGTTTTATTTCGTTTAAAAACAACCTTTTTGGTTTTTGAAAGTGAAATGACACTTCATCTGAAGCAAGTTTCCAATCGCTCACTTTACAATCTGTACCTAGATGAAAGATAGTTGAAAACTTGTCAAAAACCTGCAGATATTCCTCCGGATTGACAATTTCACTTTTGACCTTGTTCAAAATTGCCAAATATCCGATCGGGCGGGATAAAATAATGGCCAACGATCGGGAAGCATATCACAACTTCCTTTACTTGGGGAGGAGCCTCTAGTAGCAACCAGTATGAAAGCATGTATATAACAGTCTTATTTTTATTCTGTCCACTACAGCCGTCAGAACACAGATGGACTGTGGTGATTTCATCAAGATCTAAACCAGACAACCTGTGATGTAATGTGGATGCGATTTGCACAGATCCTTTAGAAAACTGATTTTCTGTCCATACATGGCAAAAAGTGTTTTCTTTGTTTTGATTAATTGTTGAAATACCCTCACAAATTGTAAAGTTATACAAATAGAATTGACGTCAGTAATAAGCCTCCTGGAGGGGTATTTTCGGCAATATCAAGTTCTTCTGACAATCATAGCTGATAACTGTCCCATAGTCATTTCCCTCACGTAGCTTTTAATAAAATGTATCATCCCTTTTCTTGTGTACTTTGAGTTCTACTTCCAGTTCCTGTTTTTTCTCTCTGAACACTTTATAGTATGAAAGCTACTGCAAGCCTAGGTTAGGAAAAAGTAATGTTCCCTCATAGTTTCTTAGCAAAAGCTGCTATTTTTCAAGTTAATTCTAAAAAACGCAATACAGCCAACATTAAACTTTAATTATTAACCACTATGACATTAATTTTGAAATAAAAATAAAATAGGTCCATCAGATATCTGTCAACTGAACAAAAATTAGCTGGTTTTGCATTTGTTTATTCAAAGTGGCCATGCGGTTTTAATCAATTATAACGGCTTTTGAAAATGTAAACATGAGGATGATTTTAACAGGTTTTGAGTCTGTAAGCTACAACAATTTAACAGATTTTGCCAATGGTCCCAAATTTTTCTTTCATTTTTAAGGTATTTATAGCTGGTTTTGGAACATGAAATCATGTTAAATTAAAAGAAGGAAAACCAACTTATCCATGGATACCAATATCTCGATTTCGACAAATTATGGATTTAACGGGTTTTGCATATGGGCTACTCAAATATACAAACTTAAACACTTGCAGTTAATAGGTTCGGAAAATTTGATTAATCTAATCTCATCAGTTAAAACAGCTTTTAAGGGTGAGGAAAAAATTGAGAAAATATTTTTTTTTAAATCGAAACACAATTATTAGAATCAGTTTTGTCGGGGGGGGAGGGGGGGGGGGAAGTGATTTTTTTTTCAAAAATGTTTCGATGCGCGATTCGCCTTAAGCATCTAACTTAATATATATGGTATAGTAGCCTATATAAACCTTAGACTAGCGGCGTGTTATGGTACAACGCACCTCTGTGTAAAGCCAACATTGCGACCCTCTGGGTAGGGTGCTGACTCGACCCGTGGCGACATGGGATATCAATATTTGTGACGAGGGCTGAAAGAGACCAGCACGTCTGTTCTATGCAAAATATGTGTTTCCTCCTCTCCTCTTCCCGATATTTGGGTGCTTAGGGCGGTCCTAACAACCCCTACATAGTACATCCTCAAGAATGAATCTAACGTTGGAGCGTTGACATTCTTTTAAAAACATGTTTCACATCAGTTTGAAGGTTAAAAACCACAGGGGTAAGAATTACTCTCCCTGTTCCTACCGTTTTTTCTTTACATCAATGTGAAGAATTTATTTCATATTAATTCAAAATATTTAGTGGAATAAGCCTACAAAGTGCTTAAGCGCCTTTTTTTCAAGCAGATTTGGTAAAATACTGGAAGACAGCGTCAGGAATTTAATAACTAGAAGTCCATGGCAGTGGTCTAGTGGTCTAGTCATTAGACTCACATTGTAGCCTACTTAATCTAAGCTTACAGGGTAGGTCGGGGGTTCGAATTCAGCTCGAATGCAATAAAGATATTTTTCATCGAATAGTTTTTAACTCGCCCTTTAGAAAATGCTGATGGGCTAACTATAAAATTCTACCTTTTACATCCCTAGCCTATTAGTGTAAATATGTGGATAGCACGGGTGTGTAGTAAGACGAGAAACATTGATTTTTTTACTATGATAATTACAAGAGAAAGGACTTTTTCTTACAGCCCAACGCATATTCACAATTAATTTACAATGTGGATTAAATTACCTTTCAGATAAAACAGAGAAGCCCAACATTATTTTCACTTTTCTACTAAAATAGTTTCACAAATGTAGAGTTCTAATGAACTGTTAGTATTTGTTATTAAAAATGTAGGAGGCTGACACACACTGAGTATTATTTACCGTTCGGGCAGTCCGGATATTTATACTAATGGAGTAGGGATGAGAAAGCTAAAATGTTTATGAAAAACACCCTCATTTGTGTGGGGGGAGAGTGGGAAACCGTCTATTCACCCTCGGTACACCCGGCCGAGATTCAAACCCTGACCTCCCCATCACCGTCAAACCTGACCAGATGTACCCGACACTAAGATCGTGTGCCCGCCGATGTGAGTGACTCTCTCCTGATTAAAATATAGTTCCTCTCATTTTCAATGGTAACACTGAATAGGCCTATTAAGTCCAATTTTGATAGAAAGAGTTTTTAAGGAAATTCAAACGTACTATTTTGCGGCCAAAACTAATAATATATTTTACTATATTATTAGTGTTATTTTATAGATATTTTGTAACTCTATCAAAAGTTACAGCTAAAGATCACATGACTTGAAGTCCGCTTCGGTGTTAGAATGGTTTAAGGTGTCACTCTCACACTAGACTATACTGCGAGATCGGGCTTCGAATACCAGTTGGATGTACCGAAGGTGGTTTTCCCTAACTAGTCTTTCACTCTACCTCTACGCAAATGCGGGTAACCTTTCTCTAACGTCAACCTTCCTCATCCCTAACACATTTAACGTAGTTAGTACACAATGCAAACTGCCCGAACGGGCAATACTTAAGACACGGTGCTAAATAAAAACATGACTTGCCAGAGGCAGGTTTTTTTGTTATTGGCGATAAACGCGAATTGTTTTTCTGTAGCTTCAAAATTTATATTTACACGTTTCACAATGTTTATGAAGTGATCCAACATATTTTCAAATAGCGAATTTTCGCGAAATTTTGCTGTTCTCACGAAATTTTAGTATTCTCGCGATTAACGCGAAAAATTAAATATTTTTTTCACACTTTAATATTTCAAACAATATTTTGTTGAATAAACATTCCTCCACAGCGTAAAATTTGCCGCAATTTTATTTTCACAGAAGTCTCACAAGCCTTAAGAATGTGTCTGAATCATATATTTTGCGCATGCGTAGTTTTAAAACTGAAACAAGACTGGAAAGAAACGTGTTTTTCACTTCAAAGTTTTTTTAAAAATATTAACGTATCCTGCTTTATTTTTATACTCGCTGGTAGGTATTTGATGCATGCCAGGTATTTATTTAAGTTATTTTGGGTACTCGGTTTATTTTATATTTCACTTAAACCAAATAAAAATATATCAAACAAGAGATTTCAACTACCATATGTCACCACCCGCCATCTTGCCATCTTGGAATGATTAAGTAAATAAAACTCAATAGAATTTCAAAGTAAAGATAAGCCTGTGGCACATTTAGTACAATCAAGAATCGAATCACTGAAAGCGAAGTGTGAATTAGTGAGAGATGGTCAGTTTGGTATCAACGTTGTACAAATGTTAGCCATAGTTTCACCACTATGTAGAGGACAAACTGAGGAGTGTTTGAAGGCATGTGGTGCACTAACTTGTGCCAAGCTATATTCAATGCTAGCCAAAAATAGTGATGAAATAAAAGTAATAAAAGCATTAGGGTACCTGTTTGACCCTACTAAGCTACTGAGCAGGCCTAGTTCAAGTGATGGGAGGGAACTTGAAAGAATGTTCAAGGACCTTCCTGTTTTCCGAGACTTGCAGTGTGATTTTCAACTAGGCCACAAAGAACTGTGCACATTAATTTCCGAACAAGTTGACAGTGACTATGTGGATGTGATAAAAGCTCTAATAGGTTTGAAACACAAAGGTGAACATTTTAATGTTTTTGTAGAAAAATCGCTTCAATCTCTTTGGTTGCCCATTTCAAATGCAGACAGTGAACGGTATTTTTCAACGTACAATTTGGTAGTGACTGATAGACGAACCACGACGCGTGAAAAAAATATTACTACATGCTGTATGCTACAGTTTGGCAATATAGATTAGAGTGATATGCCGGTAAATATTTGTGTCAAATTTTCAACACAAAACACCACCATTTTGAAAAATTAGTGAGAATTTAAAAAAAAATATTCACCATAAAAACCTGCCTCTGAGTATGAATAAACGAAAGTAGATATATATGAAGATTGGACTGTAGTACACCTCGCAGCTTAAGACATAGGAGCATTAGGATGCTGTTGAACCTGTAAATTATAAACGTCAGTCACAAGTTTGATTGGTACCAATCATGTATTCGGTTTATTTTCAGTCATTTTTCCCGCGGCGTAGCCGAAGTCTCAGGGCAAAGTTTCATCGTTTACTTGACCTTCACCAAGAGATAAATATTTTCCAGTAGCAGACCTCAAAATGGTATTTTTGGAGACAAACATTTGTTCTAAGACCGGGCGGGAATCGTAATAAATCCCGGGTCTGTTTAGCTAGTGTTGTTTTTTTTCTCGGTCATTTTGGTTTGCTATGAGTCGACCAATTTAGGGAAGAAAAACTAAATGATTCGAGCCCCGACCTATTTGACACCGTGAAACCAAAATAGACGAGGTTGACGTCTTAGCCCACGTGCCCAAATATTATATCAGCACACGACTTACACACTAGCGTACTCTAAGATAGAGCACACCTAGGCATAACGTCTAAACATATAGGGCTACTAATTTGACAGCAGGATGCGGACCTGCTTCAGTGGCCGAATAGTTTAGGGCGTCACTCTAGTGTTAGACTGGCCTGCTGATGACGGGGAGATCGGGGTTCGAATCCCTATCGGATCTATTGGAAGTGGTTTGTTCCTAAATGGTTTCCCATTCTCCTTCCACGCAAATGAGGGTAGATTACCTCTAAATTGTTTATTTTCTCAACCCTACCTCATTAGAGTAATTATCATATACGCTTATAACTTGAAAAGGTAGTAAGACGCGGTGATAAAAATAAATAAATTAAAATAACAGGATACGGATAGTCTGAAAGGTTGCAGTGCACAAAAACATACATTACATTTACATTTACGTTTAATTTTACATTAACATTTAAGTTTGCATTTAAGTTTACATTTACGTCTACGTCTACGTTTACGTTTGCGTTTACATTTACATTTTTTCTTTCTCAAAATATGCAAATATTGAATTGATTTCAGAGTTCTAAAATTGCTTATTGGCGGTTCAGCCCCAACACAATTATAGGAAAAAATTAACAACCAAACCCCAGACCATTAATTAAACGCTCAACTGAATTAATACTATATTGAATACATTTTCGCAAAAATACTGCTAGCATTAAATTATTATTATTAAGGTGACCTGGAGGTCTAGGGGTAAAGTGTCAGACTTCTGTGCTGAGGGTCCAGGGTTCAATCCTCGGTCCCGGCATAGATTTATCTGATTGCCAAACTCTTCCTTCACCTCTGACAAGATGTGTATTAATCACAACTTGTGAATGTGAGGAATGCCAGGCCTCC
Organism: Timema podura; assembly: GCA_033556935.1. Lineage (NCBI taxonomy): Eukaryota > Metazoa > Arthropoda > Insecta > Phasmatodea > Timematidae > Timema > Timema podura. Next base: position 74,371,570 of record JAVRXN010000003.1, on the reverse strand, counting down.
ACCGTAGTTCGAATTCCATGTTAAACTGTAGGTCCTCCATTTCATCTCACAACCACCCTACCATTGCACATTAGCGTAAGTGCGTATAACCCGAACGGGTAGTAATACTCAGTGCTATTATTATTATTATTATTATTATTATTATTATTATTATATAACTGTTGGCCACTAAGTATGGATCGATCTTCAATGACACACATGTTTGAACTGATATTAATTGTCTGTGACCTGCACTGGTGGTCACGTTGACAAAGGTGTCAGTCCCGGTGATGGAGAGGTCCAGGCTCCAATGCACGTAATTTGTTAAGATTAACAAGAAACGAATCAGAACAGTGGAGGTATAAAATTAATGTTGTTGCTTTAGTTTTTTGTTCATTACTCATGCAAGTTTATACGTAATGAAATACATGATCGGATAATGTCTCGTGAATTTGAGTGAGGGTTCGGCCAGACTGGCGAGCGAGCGACTGAGCGACTGGGTGGCCAGACTGGCGAGCGCGTAGTTAGCAGACTGATCCTAGTTCATTAGAGAAAATGTCTCTATCAAAGACACTTGGTACATCTCTGTTCCTCGAAAATTCTTACAACAAATATTGTGTATCTATAAAAAAGAAAAAAGTAGGAGTGCATCCAATTAATACATTGAGAAATGTGTGTGGTGAGTTCCACCATCCATAAAGACAACTGAGAACTTACCCTGGTAGATTTTTCGATTACATACGGATTTCAGTGCAAACGTTTGATTTCATACTAATTAGAGTGGAACATCGGCTTCAAAGAGTAGTGACTAACTGCAGAAGACCAATCTCCCCAGTTCAAAGACTCGTGGTAACAATAAGGTAAAACAGCTGACTTTAGCATAATTTGTATTTGGTTCTAAGTTTATCAATGTTACCTATTTGAAGCTTCCTTATGGCATAACAGTAAAATATATAAAACATTTTAAAAATTCAGCTACAATCATGTGTAGTCAGTAGAGCTTGGATCTGAATGTGATCCTGAATAAGATAGTGATGTTGATGGTGCAAAAATAAGTTGAGGAGATAAAAATTCTTCTTGAAAACGCAGGTGCTCAGTTGACGTCTGTGTTTGGAATGTAGTCTGCTGAGGATATTTTTGAGAGGACGTGTTTTCTTGTCTTTCAATCTTCTTTGTGTATTCTTCTAGAACTGTTGTTTAGATTTTGGTTCTTACTTGAAGAATTTCCAAAGGTGTGAAGGCCTTCATGTAAGGCAACAAGCTCTTAAAGAAAATTAAATCGGCCTCATCAGATCGTTCACTGCGCACCGATGACTCCAATATTTTCATTTTCTGTCGCTCCATATTCAGAAATTCCCTCTCAATATCATCAGACCGTCGCTTCTGACGTCTGCCTGGTGGACAGCTTGATAAACTACGTGATGGCACAGATTTAAGACCCTCTGATGTATTGGATGATGGACTTGGGGGATTAATTTCGAGATTAACGTAGTGAATGCTTAGTGGACCAGTTGTGTGATCCCAAGAACACTATCACTCCACTTTTAACCAATGATGAGGCAAACAAACCCACGTAGCATCCACTTCCTTCCGTGACGTAATCTCAGGGGGGTGGGGGGAGTCGAGTAGCCAGTGACGAGACGATTCGGTAACACTGCAAATATGTTTAGTGTCCTAAAGTGTTTTAAAATCATATTAGTCGCACCAGTGGCGGTTTGGTGCGTTGCACTCGATAGCTGTTGACTGGGAGGCAAAGGTTCGAATCTTGGCTCAGTGGACTGAGGGTGGTTTTAACAACTTATTTATTGTTGTGGTTTTTCCATCCTCTCTCCAAGCTATGGTGTTTCCTATTTGTAAAGGCCTACTTTGATTATAATATTGAAGTATTTTAACATATCGGGTTTACATATAAACATTATATTATTTATGGTCTTAGCAATTAAATTAGGCCATTCACACACATGTGCATTAGATGGCCTAGGTTTAGGTTAAGAAAATAATCAAAGCAACACAATGTTTCTGAAGGTCACTATTAGTTCACTTTATCTGTGATTACCATGATATACAATAATGGAAATGAGTTAAATAAGAATATTAATATTTCTTTTATTTTGATAAAATAATGAGAGTTCCTAATTTTCCCTGTTTCATGGTAAAATTCCCTGACTTTTCCCTGATTTTATCTTAGCTTTAAAATTCCCTGACTTTTCCAGGTTTTTCCAGGTTTGTGGCCACCCTGGCCTTACCACCCGGCCAAAATGTATCCGAGCGGGACTCGAGCCTCGACCTCCCCTTTGAAGGCAAACCAGACAAGACGGGACTGACGCCTTTTTCCACGTGCCCCATTGGTGGGGTTAACATTGCCAATAAAATGTATCCAAAAATGTATAAATTTGTTATCAAACGGAAAGTCATCGTTGAATCTAATTATCCATGACGTCAGGCGTTTTAAGGGTAAAATATAATTGAATTTTTTTTTTTTCAAAAATTAAAATGGAGTTATAATTTTAGTTTTAATTTAGGCTTATTTTTTCTCTTTGAGTTGTTTAAAATGCTTGATAAAATTCGAGCGAAATATCGCCAGAACTGATTTTTAATATGAAAAAGAGTTTCGCTCAAAAATATGCGTGCATCACAATGAGAGATTGTATCAAAGGCTTTAAACCTTTACTAATTTATTTTATTATAGCACGCATCGGTGGACGAATGGTCTATCTAACGCAGGGGTATCAAACTCAAACAGGTATAAGGCCACAATGTATCAATGAGGGGGCGCTGCGGGCCGAACACAGGATTTAATTTAACTTATTAAATTATGCATTTAATATTTTGTATACAGACCAAAGTATATGTATTCCCACCACCCCATCCCTTTTTCATTCTTAAAGTACTCTGATATTTAGAACAAGTGTTCCGTTGAACAATGATGCAAAGTTCAAATTAAAAAACTTCAATTGTTAATAATAATAATTAATTACTATAAATGGACGGAAGGTTTTTTTTTAATCCTTAACTTTGAGTCATAACCAGCGCTAATATTAAGAAAGTTCGCGCTACTGTAGGTAAGTGTATGCTTAATATTACATGGACAATTTGAGTGTCGTTTTAAAGGATGTGCCTCCCTCTATTATTTGAAACTATGATGAAACAAGTGAGGATCTTGGGGATAAAAAATAAGTCATGTGAAAGCGAGGAAGTAAATACGTTGAAAAGCTACTGTCAGAGCTGTACTTCTCTATGTTCTGCGGGAACGCTGAAGGCTTACAAGGCGGATCATATATGTGTGACGTGGGATGAAAATCGTCTCAAAAAAACTTCGTTACAGCCGCTCTAAAAGTGGGTGGGTCGATGGAATAATTTTTGAGGACTCGTTTGAATCGCTCTTTTTACAATTTGTCAAAAATCAGGCTGGACCGTTGGTATCGATTGGTGACAATTTATCCTCATATATTAGCGCCAGAGTCATAGAATTATGTGAACAACATAGCGTCAGATGTGTGTGTTTATTACCTAAAACAACCTCATACAATCTTTGGATGTGGCTTTTTTTTTTCGGGTCCATGGAGAGATTAGTACGTCGCATCCTAACAGATTGGAAGGAGTCAAAGCCGGGTTCAAAATTTCCCACAATTCCCAAGGATGTATTACCTGCATTATTAACGGTAAGCAATGAACAGGTTGGAGTAAAACGCGTGAGAGCATTTAAAAGCTGGTTTTAACGTGTAGAATGTACCCTCTTAATAGAAACAAGCCACTCTAAACATAAGTGAAACCAATTTAAGTTTTGTTTGATAAGCCTTTTTTGGAATAATTGGAGGAAAAAACTGTCTGATTTCCTAGGAGGGGAAAATCCCAATAAATGAAGAAAAAAAGTTGCAGGCACCAGATGGTAAAATTATTTGACTTGAGGGTGTCTGTAAAAAGCTTCAAATATTACTGCCTGTCCTTATAAACCTCAACCTACGTTGATTATTCAAGCGAACAGCTCAATAAAGATGATGTTGATTTTATGTTAGTCTGATCATAAAAGTTAAACTTTTTTATTTATTTAAAATAACGTTCAGAAGCTGCACCTATCACGCTGTCAAAATTAAAACCTCATGATTATGATTTCAAGGATTTTGTTCTGGTTTTATTCAATGATGGAATGTATCCCCGGAAAGATTGTCAGCATCTCAGAGGAAGGACCGAAGGACCCAATGTCGAATGAATGGAAAGAGGCTTAACATTTTGAAGATGGCCTGCGAGGAAGGACTTTATTCATTACGAGTGTGAAGATGTTATCTGTAAAATAAATCCCCCTAAAATTGTTTCGAAGAGAAATCAATGTTCTGTTTCAGAGCTAGGTAGTTTTGTTCAGTAGTCCTCTGATGTAGTTTAATATAGTTTTCATGTCTAAATATTTGTAATTTTCTAGCCACAAAACTAACAATTTATTAGAGACCTTACGCATTAATAATATTTAAACACGTTCTTTGGTACAACACTAGACCAATGGCTGTATTGCTATCAAATAAGTGAAATATCACATGAGAGACAAAGCTTGGGGTAGCTTTGTCCCACATGTGATATTCCACTTATATATAAGTATATCAATAATTTATTTGAGGGCTTTAAAAAATCGAATAAACTTAAAAGTAACCAATAATATTGTCCCTATGTTAATGCCAAGCACGTAAAAATATTAGAAGTAATAATAATTAATAGTGTCTCTAACATTTTCCCATCTTACTAAATGAAGTATGAACATAGCCCAAACGGATACTAAGACACGGCAAAAAAGTATTTTAGTATGAGTCTAAGTACACTTATCTAATAAACCCATTATTAATTAAGTTAACTTAGATTTATTATTTCCGAAACATTGCATTTACAGTTGACATAAAACCATATCATCTACTGGGAGCATTATTTAGCTGCGGACTAAACCAGTTAGTCCCAAGACATAGTACAAGCTATATCTAACAGATGACGTCATGAACAAGTTAAGATGACACCCCCCTATAGTCTCCTTCCGGAAGCATTATTTGGCTGCGGACTAAACCAGTTAGTCCCAAGACATAGTACAAGCTATATCCAACAGATGACGTCATGAACAAGTTAAGACCCGCCTCCGTGGCGTAGTTGGCTAACGCGCCAGTCGTGTTGAGTCAGACCACCGAGGACGGGGAGATCGAGGTTCGAATCTCGGTCGGGTGAACTGGGGGTGGTTTTTCCTAAATGGTTTTCCACTCTCCCTCCACGCAAATGCGGGTTCACTTCCTCTAAGTTAAACCTTCCCATTTTCCTAATCCATTAGAGTAATTAGTACTTAAGCGTATAACCCGAACGGGTATTAAGACGCGGTGCTAAAATTAAATTAAAAATTAAAACAAGTTAAGATGACACCCCCCTATAGTCTCTTTCCGGAAGCATTATTTGGCATAGGACTAAACCAGTTAGTCCCAAGACATAGTACAAGCTATATCCAACAGATGACGTCATGAACAAGTTAAGATGACACCCCCCTATAGTCTCCTTCCGGAAGCATTATTTGGCTGCGGACTAAACCAGTTAGTCCCAAGACATAGTACAAGCTATATCCAACAGATGACGTCATGAACAAGTTAAGATGACACCCCCTATAGTCTCTTTCCGGAAGCATTATTTGGCTGCGGACTAAACCAGTTAGTCCCAAGACATAGTACAAGCTATATCCAACAGATGACGTTATGAACAAGTTAAGATGACACCCCCCCTATAGTTTCCTTCCGGAAGCATTATTTGGCCGCGGACTAAACCAGTTAGTCCCAAGACATAGTACAAGCTATATCCAACAGATGACGTCATGAACAAGTTCAGATGACGTCATGAACAAGTTAAGATGACACCCCCCTATAGTCTCTTTCCGGAAGCATTATTTGGCTGCGGACTAAACCAGTTAGTCCCAAGACATAGTACAAGCTATATCCAACAGATGACGTCATGAACAAGTTAAGATGACACCCCCCTATAGTCTCCTTCCGGAAGCATTATTTGGCTGCGGACTAAACCAGTTAGTCCCAAGACATAGTACAAGCTATATCCAACAGATGACGTCATGAACAAGTTAAGATGACACCCCCCTATAGTCTCCTTCCGGAAGCATTATTTGGCTGCGGACTAAATCATTTAACTCCCGAACGAAGTACAATGTAGTTAGCAGTGAAGTTCGCAGAGGGGGGTGGTGGGGAATAGGGGAGTATAGTGTAATTTAGTGCAGCGGGTTCATTGAGGGTTGAACTTGAAAGCAACTTGGCACTCACTCTCGTTGTTAGGAACGAAAAGGGGGTTCAAGGGAGATGGAGGGGTTGATAAAGGCCGGTGAGTCTATAATGGGTCTGTGTGGGGTCTATTGAAAGATGTTGGGAGGTCGGGTCAGAAGCTAGGCACTGCTTAGGGGGCGGGAATATAAGAACATCTTCTACCGATATTCTCCCTACATTTGTCATGAGTTTCCTAAGGCAGCTTTAACCATTTAATTTCCTTTCCAATTATATCCCACGTATTGGTACAAACGTCTCTAATGTGGTTGTGGTACTCGTTTTAGATTGATCGTAGATAACAGGACGCTGCTGTACATAAGAAAGTATCATTCAACAGTCAACTCAAATTTATTTTGTCATGATTAGCTTGTATAGGTCACTAAAATAATCAAAACACTAATAATCACAAAGCCGTGACGGACTGCAGGACTCTTTGCCAACATTGAAAACGTGAGTGAATTGCGCATGCACAGATTTTAAAAAAAATAGTTTATTTACGGTATTTAAGGCACTTTCTGAACCAACTGATTATATCAGCACACGAGAATTTTTATCGGCGAGAGCGAAAGGGCCTAACAATTTTGTCAGGAAAGGTATTTTCACATACCTTCCAGGGTTCTTCTATATGCCACAATCGACATGGAACCAACGGCTTTACTCCCCCTCCGAAGAAAGTTGTGCTACGGATTTTTATCGTTCAAGAAATATCCGTCAACCCCGGCCGGGTTTGAGCCCAAGAACTTCGGGTCCTGAGGCGAGCACTTGACCCCAAGAACCACTGAGGTCAACGAGTGGTTTGTTCTTCAAATGTTTCCGTCGAGCATTGTACAAGCGGACTTCGTCAGACACTTGTTTGATGTTCGAGAATCAAAATCTTCTTTTTAAAACGGAGTTTAGGTCTGTCGAACAGTTTTTCCTGTTTGTCGAACAAAATGTTTTGTTTGACGTTGGTTTTGTGTTTCGACTAGTGGGTAAGCGGCCTAACACAACTGAATTATTCAGTTTTGTTTCTGCGGAGGCAGCACATTTTATAGTCAACATCCGCAGACTTGATAAAACATTCGAAGGACAACAACTACTCATTACCGTTGTGTTTTATGTCCCATGGTCCACACATCACTTCCCGTCCAGGTTATTCGCATATGTACATATACTTATGGGGTAGGTAAGAGGAAGGTAGAAATTTATAGGAAGTGTTCACGCATATGATTCGGGAGAGAGTGGGAAAACATTTAGGTGAATGGTTTAGTTGGAGGGGACACCTCAATGCGGTCGACCGGGATTCCAACCTCGACCTTCCCATCACCGGCGAACCAGACGATTATGTCGTGTGCCCACACGAGGAAAATAAATACACCTGCGGAAATTCAATCCTCAATTTCTCCGTCACCCGCTTCGGTGGCCGCATGGTCTAAGAGGCGCTACTCTCGCAATAGACTAGACCATCGGTTCCCAAACTTTTTGAATCGCGGAGCACTTTTAAAGTAGAGAAATTCATCACGGAGTACTATCGTTGCCCTGATGCCAAAGGTACCAAAGTGCGTTTTTTGCTGTTTTCACCTAACTGCATTTAAAGTTGTTAGTCGATATATTATTGTACAGTAAAAGCACAAATTATCTTTTCGAGTTCTAAATAGCTTAGATTTTGATATAGCCTAAACTTAATTTTCCCTTTGAAAGTCATTGAAAATTGGAGCTTTAAATATCATTTAATCAAAACACCAATTTTGCACATACGTGTATTTGGCATAAGGGCGACGATATTTCCAACTAGCACCTACATAGGTACTAAACCGAATTACAACAGTATTCCTAAAAAATTCTGGGAAGGTGTCGAAGCTAACCATCGTATCTGAAAGCGTGGCGGCCAAGTTCTCACAGAGACAGTGTTAGCTGGCACCGTCGGTTATCCGTCTGGTTTTGCCATGCGCAGTCTGTGTGCTTCGTCGACGTTTGAGATGTTTTACACAGTTCCAAGAAAGTGCGGGCGGCCAAAGCTGACTGAGGTGACGTATGACAACATGCACTTCAACTTTATAATACTTGCTATTCACACTGATTCACAGCACACTGCTAGAGCTGAATAATTTATACCAAAGACTTACGGTACATAAGCACAGTTCATGGCCGCAAAAACACACAGTTTTGAGATCTTGCTACATTTATTTTATTTATTTTTCTCTCCATTCTCTTCGCGGAGCACACTTTGGGAACTGCTGGACTAGACTTTCGAGGACGGGGAGATTGGGGCTCGATCCCGGTCGGGTGTACTTAGTTTTTCCCTAGACGGCTTTCCATTCTCCCTACACGCAAATGCGGGTACACTTCCTCTAAACTCAACCTTCCTAATCCCTAGTGCATTAGTGTAACTAGTATATAGGCCTATAGCGCGAACGGGTAGTAAGACGAGGTGCTGAAAAAATCCCCGTCACACGAAACAAGACGAGGCTGACGCGTTTGCCCGCAAGACCATTTATTTTTCTCACCATTGTTTCTAAAGTTAAGACCAGCACTTGTGGTAAGTTCCGGATCACTGACACCCCGGTTGATTTCGACCTCACGGGGATTCAAGTTATTTCAGAGAAGGATGAGAGCCGTCTAGAAGGCAACACAACGATCTTGAACAATGTCGAGGCCTATCTCAAGGGTGAATCTCACTACATACACTTGGTTGGCCCCAAGGATGTATTTAAACCCGTGCTGGTGGTCACGTGGTCTAGGGTTTAAGGTTCGAAACTGAGTGGAATGAAGGTCGGGGTTACAATATCAGACAAGTACACAGGAGGTGGTTTCCCTCTTTCTTACTCCACGCTAATGCAGGTGCAGTTCCTCAAAGTTACCTTACCTTTACCCCTCAGAGTAGATCGTTGATAGCCTTGGTAATGAATGAGCTAATGATAATAATACAAAAATAGGACCTTCATCGGTGGGACCACGTAATAAGACATCGATATTGTTTGGTCTTGTTTGACAGTGATGGCGAGGTCTAGGTTTGAATCCCAACCGGCTGTCCTGAAGGTAGTTCCCCCTAAATGTTTTCCTAGACTACCAACGTGTGGATGCGGATACATTTCCAGTAAATGATATTTTCCTCACTTTCCTATTTATCATCTATAGTAATAAAATGAAGAGATAGTTTGTCATGAGGATTGCGCTATAACTGCCGCACGCAAAGGGCTGAAATGTAAATATTAGTACTCTCTGTGCACTGAAATATGCACCCCGGAGCCCGGAGCTGGAATTTTAAAATTTGGATTTAAAAAAAAATACCTAGTTGAAAACCTTGTGGGAAGCAATAAAATGAAGAGATTTTATTTCCGACTATTTGAGGCAAATCAAAGCATTGCCCGGGGTAGCCATGCAATGCGCGGCTACCCTGGGTACTTCTGCTGGTTGTAAATATGAGTGTAGCCCAGATGGGTAGTAATACGCGCCGCGCGTAAAAAACAACAATCAGAAATGGTAAACGCACCACTAAAGTTCCCTCCACTTCTTGAGAGCTCGCCAAAGAAACCCCGGCAGTCTCGTAACGTAACCAAACAGCTGGGCAGCACAAAACAGGAAAACAATGAAAAGCAACAAGACCCATACGGTGCGAGGATGGAACCTCTTTTCAAACTGCGCGTGCGCTCACGAATAGCACCAGAAAGAACTCGACGCATTAAAACACACACACATAAAAAAAAGCCCGACACATCCATCAAAGTTTTTACGGGCGTTATACTTTCAACACAGTTTCCAAGTGTTCCTTCACTCGAACGTATGGTGGCCACTTATCCGAGAGCGTATTTCAAAAAAACTCCCGGTAGTGTAGGTGTGGGAAGGGGCCGGCCTAGTGTTCCTCTGGGGGAATCCGATTCCGCGTCAGGTTGGCAGCGCCAACCAACAAACAGAAACCGCGAGACTAGCGTCCTTGTGTCCCCGGCGCCTACGGTGGTTTTTTTCAGTATCGGCGGGCCATCCGCGCTTGTAGCTAACTTTCCACCTCATCGTCAGTCATCGGGTTCACTTCCCCCTGTTTATCTCACTCTAAAAAACAAAAAGAAGAAATGTTCGGACACAGTTGGGTGACACGTTTGGCTTTTGTTTTTGTGAATGAAGACATTAGATAAAGATGGAAGACATCGGAGGTTCTGTATTTGTTTTTTTGTTGTTGTTTGTGTGTCGAGGAAAGTTTTTTTAAAAAAGGAAACAGGAATTTTTGCCAACCGAAGGCATCAACAGCGATGACGATGAAGCCAAGAAAGCCATCAGTAGAAGAGTTCGTCCACTTTTTGAGTAGTTATGAAATTAAGGCGTTTAGTGGTTACTATAGAGAAAAATTTACTTAAAACTAACGAGAAGATGGATAAAGATATTTGTCCAAGATAGGCTAATTGATTCACCAATAGTACAAAACAATACATTCATAAGTTTATAAACAGTCCATATATGTACTTCAACAGCTATTTAAATAAGTAAGATAACTCATATTGGTATCTGTGGGTTTCTATAAAAACTTTACTTCCAACTCAACAAAACTGTATTTTTTAATAATAGTTTACACAATTCATTTTATTTCAATTCCACACGTTTATTTAGAAACAAACAGGTCATTTTTATAAATATTTCACTTCCAAGGAACTAAAACATGGAATTCACCTAAAGTAAAGGTGTTCTAAGAATAAACTTGAACCAGTTCGTACTCAAAACGACGTGCCAACACATTTTCTAAGTCTCCCCAGTTGGTAGTAAGGGGGGACAACATTCCACAAGTCACCCCTCACCCCACCGCCTCAACCCCGCGACATACCGCCACAGCTGACTATGACGGGAAGCGTCACCAAGGAGCAGCTTTCATAAGAGGTTGCCCGACAAACGTCTCGCTTGTCAGAAACCATGATCGGGTGCGTGTATTTATAAGTTGAGGTTCACCACACGCACACACGTATTAAGACAGTCGACGTGACCATGAAATAGTATTCCTATAACAGCGACGTTGGAGTGTTCTCATATTTATCTGACATACACAGACCAAAAAAAAGCGTCGTGGTTTGTTCTACAGCGAGATATCTACCTCAAACATTGTTTTTACAAGTTCCAGTGATTATTTTAACAGGATAGGAAAGCTTGTTTTGTGATAGCAGTTCGTATACAGCTTGTGTGGGCCATCCACGTCTACCCCCAAGAGTTGGGTTTACAAGATCGTGGCTCTGTGACTTGTACAACATTCTTATTGGTGGATACACGCTGGTCCCCCGTCTGGTCCCCGCACCGAACACATTATTTAAACAATCAAGCGAGAAAAGTGTTTGTGTGCGAGTAGTGTTCCGATCACATACCTCTTCTGCTTGCAGTACGTACTTATCGAAAGGATGTAGCCGTCGACACGTCATTTATCATAGATCCCCCCATTCCATCCTCGGAGGCTGCTGTGTTGTAATTATCGGTGAGGAGGTTTGTTATTCCAGAGTGTCGGTACGATGAAAGAACCAGAGGCAGCCGTCTCTCTCACGCCCTCTGGCGAGGTGTTTGTTTAGAAGAGGGACACTGTTGTGGACCGACTCGCTTCTAGAAGAAACGGAGAGAGGTTTCCAGGCTACTCCCGGGGAAGGAAGTCTGCGGATTGTCACCATCGCAATGAACACACTTCCCCCCCACAACCTACACCTAATTTTCAACTGTAACAAACTACGATGGACAGTTGAGATTTGAACGGGCAGCCGTGTAGTACCAGGAGGCGATGTTCGAACTTGGATCTTGTTGACATTGCCGTTTTTAACTTAGCTTCACGCCACCTAATTGCTCAGCAAGGTAAGAAACAAGTTCGTTTGGCGCTAATCTCTGTGGTGTCGACATCTTGGTGGGCCCTTTGCTCTTGATTCTGAGCTCATCACGTTGTATTCAGCCTGCAACAGTTTTAAAAAAAAACGAGTTTTGCATTTGATTATTTATACGTAGATCTGTCATCACTTGAATTTACAAAAACTCGACCTTGAGTCAAGCAGTGTGTTTATAATATATTTCTAAACAATTCTCTAGCGCTTTTAGTTGCTTTCAGAGAGCAGTAATCAATACATTACTCTTTTATCGACGATAGAAGCTTCACATATTTTGACCTTAAGAAAAAAAAAACCGGACAAATCGATCAATCAAGTTACTTCCCACCTCTAAAAATAAGTGAATTTTTCGATCGGGATTCTGGGGTCGACGCCGGACCCGAGCTGGATCGGACGGCGAACAGACACTGGATTGGACGCCGCGCCGGTACGGGTTTCGACCGCAAGTACATCGTCACGAGATACACGAGGAGCGGGTTGGAACGCAGGTGGCTGGTCGACCGGCGGCTCGCGACCACCCGCTACTGGCCCAGGAAAGAGACAGGCTTCTCGAGGAAGCACTGCCGGAGGAAGTGGGACCGGAGACACCAGTTCGTTCACCACCACCACCCGGAGCTAGTGATGTTGGACATGGCGCCAGGGACCTCCACGATGCTGCGCGCCAGGCGCAAGGACATCAATGTCAAGCCCAACAGACGACTGGACCGCAAGTCCTCGCGAGGGATGCTGTACGAGAATGAGGAGTTACGGTTGCGCACCATCAATATCAACGCTGAGGTTGAGAAAGGTAACCATACCCTCCCTAGTCCCCTCCTCGCCGCACAGAGAGTTCCTAGAAAACAGTACACTCCTCTACAGCCCCCAGACCACGCGCTTAGTAACAAAACATACCTCCTATATTTTAATGTGTGTTGGATAGTCATGAACAAGGGTCGAACCAAGGCCTTAAGTTTAGTTTGACCCGCCTCGGTGGTAGAATAGTCTGAGACTCTAAGGCAGCGATTTTCAACCTTTATCGATTCACGACACACTGAACAAGGCACTAAAATTGCCAAGGCACACCATCAGTTTCTAAAGTTCATCATTAAACAAAACTAATATTAAGATTGTTTTAAAAATGTTCAACAGCTAAAGTTTTAGTAATCTGTGTTAACTTCAAAAAAATAATGTTAAACATGGCTTTAAAATGATTATTTTTATTCCTCAAATTCGTTCCTCGTTTCTTTTTGGTCTTCCCCCAAACTATTGCGGCACACCTGCAGACCATTCACGGCACACAAGTTGAAAAACGCTGCTCAAAGGTATCACCCTTGCAATAGACTGGACTGCAGATGACAGGGAGATCTGGGTTCGAATCCCGGTCGGGTGTGCTAGTAGGCTTCTCTCCCCTCAATTAGATTAACAGTCCTTGTGTTGTATTGAATCGCATCATACCACTCGTCCTGGCTATCCACATTTAATTAAACTAAAATCCACTTCGGTAGCCACAGGGTCTAAGCCTAAGGCGTTACTCTCGCAATAGACTAGACTGTTGATGACGGGGAAATCGGGGTTCGAATACCGGTCAGATATACTGAAGGTTTTTTCTAAGCTAGTTTTACAATCTGCCTCTAGGGAAATGCGGGTACACTTCCTCTAGATTTAACCTTACTCGTCCTTAACACATTAGCATAATTAGTATATATTCGTATCGGAACGGGTAGTAAGACGTGAAGAGTCAAAAACAACTAAATAAATAGGGTATCGGAAAATAAAACTCTAGAGGAAATGTACCTAATTCACAGTTTTAGAACGGCCAATAATAATAATAATAATAAGCTCAGACGCAGATTGGGGAAGCGGACTAAATACCAAGCTCATATAGTCTGGTTTTCCTATGAGGGAAGGTCGGGGTTTGAATCTCTACCGTGTGTACTGACGGTAGTAATATGTTTTACACACTCCTTCCACGTAAATGCATGTGTGTACATTCAATATAAATATGTACCTTACTCATCCCTACTTTAATAGCGTAATTTAATCTGGACAGGACAGGATTCGGCGAAAAAAATGTATTAATAGTCCAATCAAAGAACCGTTTTAAAAGAAATGTTCTAGATTTCCCACGTGGCCGCTGTCGGGTCCTGTTGGAAAGGTGATGGAGACTTGACGAGTCTTTTATACACCGGGATTATGAACGAACGAGATTTATAGTTTCACGCAACGGGGGATTTAATATTTATTTTTATAATTCAAAGAAATTACCTCACATACACATCATTTCTGCTTCCAAAACGAAGAGGATTTGATTAATGTCAGGTTAAAAAAAAAATATTTCCACACACATCCATTAAAATGCAAATTTGCGTGTTTGTGTTAAAATTTAACAAGTTATATAGCCCGAGTTATTTACGAATAACCATCGGGAAGGCTCTTAGGCCTTTTCGAACGTTATTTGTAAGAAAATTTGGGTATACAAATAAAGGTTGATTTTTTTTTAAATCACCACGTCCAACACCAAAACTAGAATGGCTAACTCTAAGAGGTAGGTTGAGGAACACACTACACACATTTTACAGGCTGGCAACATTTCTATCTTAATCCCCATGAGAACCCCAGAAAATACTTAAAAATTATATTTTTAATATGACAGATAGTAGCACTAGCTCAATTTAAGTTAAAATTGGACTTATTTCCCTATACCCCTCAAGTGAAAAACCAACATCAATGTACCAGGCTGAGATTCGAACCTCGGCCGTCACCAGAGATTCAGACTGACTCATTAACCAGTCCTCTTTACCTAGGTGTGTCATCAGTTGGGATTATATGACCCTCTGTCTGGCATATTATGTTCTGCTAGTCAGTGTTGTCTCTACAATTGGTAGAGTAAAAACAATAAATTTTATTAAATAGACATTTCAAATCTATATTTGCAATGATAAGTTCGGACACATTGATAAAATTAACGAGTAGAGTTAGGTTTAAAAAAATATTCTAAATAACAATATTGTGTTTTACATATACGTGGAAGGAGCGGGGGGATACACCTTTAGTACACCCTGCCGGGATTGGAACCCCAACCTTCCCGTCTCTGACGAATCAGACAAGACGAGACTGCTGCCTTACCCGCATTTTACACCCCCACTGGTGTCCCCGAGCTAAATTATCCATGTGGATGTGCGCCAGCTCATTCGACTCAGACTTTGTATCGAACCAGTCCACAAACCTCCCTCTTGAGGATCTGCAGGAACTGGAAATGACGTTTTGTGCCGAAACCTTTCACAAATTATAATAGTAACAAAATTGTGCAAGCATATTTTCACGATATGACGTAAAAAACATAAATTCACAAGGTTTGTTTTGAATATGCGGTCTTGCAAAATGTTTGCCTCCAATGAACACAGTAGATTTAAAAAAAATTGAATTTTGTTTATTTTTAAACTCACTATGATAAATGGGGTTTGCACGATCGAAAAAGAACAGTACCTCTCCTCCCCCCCCCACCCTCCCTCTTACCGCGCACCTAAAATTATGAAGGTACTGCGTAACATCCTGATTACTTTACTCGCGAAATAGAACATTTTTTAAAATAATGGTTTGGTGTCTCCGATCCTCCTCCCGGCTCAGTGGCGTAGTGTTCAGGAGCTCTCAACACACCGACGGGGACAAGTTTCAGACCTGCGATGATAGATTCCAACTATTATTTCGTCGAATGTGAGTTGAAATACTTTAACATTAAGGGGGGGGGGGGGGGGGGGATAAAACAACCACCACCGCTCTGCCCACTGAGTTATCCATACAGGTTCTCATTCCTTTCAGGTCGATTTATTTTTCCCAATTAAATTTTTATTGAAAAAAATATTTTTCTGTATAAAGGCCAATGGTTATATACATTATAGCAAAACTCAAAACAAAATATATGTTAACGATGTACCGCACAGACCTTCTCGCTTCTTTATCTAAAAATGGAGAAATTACTCAAAACTAGTAAGATATTTTGTGAAACTAAATAATAGACATCGTTGCAGAAGCATTCCCACACAGAGCATAAACGAAATAATATGCAGAGCCATATCGAGTCAATTTAAAAAATATATTTGCCGATAGCCTAGAAACTCTTGGTTTTATAAAAATTTATTTCAGATATAACTTTTTTAATTTTAATATTTTGCAAAGAAAAGTTATTTTTTATTTTAGAGCGTTGCGTAGATATTATCAAAATTGATGATATTCGTCGGCATTTATCAAAATATCTAGTTAGATTTTGTTGACAATCACAATTATTCTCGCCCCGAGGGGTCACGGGAGAAAGTTAAAATGAATTTGTTGAGTTCAAAATAGATAATATAACTTGTTTATCTTATGTTGCTATCAGTATTAAACAAATGTCGTGCTGCCGTATTTAATTTATTTAAATGTCTTTATTTTACTCTGGCGGAGTTAAGTGTTACAAACTTGGCTTACATTTAACCAGAATACAAAATTATTTATTATTTACAAATAATTTAAAAGATGTAGCGAACTAAAATAGAGATAAAATAAATCAATTATGGGTTGGAGGGGGGCGAGAGAGAGAGAGAGAGAAGAGCATGTGTGAGGACCAGGGCCGTCCTGACATGGGACTCTGGGAAAACTACGTTTGCGGGATCCCCAGTTATCCCCCACAAATATATTAATTAAAAAGCTTAATTTATGTTTAGTGTTATTACAGTAGTTTGCACCAATATACACATTTTTAGCCGTATAATTGATCAAGAAACGCTCTTAAAGGTAAATACATGTAACAACTAAGGCTCGAAGCCGTGTCTGTATACATATAAAGATTGATTTCTCTCCAACTCTTAGTTAGATTTTCTTCCCCTATGAACTTGATCTGTATAAAGGTACAAAGAACAACTGTGCCAAGTTTGAATTAAATCGGTTGATTCGTTCAAAAGCTATCGTGAGACATAGCCAGCACAGACAGCTGGATAAATGCTAATCGGCTGAGTTAAAACCGAGAACTCGCTTCACTCGTTCAATAAATCAAACCAAACGATTATGTTCCTATTTGTTTTTATACCCTGACAATATATGCTAAATCGCCTATCCAGGGAACCCACTAGACGAGCACGCAAGCAAAAAGTCCCAACTTGTTTTTTTTACCTATGGGCCCTGTGATGCCGCACTGTTTGTACACCCCTGTGGGCGACCCTGGTGAGAGCCATATTAAAACCATCTGGAGCCATTGAACCAACAGTTTGAGTGAGATGGAACATCAAATGGCACGATAACCTGGATAGCTGAGACGATGGGACGGTTGGTGCATAGTCTGGAGTAAGAGGGTTCAAATCCCTGTCAGGGTATCATTAATTAGAAAACAAACTTTGGAATGTAGTCGGGTTACCGTAGGAATAACCTTTTAAAGCATTGGTTTTCAAACTGACTGTCGCAAGTCGATATTTGGTGGGCTACGATAAGTTTCTGAAATGTGAATTTTTTAAGAATTATTTGAAAATAGAAAATCACGAAAAAATTGTGAATCAAAAAAATAATCAGGGCCTATTAAAGAAATAACTAAGTTAAACCATTCTTTCCACTTCTCCTACCTCACTTCCATTAAAGCTCGATGGGCTCTAAAAGTTAGTCGTTCTAAAAATTAGGTCGTGCTTTTAAAAAGATTTGGGAAGCACTGCTTTAGAGAACATTTAGAAAATTAATATATTATATTATACAACATTGGCAGAAGATCACTTACGGATATAATTTTCTTACAAAATATGTCAAAAATGATAACTTCGGAACACAGCTGAGAGCATGAGTACATGAAAATAGATCTATAGCCTTTATCGAAAGCATATTGGGTTCTTCCAATGCCAATCTAATTAAGTTCATCCGATTTTTAATTTTTCGCTACCTTACAGATAGAGAAAGTATTGTGATCATAAAAAAAGTAAAAATCAAAGTTTTGATGAATTTCGACGTTTCATGAGCCCCCGAATCTGAAAAAGCTGTTTTTGAATTTCCGTCTGTCTGTCTGTACCTCGGAGTAGAGCCTAAACTATTTTACCGATCGGCTAAAACTTGGTATCTAGGGTTTTCATAGGACTGACCTAAGGGGATTTTGGAATTGGATATCTAACCCTTGAATTAAGAGTAGTTTAATAAAAGGCGAAAAGAGAAAAAAAATCTATTTTCTCAAAATCAGCTCAAACAATTTTAATTAAAAGATTATAAATAAAATTGCTATTTTCATTTTTTAGTGAAAATGACTTTTAGGGTACTTTCCAGAAGCGTAAATTCCCGTATATCCACAATTATTTGAGATACTAAATAACTTATCATTGCAAAATTGTAGTACTATCAAAAAAACTTTTATTTGAAATATACTTTTATAAAACCAATAGTTTATGAAATATTGGCAAATATATTAATCCAATTTTGTGAGCTTACGTTGTAAAGATATTGGCCTTTTACTGTACTTAGTTTTAACGCAACAATTATCTAAGGCCATAGAGTAGGAAAATATTAGTAAGTCTCTCAAAAAGTTGATGTTCTTTTTGATTTAACTTCTTAAAGGAAATGTTTGTACAGCAATGAATATTTATATCTTTTTAGACTCAATAGTCAATATTTACCTTTTTTACTAGTCTAAATTTATAATTGAAGAATTTAATAGCAATGCGATAACCATAAGATGTGGAACCCCTAATAAAATGTCAAAAATGTTAATCGGAAGTCTAAATTTTAATACGAAGTGTTGACCCTTGTGGACCCGATATTGATATTTTTTATTGGTTCAAATATACAAATGAGAATTTTAATTCTTTAAAAATAAAATTATAAAATTTAAAACCGAGAGTAAAAAAAGTTTTACGTAAGTATAGTGCAATTTATGTTTGAGTTTTCTAGTGTATAATTATTATTTCGTTTCACATATATTGCGAGTTTTGAGTAAATATCTCCATTTTAAAACAATGGAGTGAGAAAGTCCATGCAGAGTTCCATACCATTTATTTTTTGTGCAGCGTTTTACTACCTGTTCAGGTCACTAATTACGATAGTGGGCTAAGAATGAGGGAGGTTGAATTAGGATTAAGTGTACCCACATTTGTGCGAAGGGAGATTGGAAAACCATTTAAATAAAACCACCATTAATACAACTACCTAGGATTTGAACCCCGACCTTTCCATCATTGGTAAACCTGACGGCTTTGTCCATGTGCTCACCGGTATGGGTAATATATCAAATTCTTTAAAAAAAAAGTATATTAACCTAGTATACGACTAGGCCACAAAACCAGTTATGGTTAGCCACGTAGTGAGGTAGGCACTTATCGATTAATTGGTTAGAGTTGGTTTTGGTGCGACGCCAACTCTTGCTAAACAACTCGACGCTAAAGTCAATAAAAAAAATTTGCCCCTCGAGGTGCCATTAAGGAACACGGTTATGTTTTGTTCACTCAAATTATTTAAACATTAATATATTATTTGTTGTACTTAATGGCCAGGATGATTACTAAGACTGACTCCTATATAAACTGAGGCTAATTGATTAAAACATAAAGCTAAGTGTTCAACTTCAGTATCAGGGTTACCACTCTTTTTTCTGTGTGCTATAAGAAATTACCATCTTTACAGATTACTTACATTGAATTCTAGAAGAATGCAATTTTGTTTGTCATAAAATCGATCAGTGTGACGTCATGACATTTTTTCAAACAAGATTATTTGACCTTATAGGGGCGTTAAGAAAACCTAATATTCCAACAAAGAGAAGTTGTGGGAGTGGGATAGATATGGTAAGATATGTGTTACAACCGGAGTGATTAGTTCAATTCGCTTTTTTCTGCTATACAAAGGCCTACTATTTAAAGTTGCAATTAAATATCCCAAATTCATAAAAATTGCAGTGTTTTGATTAGTTTTTATTTAGGAATTCCTAATTTTTTCAGACATATTTTTAATCTAGTTCAACCCGTTTATCAGGTGCGTGGCAACTACGAATATGTTTTTCCACACATAAATTTTGTTTTATAACTACTATCCAGAACTGTTGAGATTACTTATTTACTTTATGACATTAGTAGCTCAAAAGTTAATTGCCGCACTTACAAAAGCACGTCACCTCTTCCTATATTGAGCTAGTTCTATTCAGTCCCTACACCCGCCTCAGGGGTTTAGTTGGCTAACGCGCTAGTCGTGTTGAGCTCGATCGCTGAGGACGGGGAGATCGAGGTTCGAATCTCGGTCGGGTGAACTGGGGGTGGTTTTTCCTAAATGGTTTTCCACTCTCCCTCCACGCAAATGCGGGTTCACTTTCTCTAATTCAACCCTTCCAATTCCTAATCCATTAACGTAATTAGTACTTAAGCGTATAACCCGAACGGGTAGTAAGACACGGTGCTAAATAAAAATAAAAAATAAAAAAATATTCAGTCCCCCTCATTACACCCTATCCCTATAATGAGATAATTCTATCCAATCCATCTCATTACACTTTAGCCCTATCTTGAGCTAGTTCTATCCAGTTCACTTCATTACACCCTATTCCTATCTTGAGTTATTTCTATCCAGTCCACCTCATTACACCCTATCCCTATCTTGAGCTAGTTCTATCCAGTCCACCTCATTACACCCCATCTCTTTCAGGTATTTCTAATGTTATCCTTCCATCTCCGTCTAGGTCCTCCCAATGGTCTCTTCCTATTAGGTTTACCAGTCAATACCCCGAACACGGTTCTAGATTCTTCCATTCGCGCTGCATGTCCTGCCCACCGTAATCTGCGAGGTTTAATGATACTAACAATGTATTGTTAAGTACAGGGTATGTAGCTCATCATTATATCATCTACTCCAATCCCCAATATCTTCCTTCCTTTTTGGACAAAATATCTTCCTAAGCACCTTGTTTTCGAACACCCTAGATTTGTTTTCATAATTAGATTACAGCAAGTTTAAAATTAGACTAAATGTCTCGTGCAATGTTTTATAAATTTTAGCCAAAGATTTTTTTTGTAATAAAAACTATAATAATGCCTATTATAGATAACATTCCATTTCACCCCATTTTGAACGCCATCAAAATCGTATGTGGGTGGTGGAGGAATCCTATGAACCGTGTATCGTACCTCTGAAACGCGCTGCCTTGATGCATTCCACCCTTTCAGACAAATGGTGATGAGCTTGGAGGGAGGGGCCTTGAGAGGGGATGTATGTCTACATGATTGATATCGGCACTAAACATCCAACGACCGAGGGTTGGGGGATCATTGTTCGATATCAGGCTTGGTATTTAAGTGATATATTTTTTAGTACCACGTGTTACTACCCGTTCGGATTATACGCATGTGTAATAATTAAGCTAATGAGCTAGGAAAGAGAAAGGTTAAATTTATAGGTAGTGTATTAACATTTGCGTGTAGGGAGAGAGTGAAAAATCATTTAGTAAAAACCACCCTCATTTCAGGCGAACAGGATTGAAAACCCGATATTCCCGTCATCGGCAGTCCGGACTGTTTCGAGAGTGACGCCTTAGACCATGCGGCCACTGAAGCGGGTCTATGTATAAATAATTATAATATTAATATAATAACAATAAATAGTACCATTTATTTTTTGTAAGTAAAATGGTAGTTGAAACTTATTTCCGCGCTGATAGGGGAGAGAGGGGCTACTGGATTTTGCCCCCACTCAAGAATATCGCAAATAGTTTTAATAAAAACATAACACCTACATATTATTATTATTATTATTATTATTATTATTATTGATGCTTCAAATTTAGCATTTCAACAATGTTTTCCTCAGTTCCAAATTTAGCTTGCTGGTCATTTTAGTGCAAAAAACAAGAACCAGAATTACAGCTTACAATAGAGAACAACGAAGATCTGTAAAATGTATAGTATGAATTTGAAGACCAGGTCCAAACTTGATATTCAAAAAGTCTACCACTGTTACACATTAAAAGTGCTTCATTGATATAGTAGTACTGAATACAGAGATTATATTCTAATACATTGACATACACCTGGACTCGGGAATCGAACCCAGGATCTTAGGCTTAGTGCCCCAACGCTCTGCCACTGAGCTATCAAGGATCATCCCATGTTCAGGCTCATTCTTTACAAATATTTTAAGGCAGATTCTGTAATGGACGTGGGGCTATTGTTTAAATGTTCCCGATTAAGATTAATTCATTTGATTTAAGTGCTACTTTTAACTATACATCTTTGGTGTAAGACGGTATCACGATCAACTTCACTAACGTAACTTAACGATCACTTAACGTAAAGAAACATAGCACTTGGTCAGAATTCAACGTAACGTAACGTAAAAACCCGAGAAAAACACAGCAAATGAATTTGTACGGTTTGAAAACAAATTGAACCCAAGCATTTAGGGTTACATAAGCTTCAAGTACCTGCGATAGAAGCTTACTGAAGCTACAAAATAAAGAGTATGGCCGACGTTTTTGATTTCACAAGACGCGGACAAACTAACTATATCGAAGAAGTCGTCTGCAAATCATAAACAAACAAATGAAGTACTAAAAATAGCCCTGTCGACGTTGCTCGCAAAATGATTGGCGAGCTAAAAACACGTGGTCCTTTTCAATTAACGTTCACGTAATGTGAAATTTCTCCCCTGGACAACTTTTATGTGAACTTTAAGTTAACTTCATCGTGATATTTTCTATGTATAAACCAGAAGGGAACTTTTTTGTAGCACCGTGTCTTACTACCCGTTCGGGTTATAAGCCTATATATTAACGGGTTAAGGATTTGGAAGGCCTAATTTAGAGGAGATGCACCCGAATTTGCGTGTAGGAAGAGTGGAAAACCATTTAGAAAATAAAACACCCTTAGTGCAACCAACCGCGATCGAACCCCAATCTCCCCGTCAAGTCTAACATGAGAGTAGCAAGTTAGACCATGTGGTCACCGAAGCGGGTGAACGTAAGTTGATCGTGATCCGGGTATTAGTAAAATTATAATTATGTAATTATGTGTGTTGTTCTAGAGCTAGCTAGTTTGTAAGTCATGTCCTGTTATAAGCAATGTAGGCGTATCTATTAAGTTCACGTCAAATAATATAATTTGAAAAAGTAAAATAAGCAAAGTTATTTATGCTAAATTCCTAAATTTAGTTTAGTTTTGTAATAAGGTTTTTTAAATTTTATGTTTTTACACATACAAGAGTTGGTTTTTTTTTTTTTTATAAATATTGTTTGGAAGTTGACTATCATAGAGTCTACTCTTGGTTTACATTTTTAGATAGCAAAGTTGCGCAACCAGTTTTTTATTAAGTAAGTAATAGTCGTGGGGTTGACTGTTTCCTCGGGTGTATTGGCCAATCGCTGATTCGCATGTGTGACCTACGTCACGACTTGAGGACTCGTGCCAAAATGTTGACCACATGTTATGTGTGACATTTTTAAAACGAACGCATGCCAACTTAACATCGTTATAGCTATAGTTTGAAACGTAATAATAGTAATAATAAGTGGCAGCCCTAAGGAAAACTTTAACTTTATTTATACGTCGGTTTTATTTCTTGCTTCCGTTTCCACAATATTTTTTTTTCTATCCTAACATTCTAAGGACGGTATAAGGCATGAACGAAATTAAACTATATTTAACGTATCAGTGGGCACGCGGACTAAATGTCAGGTTCATCTAGTTTGTTTTGTCGGTGACGAGGAGGTCAGGGTTCTAATCCTGATAGAGTCTACCAAATGGGTTTTCATTAACCGTTTTCCACTTTCTCTCCCCAACTAACGTAATTAAATTTCAGATGGCCTAAATGGGTAGTAAGCGTATCTCACCTAAGGGAATACAAGTAACTATAAATAAGATTAACAAATGAATCCACCTGAAGAGAGGCTGAAAGATTCCTGTGTACAAATTACACAGCACTGTTTGAAATTGAAACCCAGACTGCCGAGTCAGAGTAAGGCATAGAACAGAAAAGGTTCCAAGTAGGAAAAACAATTTCAGATTAAAAATTCAGATATTCGATTAAATTAAAATTAAGTTTTTTAAAAGAAACTAGCCCTTGAAAAAAAAGGTAAGTAATCAGTTTAAAAAAATCAATTTAACATGCAATGATTGCCGAAATTAGAACCACTCAAAAATGATAAAGGAAAAACGGAGATACGGCGTGGTGGGGGAGGGGGGGCTGAGCGAGGGGGGGAGAGGAGAGAGTTTAAATAAAGGAAAAACGGAGATATTTTGATTTACTTTTCTATCGCCATGGCATCTGATTGTGAATACATTTTTATTATTTGATGGGTGACAGCACAAAAATAAATATACATTTTAATAAATGTGTTTCTCCAGTTATATCTCAAACTCCATTGGACCCCAGCAAATACTTTTTTTAAGTTAATTTAAATATGGCAGATACCTCTTTTAACCATAATCTAAAGTTGCATTTGAAAGGTCTCATGATTGTCTAGCAGATGGCAGCACTTTTTCAATTTGAGTTAAAATTAGACTTTCCTCCTTTTCCTCCTGTACCCTTCATTTGATTTAATAGTGTTATTAATATTATTATTATTATTAATACAATCGCAATAAATCATTAGTTCCCTCTCAATAGCCTATCAAAGAAAACATTGCCGTTGTTTACAATACTAAAACACTGACACACAGCCTCAACTAACTTTTTTATATATAAAATTACAACGTGAAGAGAATCCTTTCGACAGCGACTGCCGGAGTTTTATCCTATAAATTTTCAAAAATAGAATAAATAAACCTTATACATTGAGGACGTGCCCAAAAATGTCCAATTTTAGAAAGAGGAATTTTCTTTCGAGATCAATTTCTCGATTTGTTCCAAACCAATTTTAATTTGATTAAAAAAAATCAATAAAATAATTGTATTTGAATATTATCGACCACATAAAGGTTTACAAATTTTCAATAATGAAGCCGCAATCTATACATAATTTACGTCTATAGGTGAATGTATGGACTGTTTTTTTAAATATTAATATACCAATGCGTCTTACTTATTACCTGTCCACCCACTTTGGTGGACGCATGGTCTAAGGTGCTACTCTCGTGTTAAACTAGATTGCCGATGACGGGAAGATCGAGGTTCAAATCTCAGTCAGCTGTACTGAGGGTGGTTTTCCCAAAAATTATGTGTTCCAATCTCGCTCCACGTAAATGAGGCTACACTTCCTCTAAATATAACCTTCTTAATCCCTAATATCACTAACGTAATTAATACATAAGCGTATAACCGAACGGTATTAAGACACGGTGGTAAAAAAAGTTTATCCAGGTTATACACACATGTGATAACTACCCTAATGGGGTAGGGATAAGGAAGGAAGCATTTTAGAGGCAATCTAATCACATTTGCGTGGAAGGAGAGTAAGGAACCATTAAAAAAACACCCCCAGTAGACGCGACCGGGATTCAAACATCGATCTTTCTGTCATCAGCAGGCCGGTCTAAAACGAAAGGGACGCCTTGGACAATTCAGCCACTGAAGCAGGTATGAATGCTAATAATACAGGGTTTTTTATGCTATAAAAAGCAATTGAGGGATTTGGACAGTCTGGGAAGTTGACTTGAACGATTTTTCTCTTGCGCACGGCTCTTTTTTAAATTGGTGTGTTCCACCATCTGAGGTATTGACGACTTAAGCTAATATAAAGGTCAAGGATGAGGAGGGTGAGAGGAAATGAATCTGAAATAGGGTGGCGAGAGAATGTGTGATGTACCCTCTACTTTACAGTTCACACAGTCGGAGAGTCTAGCGCCGACCTTACCGGTCAAAATATGCTAACCTAACGCCTTAGACCACCAGGCCACCGTTGAGATTCTCGATTAAATATCTTCGTCCCGTTCAAAATAGCTTTCCCGTTGCTCCTCGCTCGGTGGCACTTGTGATGCGAGCAGTAAACATTTATTTGGCGCAGACGGATGAACCTCGAGGGGTACAAGGAGGAGCCTTTATCCTCCCCCTCTCCCCGGACCATCTCGAGGGGGGAGGCCCAAAACATGAGTAATCATTCACACGGACATGTTTCCATACCGTGTCTTACTACCCGTTAGGAATGAGAAAGGTACCGGCATTCGCGTGGAGGGGTGGAAAATCATCGCGGAAAAAACGTAAATTGAGATAATATTTAGAATTTCAATAGCTAAATTTTTAAGCATAGTGCTATTATTTAAAAAAATAGTGCAGATAATGAATTTCAAAAGATTTATTTGTATTTCTCAGATTTTCCTTGATTCTATTTTAACTTAACCCCCAAACTCGCATTGAACTAAACTGTGATAAAGATGGTCACATTAACCAGGTGCTCAAGATCACCCCTTATTTTCTATTTTGGTGGAACTGCGACTATTTGAAGCCTCCGATAATTCAAATGTATATTAGAAACCCATGTGTATAAATATTACAAGCGGGAACAACTCTAAATAACTTTTGAGGGCATCAAATTTTCTCAAATTTTTTGATAGAGGCCTACTCCAATTAGCTCTTAGACTAATCTAATTTTCAAAAAATAATTCAGGTGAAGTCAACTACAAATAGCTTCTAGGGGGATCCAAATTTGCAACAACAAAAAGTTTGTTTCGTATAATCCGCCCTTATTACCGTGTTTTTAATATACATTATAGCAAACAAATACAAAAAAAGAAAAGTACTACGCATGAGAAATAAACATCCATCAAATATCTTCAAGAGTCATCCAATCTTTAAAATTGTACAGGGGGAAGAACCCGGCTCACCCTCTAATATGTCCCCCTCCCCCAACTTCCAAAGAGCTCCCGAAGCCCCTGACATTAAAACAAGGATGGAAACCATGATCGTATGGATACGCACGTTGAATATTTCTTGGTAGCCAGTTTACTGGTTGGTTCGTGACAATTGTTTGAGTACAAGTTCCTCTAATGAATTAGGTATGGAAACACCACCGGTATATATGAGGAATCAGTGAGATCCCCTCCCCCTAAGATTTCCAAGGGGCTATGATATAAATAGCTCCCCTAATTTACTCTTCAGTTTATAACAAAGTCACGCCATGATTTATTGCTTCCAGTGTGTTGCAGCGATAATCTGGGGCCGCCTCTTTTTGCCGTCGGAGAAGGCATCGAGCGCGATATCAACAATAGGAGAACATTTTAGACGAGAGCATGCGTCGAGCCCGACAATCCGGGGATAAGTGTATTTTACAACGTTAAGAAAACTCGTCAGAGAATTATGAATATATAAAAAAAAGTTAATGTGAACAAATTCAAGATGGAATTTATAGGAGATATATTTTCAATAGAAACATGTTGTAAAGTATATTTTTGTATTACTAAAAAATAACTTTTATCTCTATATTTTATTTGCGAGGGCTTTTCAGAAACTTAAAATGACCGTCTTTTTATAACATATATTTAATACTATCTTACATAATATTTATTTTCACGAAACATAAAACTATTTTATATATTAAAAACACACATACACGGACAACAGTATAGTGTTAAAGTAATAAAACTCCTGACAGTCTTCAATCAAAATTGGTCTGACTGGTGGCAAATTCTTGCCAAAATCAACAAATTTATTCACAGAAATAAATGCCTGGCAGGAACTATAAAACCTCAAGAGCAAACTAAATAGTCAAGGAAGCCATTTTTGTCGTTTTCAGACGAACTCTTAACGGATATAGTGACCTACTGACTCATTTAGATTGACAAACACGTACCTAAAAGTCAAGGGCGCCCCCTACCTTACCCCCAAATATTCATTTAATAAATGCTGTTTATTGTTCACAGGCCAGAGTGACATAAAGAAGCTAAGGAGAGAAAATGAGCACTTGAGGCGCGAGATCTGGGGTCTCCGCGATGAATACGATAGGCTGGAAGGTCTTCTGAAGAAGAGAAGAGGTCAAGACTCGGAGGTAGGTCAAACAGGGGTGGGGGGGCATTCTCGGTGGTTATCAAAATAAATAACAGGGTGAGGATCTTGAGTTTAAAATCATGACGGTAATAGTATGAGGAAAATAGGCCAGATTGAATCAGGAAGAAAATTATTATTTTTACCTACAGTAGCCCCATGGCTTCTTTGGTGCTGACTGACAGCTCACAGCTGAGAGCTGACGGCTTTGAAAAGCTACCAGACCAAATTATGTATCCCTACGCCGAACCATATGATCTGCAAAAAAACATGTGTTTAGCAGCTGTCACTTCTGACAGTCAGCTGTGAACTGTCAGTCAGCACCAAAGAAGCAATGGGGCTACTGTAGCGCCGCGTACACGTGCCTATTCGGGTTGTATGGACAAGAGAAAGACAAAGAGAAAAGCAGACATAAGGACAGTATCGTTTTTACAGACAACTCTTTGTTTCCTGATTTGGTTTGAACAGAATGAAGAGGAGGAGTACGACAGAGAGGACGACGAAGAAGATGAAGACGACGAAGAAGAGGACGCGGATGAGGAGGAAGAGGACCGTCGCGATCAGGAGAACGAAGAGAACGCGCAGAAGGCGACGACAGCAACCTCGGGGTCGTCGATCCTTGGAGGACATCGCGACACTTCTCGACGCAACAGCCTACGTGTGGAGTTTGATGGTCTGAGCGTCGTGGACGAGGAGGCGGATGAGACGCAGACCGTCTCCGAGCAGTCACCGGGGTATCAGCAGGAGACCGACCAGGACGGGGGGCCCTACTGCGGCACCATAACGCTGCCCAACGGGCGGCAGGGGGTCTTCTTCAGCGACGCTATGGCGGCGCCAAGGAGGAAGGTAAACTTGACATCTTCGCTGAATATTTTCTCTGAGAGAACTGTATGGTTACTATCGGGAAACAGCGTTGTCATTCTCTGTTTCCGTGTGGTCAGTCTTCCTCAAATATAAGACAAGTTTGGCAACGCTGGTTGGTCGATGTTGCCAGTAGCTCTGTCCGCCCCATCACACAACCTTCCGACATAACTGAAAGTGAGATTTGGCAGTCCGACACCTTATTTCAATCAGTAGCATGTCTGCTTACTGAGCCTAAAAGTCCCGGCTTCAATTCCCGGGATGGCCGAAAATGTTTTCATTGGTGAAATGTGTCTCTCGCCTTTCACAGTGATGAGTTAACGGCCGGTGACAGTGTATTGTGTCTGTTCTAGATCTATGTTAGTTTATAAGTCGTGTGGTGATATATTCAGTAAGTTCAGACAGTGCAAGTTAAATAACTTAAATACAGTATATGGAGGGAAAATAAGAAGAGAGACTTGGCGATAGTTAACCGAGAGAGAGAGAGAGAGAGGATAAATCTTTCCTCCATAAGACCTGCAGTTCCCTCTGAGGTGATATTCAATGGAGTAGCAGTAGGGCCTTGACCTTACACGAGAAAAGAAACTTTAAAAAATAACAATAAAAACAATAAAAAAATTGTACTCGCGATTTAAATCATCAATCTCACAATAAACTAGACAGACAAGGAGATTTGAGATTTGAGTTTCTACCAGGCGTTCTGGAAGTGTTTTGCTATATGTGGTTTATCGCAATGGTTTTCCCACCCTCTTCCCACGCGAATAAAAAATCTAGCCGCACTCATGGCTCCTCACGGAAAAATTAATCAGGATCGCAAGCAAGAGACTGGATTGCCAGTGACGAGGAGGGATTTGTCACATATTATCTACAACGTTGGTTTTCCCATGCTCTCTCTAGGCTAATGCAGCTGTACTCCCTTTAATATTATCATCACCATTATTATTCCTTGGATTAAGATGTTACTAACCCGTTTCGGCGGTCACGTGGTCTAACGCGCTACTCTCGCAGTGGACTAGACTGCCGATGACGGGGAGATCAAGGTTCGAATCTTGGTCTGTTGTATTGAGGGTGATTTTCCCTAAAAAATATTCCACTCTCCCTCCATGCAAATGCTTGTATACTTCCTCTAAATTGAACCTACCTCATCCCTAACACATTAGCGTAATCAGAACAAATGCGTTTAAACTGAACGGGTAGTGGGACGGTTGCTGTAATAATAGTGATAATATTTTAATGTGGTAGTGATAAGGAAGGTGGAATTGATAAGAAATGTACCCAAAATTTTGTGAAGGGAGAGTGAATTTTTTTTCCCCAAGCAACCTCAGTAAACCTAAACGGAATTCAAACATCAACCTTCCCGTCAAAAGAAAATCATACTAGATGAGCTTGACATAATAGTCGGTGTGGGTCAGCAATGCTGGCTAAAAACACTAGTCTGAGGGTTTTACAACGTACTTTGTAGGTGAAATCGCCAAATTTCTTAAAACCGCCTTTGTATCCCCATTACCCCCCTATTTTTTATATGCCAGGTGAACGGGGCGGGACCGAACATGAGTTTCCCCGAGTACCAGGCCTTGTTGGCGAGTCACAACGTGGACCCCGGGGACATGCAGTGTCCACCGGGGGACCCGCCAGAGGGGTACACCTATCCTTACTACGAGAACACGGGGGCGATTGGGTCAGGGGCCTTGGTCTCCATGCGCCCCCTCCCCCTCCTGACGACTCGGACTACTTCCACAGCATTGTGAGTATTCTCAGCGGACCGGGTATAGCTGGACAGCTGTGGCAAGAACCTTATTTGACTTCACCAGGCACTGAGGCAGGTTGGAGCTAGAATGCCCGGCCTTGATGGTTATTTTCTCATCCTCTCTCCAGGCTGATTGGTGTGCTTTCTTCCAGAATTTCTCACGCGCCGATTAGCACACGCAGACAGAGTTATCAGTCTAGTTTGTCTGGTTTGTCGGTGACTGGGAGATCTAGGTTCGAATCCCACTGTTATATAGTTAGGGACTAGGTGTATATTAATAGGAGTGTTGCCCTAGGTTAAGCTAGTTTGTAAGTCTCTCTATTTAATGAATACATATTTAGTGTTAAGCTAGTTTGTAAGTCTCTCTATTTAATGAATACATATTTAGTGTTAAGCTAGTTTGTAAATCGTGTGTCTACAAAAGGAATATTAGAAATACTCCAAACCCGCTTCGGTGGCCGAATCATCTCTAAAGTGTCCCTCTCGTGTTAGACCGGCCTGCTGAAGACGGGGAGATCGAGGTTCGAATCCCGGTCGAGTCTACTGAGGGCGGCTTTTCCTAAATGGCTTCCCACTCTCCTTCCACGCAAATGCTGGTAGATTCCCTCTTAAAATTACTCCTTCCTTCATATATGCGTATAACTGAACAGGTAGTAAGACACGGTGATAAAAAAAATTCAAATCTAAAGCCAGGTCCACACTTATATCAGATCCTTGTATCGTTTCCCCGGACGTATCTTGGGACGGGGATCATGAGTGCGGTAGTTTCAGATCGTCGCGTCCCGCTTCTAGTCGAAATTAGGGAGCAACGATATATCGATATAAAAGTGTTTTCGATGTATTTAAAAAATGATATATTTAATTATACATCGATGTTTTAGTATCCGATATATCAATCAATTTATCGATATATTGTATCACACTACACTTCAGGGTTTGTGGCATATAACAGCAGCGAGTTTTATACCTTTTCAGGAGACGTGGTGGGAAGGGCGGGGGGGGGGGGGGGGGCGCGCGAAGAAGGAAGCCAGTTGTTAAGGGGTTAGTCCTAAGTGCTCTACATACTCAGCTACAGTTACAGCAACTTGTTGGGAGAGTGTAATATCCTACAGCTTGAGTCCCTGTTCGTTACGGAGGAGGACGCCACAAACCATCTTTAAAGTCTGAGTTAGACAAAAACGCTTAACACTGGGCGGTCGGTTGTTCGACACCAGTTAGAGTTACAAACCTGAAGATAGGTCAGGGTACGGAACTGCCGAGTAGACATTGATAGAACGAGAGTACTTTTTATAATCTCTTTCAATAAGTTCTAAGACCTACATCAGTTATATACACTCATGTTAAATTAACTTATTTCAATAAAGAAGATCAAAACGAGCCCCGCAGTTAATGGCCGTTCCCACCCAACCCACTAAACCACACTGACAAGTAAACCCACGGGAGGAAGAGTAGAGACAGTGGTTTACTTAGAGATAATTTTGGAAAATTTGAGATTTTTGGAAAATTACCTTGAAGATTAAATTCAAAATGAGAATCTAGGAATAGTTTGTTATGATAAATAAGAATACGTTTTTATTTTTAAAAAAAAACTAGGGCACCGTAGTTAACAAATCATTTATTTTTGAAAATTGAATTTTGTTAAATATATTTGAACACTTTGGTCTAAAATTTAATATAAAAAATGATTATTGTGAATAACAAGATGACGTGTTTGTTTTTATGAGGAAAACATACTTAAGGGTAGTTTACCCAAAACCTATTATTGAAAATTTTCTTCGAAACCGTAATAGACTACAAAATAAGAGACAATTTGTGAGATTGTGTCATACCATTTAGTTTCCTATTTAATAAACTTGTCTGATATTTTCAAAATTTAAATAAAATTTGGCAAGCGCTGAAGAATAGCATTAGAGAACAGTAGACATTTAATTTCACCCAGACCAATGGAATTTAATATGTTGGAAACAAACGATACTTATATATTGATATAATTTGATCGATATATTGAGGCTCTAGATATACATCTTGCAATAAATCAAATTATAAATAATTGATATATTAGGGAAAATGGTCATCCCTCGTGGTATTTCCCCGTCGCATCAAAGGGAGCCACGGTGGGTGGATACATGTTTGGACGTGTTCCGAACCAAACTGTTTCACCGGTTATTCCACCGTTACAACCCCCGGATGATGGAATATATGGGTCGCAAACAATGACCACGACGGGACGAGGATCGGATCTGCCGAGAGCTGGTCAGGTCAGTGTCCATGTTTATCGTCCCCCCCTCCAGCCCTGATCACAATACGAGGATATCATGCAAGTGTGGACCCGGTTTAAACTTTGTTATAGACTCGATGGTGTTTATCTTGTGTACCAGGCCCGCGCCGGACCAGACCTGTTCATCACGGGGGCCTACCCTGTGTCCAAGTCACCCCCGGAGGCCATGTTCCCCACCGGCGGGAACCTGGACCAGCTCCTGAGAGAGGTTCACAGTCAGGAGTTGGCAGCAGAGCAGGTTACAGAAGGAGGTGACCTTGAGACGAGGGTGGTTGT
Source organism: Timema podura (assembly GCA_033556935.1). Lineage (NCBI taxonomy): Eukaryota > Metazoa > Arthropoda > Insecta > Phasmatodea > Timematidae > Timema > Timema podura. Next base: position 74,338,456 of record JAVRXN010000003.1, on the reverse strand, counting down.
CGAGCCTGATCACGTCTGTACAGGACAGGTGAGTCCCCCGACAATAGATAGAGCGGGACCGCCATAGGAACAACGTTCATTACAGAACAGCAGCCATCTTTATATCGCCGTTCCAGTTCGCCCAGACCAATGTTATCCAATATATCGGAAACAATCGATATAGGTAATTTTATCGATGTATACATCGCGATGTATCTAATGATAATACAGGGTTATTATTATCTCCAGTAAAACATTATACAGAATGTAGGGGTTGAGAAGACAAATATTTCCACATAATGAACTTGGGGTTGGCGACGCCAAATGGCGGCAATACTAGGCGTCAAAGTTGGCCACTGCATGCTCCTCGAGGTAGGCAACACATCAATCTTCAGTACATAACAAATCGGAGTGTGGTGTAAATTATGACTAGTAACAGGTATTGAATTGCCTGACAGCAAGTGCCCATAAGGAATTGCTGCTACGCTGACACCATCGTGTGTGTCAGGGGAAGGGAGTGGTGGGGATGCCTGTGTTGGTTTGCGTGGTGTGCTGCATGTGTTGCCTACCCCCAAGGTGCATACAGCACCAACTTTAACGTCTCGTAGCGCCACTATGTGGCGTCACCAACAACAAATTAATTATGTAGAATTACTTGTACTATCACCTCTTACAACACTGTATATTTTTTATATGGAGATATTAATAACTCAGTATATTAATATATATTTGTGGAAATTTCATTCCTACTCCTAAGAGCTAATTTTTATTAGAATTTTGTGCTGTTCTTTTTCCAGCCTTTGTGTCAAAATAGTGGTAAACAGCAACCATTTTGTCTTTAATCTTCAGCTGTTTTACTTTTAGAGTAGTCATTTTCAAGTAAAATTCGCCCTCATCTACAAAATTTTCAGATGAAGATTATATATTTAAAAACTCTCATCCCGACAATAACGTTATTTAAACAAGCCACCACCATATTGGACAAACCGTATTGGTGGTCATATGGTCTAAGGCATCACTCTCGCAATAGAATGGATTGTCAGTAACGGGAGGTCAAGTTTGAGTCCCATCTAGGTGTACCGAGGTTGTTTTCCTTTTCTCTAAATGGCTTCCCACTCTCACGCAAATGCGGGTACATTTATTTTAAATTATATGTTCTAGTCCCTAATTATTAGTGAAAAAACAGGAAAAAACATATATACAATATATTATAGAAGAGATAAAAGTTTTGCCCCCTACTATTTTTTACAATTAAAAAATTGTTTGGCGGCTGCGTTTGATACAAAATTTACAAGGAGTACGAAAAATAAAATATCAACTCCCTGCCAAGAACAGAAAATAAAGGATAAAAAAACACAAGAAAAACACTTGAAAGTACTGTAGAAACTCATTAACCAAAACAAATGTTTCTTCGGGAATAAGATTAGTTTTTGGGGAAACAGTAATTTCATATATATAAATGTTAACAGAGTTCGTAAATCATAACAACTGTAACATGAATTATTTTATAAAGGTACTAACCAACTTTTATCGTTTAGTAACTACTAAAATGTTTTGAAAGGGTAAAAAACTTTTCGGTAAAAAGAAAATGCTAGGCAAAAAGTTGAAAAGGCTGGCGAAAAGGGAAGGGGTGCAAATTGCGCCAAATTCTGTTACTTCTCTCCCAATGAATGGTTTGAGAACGTAATGTGTGCCTCGGGTCTTTGAAAGCCATGCACAGAACAAGAGAGACTCATTACAAACTCCTGCACAAGAAATTAATGTTGGGGTGTGACTGTGTGTGTTGTGTGTGTTTTGGTCGAAAATAGCGCACTGGGTGGCGAGATAGAGAACTGAACTATTAGAAATAAGAGGGAAGATTGGGGAGAAGAATTTATTTGAGGGAGAAAGAAACGAATCCGTGAGGGAAGATTGGGAAGAAACATTTGAGAAGAAAGGAACGAATCCTTGAAGTTCCTAGTTTTTTCGTTTTTTCCCCTAAGGGATTTGTTGGGTGGGTTTATTAAAGTTGCATCAGATTTAAAGGAGTATTTCCCTGTCCCCAAGAGATTCCAAGCTCACTTGTAGAAAGCTGTTTCCCTCTCCTCCATCCAGTCCTCCACGTCCTGTCACGGGTCTGGGCTATCCGCATGTTAACACTAATAGGGTAGAGCCGATTAAGGTGGCATTTCAGAGGAAATGTGCCAGCATTTGACTAGAGAGAAAGAGTGGTTGAAACTATTTAGGAAAAAATCACCTTAGAAAACGCAACTCCGAACACGCTCCAGTGGCCAAATGGTCTAAGTTAAGGTGGCACTCCCGTGTTAGACTGGCCTGATGAATACGGGGAGATTGGGGTTCAAATACCAGTCGGGTATACTTAGGGTGGTTTTCTCTCAATGGTTTCCCATTCTCTTTCCACGAAATGGGGTAGATTACCTCTAAAATGCTTCTTTCTACATCCCTACCTTATTAGAGTATTATAATACATGCGTATAACCTTAACAGGTAGTAAGAGGCGGGTGATGATAATAATAGTAATAATATCTAACTCACTGGCGAACCCGACAAGACGGGACTGACGCCTTAGTTCGTGTGCACGCCGATGCGAATAATATGCATTTCCAGTTAAGGCCTATGAAATCTATTTCGAAACTTTGCTATCAAAATGTGAAAATAAAGCTCATCGGTTGCATAGTTATTTTTAATAGTCCATTTCACAATAATGTATCACGCCAAAAATGAAGGAACAGGTATCAAAATAGCCCCATCGGTTTAAAAACGTTACATTCTTAAGTTTTGTAATTAAAAGAAAATCATAAAAAAGTTGAAATCGGCTTATTTTCAAGAACGGCTCACGCAAAATGCCTCAGTGCTGAGATCAAATTAAATGTTTAAAAACACAGACATCTCAAACAAATAAATAAATAAAGTCAACTTTTAACGGGATACAACCGAATATTCTCATTGAGCATTGCTTGAGTGGTTTTATAGTTTCAGAGCTATTATTCCAATATTAAAAAAGAAAGCAATGTGAGGCGGTTGAATGGTCGGTATGGCGAGTTAAGGACGGTAGTTTTGCTGTTTTTACAGCATTTTTTTTTATTTCGAGATCTTCCTCCGGTAGAAACATATAATAATTTTCTTCATAGGTGACCTCAACAGTTGTTGAATATCTGTCAAGGGTGTCCTGGAATTTAATTAAACATTTTCTCTTCATTTAAAATGTTTCTCATCTAATGCCGCTATGTTCAAGACAGATATTCAACAACTGTTGAGGTCACCATGTGAAGAAAATTAAAATCTACGTTTTACTGTAGAAATATTTGATTTAATTTGCAGAAAAAAAATTGTTTGCTATGAAAACTGCAAAAACTCTTCCATTCCCATCACACCCTAAACATCCAGCTTTAGTACCATGGAATGTATTACGATGCATATGAAAGTACGGCGAGCCCGTACACAAAGAGTAAAATATATTAGATAGCTCCAGGGGCCAATCTAGGTCCCCTTGGACAGTATAACATCCCACACTCTCTTCTACCCAATTACTTTACCCCAGAGAGGGTGGTAAACGTTTACTGGTTTGAACTTTAGAATAATAATAAATATTTCAATATTTTTTCCCCCAATAAAGTACACACAGAGTAATAACCTAATAAACCTGTACTTGAGCAATAAAAATAAAAAAAAATCTCCTAGTACCCCCCCCCCCCCCCCTTGATGTTTCCCGTTGAGCTGTGACCTACTACGGAAGTAATGAGACCTCAGGACTTCGGGCACCCCTTCATTCCCGAAGATAATCTCCCAACCCCCTTCCACCCACCCCTCCCTCATACTCAAAAAGTATTCGCTGCTCATATTAAAAACTCTCCCTGCTCTTGTTTACTTTACGCTCAGCTAAACATGGTTGGCAACCCTGACGATATAAAAAAACACTATCTGGACTCTACAGTTGAGTTGTAACGAGCAACCAGGATTACCAACTGTATCTATTTTTATAAGGTTTTTTTTTAAACGAACGATGCGACAAAACATCCTACTTTTAATATTTCCTCACAAAGGAGGGTTAAAAATAAAGCGTGTGAAATCTAGTGGCAAGCCGACGACCTACTTTCATATCCCAACACCAGGCGGAACGTTTTGGACAACTAGAAACGTAACGTCGATCCCAGAATGATTTTATTTCTGCGGAAAATAAGTCGGGAGTGAATATGACAGGGAGGGATATTGTCGACTGATCCACCGTGATGTGGTATTGATAGAACCCCGATACTTTCAGGAAGAGGGCTGGGCTATCTATACACAGTTGAAAAACATTTCTGAAATCATGCGTGACATGTTGTGACGTCAAAACACATGTGCATTTCAATGGGAACGCTGGAGAATAGCTTAAAATCCTCGAAACTGTGTACAAATCCTGATTCTTCTTTTTTATTTATTTTTTATTTGTCAAAAGCCCAACTTACATATCAAACGTCGAGAAAAACCTGATCGACTGTATGAAGGTGTGGACATATTTGAAAACACAAAGATTTTTACTTTTTTCATAAGATAGAAAGTATTGTAATCGTGAATGTGTATATATTGAAATTATTATAGTTATTACATGTTTATCTGTTCCTGATACTCAAAAAATGTGTCTGACTACTGCCATAACGGTTTGATGGGTTTTAATTTCAAACTCAATTAACATTTGTATGTTATTGGTCTTACCTTGAGGATATATCGTGATTTTAATTATATATATAAAATAAAGGGTAGTTTATTGAAAACTAATTTTTGAAAATTCAAAACTTTTCGAAAGTGATTCTAACAATTTTGCTCAAAATGAATTTATGGGTATTGTTTTAAATGATAAATTACATTGCATACTCTTTTTAAAGAGGAACATTTATTTAAAGATAGAGACTTAAAAAAATTAAATTGTTCGAAAATTGCTTTTAGCAATTTTGTTCAAAATTGATATCTAGGTAGTGTTTTACATGATAAAAACATTACATTCTCATTTCTAAAAACATTCATTTGAGGAAACTTTACTTATGAAAGAGTTTCGAAAGTGTTTTTTCACTAAATGAAATATTATTTATGATTGTGTCGTGTCAGGCAGTCAACAACACTTTGTGTATTATTGGTTGACGTCTTCTGATCATATTGAACTAATGACCCTCGCGCTTATCCCAAATTGAAATTTGAATTATAAACTAGAAACAAATACGTTTCTAGGTGAAAAATCCTTAACTTATACGATCTTGGTCACTCTAGAACGTAATTATATTGCTGACTATAGGTCCAATGTCTAGCTGGACGGAAGCACATCTCAACTATAAAATAAGAACACACGTCGGGAAAAAGGAATGTTGTGGTCTACTGAGAGCTAAAACATGTAACGCCTCATTATTAAATCGAATACTACATCGAGCTCAAGATTTTTAATAAATATCGACGTTTCATGATCACTGAAACAGAAAAAGTGTATTTCGTGATGCCGTCCGTCTGTATCTCAACCTGGAGCCGAAACTGTTTTACCGATTGGGCTAAAAGTTGCTATCTAAGGTTTTCATAAAGTTCCCCCGAGGAATTTTACTATTTTTTATCATATCTCCACCATTATTGTAGATACAAAATAACTTAGCATTGTAAAGTTGTAGTACTAGGCAAAGTTTAAATCTTTTATTTGAAATATATGTTCATAAATCAATAGTTTCTTAGCTATAATCCATATATATATATATATTATATATCATTAAAGCAAATTAGCAAAAGCCCACACGCCCCGGACTTCTAAATTATTTCCACGGGCGCCTAAGATTCCAATAGTATGTTCGTATTAGCTTGGACTAGGCGTATTTTCTCCGCGAGCCGATGTACGTCTGGTGGCGTTGCGCTGAGTGACTAGAGTAACGGTGCTTGTATTAAAAATAATACTGTTTTGAAACACGAGATTGAAAACTAATTTTATTGCATCTTGTATTAAATGTGTTGGTTTTATTTACTTTAAGGAAGTTCTGGTCTATTTTTTTGTTTAAAAAGACTGACGATTTGGAAATAACAGAATTTTGAAAAAGATATGTGTTCTTAGTTTAAAGATAAAATATGTTACATTATGTTTCTTATATAAATGTATTTATGAATTTCAAAGGTTTGTTTGTATTAAATATTGAAGTTAGAAGATCATTTGCTGATTTGCGTTTTTTTCACTTAAATCATTGGCGAGTAGGCTACGTTGCATAGCGCGGGGAATGCTAATGTTTGAAACAACAAACAATTTAATGGACCATCTGTAACCGCCTGACCTAATGTAATGCATTCAAAACTGGTTTGTCAACAAATCACGCCGGCCTGGCTATAAGCAGTCAATCAGGTAAGAAAAGTGGGCCTCTAAGTATTTTGTGCTTATATCAAGCATTATATATATAACATATACATATATATATATATATATTATGGAGGTTGTAAAAATTGAAATTGATTGTTATGTTCTTTGAGGGACAGAGATGTTCCTCTTTTCTCTATGTATCTGTTACAGTCTGTATTATTACATTTATGTTCTTTAGTGGAGTGTTTCAGCAACAATGTATATTTCGGTTCACAAATATTACAAGTTTTGAGTAAATGTCTAAATTTTAAGATAAAAGAGAAATAAAGTCTGTGCGGTGGACCGTACCATTCATTTATTGTTAAACATTTAGGCGAAATAATGAAAATAGAAAGGATATCCTATAATAATATTATTAAATCTATTTTCAAAGAATCCTTGTGGCTAACGGAGAGGGGGGAATGAAACCACCTAAGGCCCTCCCCCTGACAATCCCTCTAAGTTAGTATTTTCCTTTGTTCACGCGGCTTAAAACGTCATTCTCGCAACAGAAGTCCAAATTTAAAATAAAAATATAGTTTAGTTACTCAATCGAATACTTAGAATTTTAAATTCAAATCACTTGAGATGAACTACTAAAGTTAAAATCTTTTGAGCGTCCACCATTTTGAAATGGATAACTAGATTGAGAAACTATGTACAGTACATTATATAGTTAGGTCTAGGCTCAAAGAATGTCCATGTCAAATTTCGTTAAAATTGGTCGACGCATTTGGCAGCTATCGCGAAACAAACACCCGGATAGAGAGACAAGACTAAATGCCAAATGGTCAAGTTAAAACAAAACCTTTCTACTCTTGGTCAATAATGTTCAAATGTTAATAGCTATATTGTGATTTAGGGGAAAAAAAATTGAAACTAAAACCATTCCAAAATAGACACAAAAATGAATGTATCCATTGTGTGGTTATTAAAGAGAGTATCACCCCTTCCCTGTGTCCCTGCTACCCAAATGTTTGCGGGTAAACACGACCCGGGGTATCGCAAGTTTCATCACAACACAGTTCCGGAGTTTCGACACCAATGAATTCATGGGGGGCAGAGGGGGCGAAGGGGGGTTGTAAAAACATGCAATATGTCGATATATGGGTGCATTGTGTGCGATGGGGCGTGAATCCACGGAAAGTGGGGGGTAAGAGGGTTGGGTGTGTATATATATATATATATATTTTCACCCTCAAACAAACACGAATACAATATATACTGTCATGTAGATTTTTGGAAAGAGTACAAGCCACGTTTGGCAGATGTGGGCAAATAAAGAACCATTTTTACACAATGAAACTTTATTATGGGGGAGGTGGGGTTTGTATTGTGTTATATGATTGGATAAGGAAATGAGTATTTGGAGTTCATTATAGGAAGTGTTTCATTTAGTGTGAAATTTTTGTTGTAGGGGTAAAATATTGTTTTGACAGATTTTGTGTCAGTGCTTTATTTTTAAATTAGGAAATATGTTATTGACTGAATAAAAGTGCAAATAATATAAATAAGTATTCACCTTGTACATTTGAATATTGGAGGGATATGTTTTTAGCAACAAACTGTTTTTAATGCTAGGATATTTAGATATCCTGATTCTGGTTAATAAAATATTATTGTATTTCGTTGGATAAAAAATTGTATAGAAATTATAAAAAATATTAATAATATTTCACAACAATTTAATTAAGTGCAGGTAAACAAGAAACAAAGAACGATGAGGTTTGCTGATGATACAAAAATTAAATGATTTTAAATTTTGACATCGCTGAAGCAATAGTTTGATTTAAGAAGTATTTTAACTCACACTGTAAAGATAATAGATTGTTTGTTCTAAAAATTAAAGGGATAGATGAAAAGTGATTAGTTTCTAATCCTATTCAGGAGTTTGATGAAAGAGAAATAAGAGTTCCAAATTTGAGAGTGATTAAAAATAATTTTATAGACTTTATTTGGATTATTAATAGGAGTGTATTTAAGTCCATATGTAGGCATGAACATATGAGCTTAGTTTGGCTTATTTTGATATATTCTAGTGTATGTAGCACTGGAATGTTTGATGTTCTAAAACATAATTTAATTATATTAGATATAATAAATGTATATTTTATTTCCTTGATTTTATATTCTGTCAAAATAACCCTTAAATAAGGAACTTCATTAAGATGAGCGTGACGTTTAGTCTGCGTGTCCAACGATACGGGTTTCTTGGTGCTAAAGTACATACTAGACACCACTAATTAACGGCCTTGGGGCTGGGTGTTGTGTATGTTTTATATTTAAGTCGGTTCAGAAAGTGTACCTCAAGTAAATGAAAAAATATATAGTAAAAATGAATTGGGCAAATAAGAAGAAATATATTGAACCAATAAAATAATCTCGCTATTAAAAACGTAAACACAATGCTTGTTGTCAATAGCTAAAAGGAAGAAATAATCAAAACTTTATTTAAAAATTCTTATAATTTTAAAAACATTTAACAATTGAGAAAATATTAGTAATTTAAAAGAATTTATAATGAATTTGAAACAAATAATTATGTTGTCATTTTAGGTTGTATGAGTGAAGAGTGAAGCGGTGTAACTAATTCGAGTAATAAAACACAAACTATCTTTATAAAACTCAACTTTAATACTACAATTATTTTTATTATAACATCTGTGTTTTTAAGTTTTAATGATCTAACATCAAGAAACAAACAATGCATCAGGATGATACTTAGATGTATTCAACAATTACTTACTACTATTAGATGTGATCTTTTTAACTTTCTATCTTTAGTTTGTTTGGTATCTATAGTTTATGGCTGTAATATTTCTATTTGTTACACTCTAACACTTTTATAGTTAATTTGTTAATATTTTTAAACTCAAAATAAATATTTTGTCTACCGACTTTTAAATACTGAGATTCGATATTTTATACTTAATGAAATTAGATCATTTTATTTACCGTAAATCATGGTCCCGCGACTTGAAATGAATCCCTTGTCACGAGCAATCTCGGAGGAGCCTATCTGCCAGTTGGTACGGGGATTTCGCAGAGATAGCGCGCGCGCGCTCATCCCAACACATGTTCACTCATTTGCTTGATTACTTCATGCATTCATTCATGAACCGTAAATCACATCTTCGCGGGGAAGAGGGGGAACGGGGGGGGGGGGGGGAGTATCTTCCGACACTAAGCAAACACGACACCGCAAGTAGTTAAACAAGGAGGTTTGTTTTTTTAAGTGCGCCCTATTCATTAAACAATATATAATTATGAATTACGTTCTATTTAACGGTGTACACCGGCGATGATGTATTGTTCATTTACTGACCACCATATATTTTAGCCCCACTACTGAGTTAAAGGTCCCCGGGCTCGATTCCCCGGAGTAGCCGAAAGTGTATGGTTGATCGAGCGTAGCCAGGTTCTGTGATAACTTGAACATTTGGGATTTCGTCTGTTTGTCTGACAGGATCTTTGTTCAATTGTCAAATGTGAGGAACATTTATAATGAAATTTGGCAGGGACATCCCTTAAATCTAGGCCGAACAATTTACTTACCTGGTTTTTCGATCTGGTTATCTGTTTCAAGGTGGCGCTCATTCAATTATTTGTTTGTTCCACGATAGCTGCTAAATGCGTGGGACAATTTTAACAAAATTTGGTAAGGATATTCTTTAAACCTAGAACGAACCATTTATTTATATATATTTTTATCTGGTTATCCATTTAAAGATGGCGGCCGCTCAAATATCTGTATGCCTCTTTGTTTGTTCCACAATAACTGCTAAATGCGTGGGACAATTTTAACGAAATTTGGCAGGGATGTTCTTTGAACCTAGGCCTAACAAAGTATGCACCATGTTTTGCAATTTGGCTATCAATTTTAATATGGTGGCCGTTAAAGTGGTTTTCCCTTTAGTAGATCATCTCAAGAGATTTGAATTTATAACTATAAGAAATCGATTGACCACCTAGGGCATTTTTTTCTTCCATCTATTATGAGACTGGCACCTCAAATCACGTGAACAACGGTTATTTTCTATGCATATAATGTACTATTGAATTAGTTATTAACTATTAATTGGTTTCATGGCTAGCTTAAACACCAGAGAGAGTTATTCACTTCAAATAGAAAGAAAAATATAAAGATTGTAGTAACGATAATAGCATGGAGGAAGAGAGGTCTACTGTTCACAGAACTACTAGTAAGACTCTAGTAACGATAATAACATGGAGGGATGTCTACTGTTCACAGAACTACTGGTAAGATTGTAGTAACGATATTAACATGGAGGTCTACTGTTTACAGAACTACTAGTAAGACTGTAGTAACGATAATAACATGGAGGGAGGTCTACTGTTCACAGAACTACTAGTAAGACTGTAGTAACGATAATAACATGGAGGGAGGTCTACTGTTCACAGAACTACTAGTAAGACTGTAGTAACGATAATAACATGGAGAGGTCTACTGTTCACAGAACTACTAGTAAGACTGTAGTAACGATAATAACATGGAGGGAGGTCTACTGTTCACAGAACTACTAGTAAGACTGTAGTAACGATAATAACATGGAGGGAGGTCTACTGTTCACAGAACTACTGGTAAGATTGTAGTAACGATAATAACATGGAGAGGTCTACTGTTCACAGAACTACTAGTAAGACTGTAGTAACGATAATAACATGGAGGGAGGTCTACTGTTTACAGAACTACTAGTAAGACTGTAGTAACGATAATAACATGGAGGGAGCGAGGTCTATTGTTCATAGAACTACTAGTAAGACTGTAGTAACGATAATAACATGGAGGGAGCGAGGTCTATTGTTCATAGAACTACTAGTAAGACTGTAGTAACGATAATAACATGGAGGGAGGTCTACTGTTCACAGAACTACTAGTAAGACTGTAGTAACGATAATAACATGGAGAGGTCTACTGTTCACAGAACTACTAGTAAGACTGTAGTAACGATAATAACATGGAGGGAGCGAGGTCTATTGTTCATAGAACTACTAGTAAGACTGTAGTAACGATAATAACATGGAGGGAGGTCTACTGTTCACAGAACTACTAGTAAGACTGTAGTAACGATAATAACATGGAGAGGTCTACTGTTCACAGAACTACTAGTAAGACTGTAGTAACGATAATAACATGGAGGGAGCGAGGTCTATTGTTCATAGAACTACTAGTAAGACTGTAGTAACGATAATAACATGGAGGGAGGTCTACTGTTCACAGAACTACTAGTAAGACTGTAGTAACGATAATAACATGGAGAGGTCTACTGTTCACAGAACTACTAGTAAGACTGTAGTAACGATAATAACATGGAGGGAGCGAGGTCTATGTTCATAGAACTACTAGTAAGACTGTAGTAACGATAATAACATGGAGGGAGGTCTACTGTTCACAGAACTACTAGTAAGACTCTAGTAACGATAATAACATGGAGGGATGTCTACTGTTCACAGAACTACTGGTAAGATTGTAGTAACGATATTAACATGGAGGTTTACTGTTACAGAACTACTAGTAAGACTGTAGTAACGATATAACATGGAGAGGTCTACTGTTCACAGAACTACTAGTAAGACTGTAGTAACGATAATAACATGGAGGAGGTCTACTGTTCACAGAACTACTAGTAAGACTGTAGTAACGATAATAACACGGAGGGAGGTCTACTGTTTACAGAACTACTAGTAAGACTGTAGTAACGATAATATAACATGGAGGGAGGTCTACTGTTCACAGAACTACTAGTAAGACTGTAGTAACGATAATAACATGGAGGGAGCGAGGTCTATTGTTCACAGAACTACTAGTAAGACTGTAGTAACGATAATAACATGGAGGGAGGTCTACTGTTCACAGAACTACTAGTAAGACTGTAGTAACGATAATAACATGGAGGGAGGTCTACTGTTCACAGAACTACTAGTAAGACTGTAGTAACGATAATAACATGGAGGGAGGTCTACTGTTCACAGAACTACTAGTAAGACTGTAGTAACGATAATAACATGGAGAGGTCTACTGTTCACAGAACTACTAGTAAGACTGTAGTTTAACGTATAATAACATGGAGGGAGGTCTACTGTTCACAGAACTACTAGTAAGACTGTAGTAACGATAATAACATGGAGAGGTCTACTGTTCACAGAACTACTAGTAAGACTGTAGTAACGATAATAACATGGAGGGAGGTCTACTGTTCACAGAACTACTAGTAAGACTGTAGTAACGATAATAACACGGAGGGAGGTCTACTGTTTACAGAACTACTAGTAAGACTGTAGTAACGATAATAACATGGAGGGAGGTTACTGTTCACAGAACTACTAGTTTACGAGGCCCTCATGGGCTGGCACAAGGATTGAACGTCCGTCTCACCTAGCTTACTGATGACGGTTAGGTAGGGGTTCGAATCCTAGCCGAGTGTATTGAGACTGGTTTATTCTAAATGGTTTCCCTCATCCCAAAAATGCTGGTACATTTCCTCCTAACTATACCTTCATCCTTCCTACCCCGTTAGTGCAGTTAAATGCAGGTAGCCTGGACGGGTATTAAGAATAGGCTAAATAAACACAAAAAAAAAAAGACCCGCTATCCGCTAATTATATCTTAAAATAAAAATGTTTAATCTTTCTCATTCGGGCTGTCCGAATTTAATTTCACTAATGGGATAGGTAGACTTAGGTAGTATTATAAGAAATGTACCCGCTTTTGCATAAAAGGAAAGTGAAAAGACATTCAAGTAGAAAAAAAATCTCAATAAACCCAGCCGATATTCGTATCCCGACCCCCCAGTCACCGGCAGAGACAAAGCTACCGGAGGGACGAGGGATAAACATACCCCTTCCTTTCAACAGAAGGGGGACTATCAATAAAAATAATATTGATAAAATGTGCCAACGAAAGAAATATGGCTTATTAAAATTGATGACCCACTTCGGTGGCCGTATGGTCTAAGTCGTCACTCTCGCAATAGACTGAACTGCAGATGACAGAGAGATCTGGGGTAGAATCCTGATCGGGTGTACTGAGGGTGGTTTTTTCTAAATACTTTCCCACTCTTTTTCTCTACGCAAACGCGGGTACACTTCCTCTAAATTCAGCCTTCTTCATCCCTAACACATTGGTGTAATTAGCACGAATAGTCCGAACGGGAAGTAAGACACGGTGCTAAAACAAAAGATGTGCATGGATTCTAATTAGTAGGAGCTAATTAGATTTGAGTCAATGAAAATAATTAAAGATCCCCCTCCATCTTTTCTCCATCAACCCACAGCCCCACAACTTTTGGCATCCGGGCCCGTGGTCAGCGATACTGGCTACCAACCTTGGAATCCCGGGTTCATTTACCGGCTTGTACCTTGGGTATTTTTCTCGAAAGGGAAATTTTTCCACTGGGTCCATACCCTTATATTCACTATCACCGTCACCCCATCTCATCGGGACATGGAAAGAGCCTCCACGGAAAGAATGTTAATTGAATACATTCGGGCTTCCTTTGGGCAACGGGACATAAGTACCGGATAATTTTCCCACCAACTGGGATACGAGTGATGTAGGCCCGACACACATAAATAAAACTACATTTGGCCTTCCCTCATAGCGAGTTTGGTTTCCAGTCCACCCGGACACGACCTGGTCGCCGATATCCTCGTCTGTTACTAGCCTGTCGCCTTAAGCTATGTGACCACCAACGTGGGTACTTTGTCTAAGTGAGAAATAAAAACAGTAAATATATTTTGACGTGTAAGCACGTTTTATGTCTCCCGAAGTGCGACCATGTTATTCTCGCAATGATGTGTGTCTGCGTGTCAGCTGCACTTTTTAACGAGCGCGCGCGTTCGTTCGCCAATTTTCAAAATAAAAGGTTATATTTAGACTTGTGACCAAACCAGATGTGACGGCGAGACTGCGAAACAAATCCTCATATAGTCTGTGCTCATTAGGTCAAAAACATTTAGAAGGAATATTCAAATTATTACCCGCATCGTTGGGCACACGGGATAAAGCCGTTAATTTCGTTGTGTCTGGTTTACCGGCAGACGGGAAGGCTATGTTCGAATCCAGGACGGGTATACCAAGGATGTTATTTCCCCTAAGTGGTTTATCTCTCTCCCTCCACGCCGATGATGTTACATTTCTTCTAAATTCTACCTCCTTTGACACTAGCCCGTCAGTGTGGATTAAGTGTGGCTGGACCGAAAGTGTTGTGAGACACGGAGGAATAAAATATGCAAACAAATAAATAAAATAAAATAAAACAAATAAATAGGTTCATTTCCACCCCATGTCTTAGTAGGTCTACCCTTTTGGACTATCCGCATTTAATTACAAGAACGATTTTCATCAACCTCCTTTATCCCCGTCAATCCAGTATATCATGAAACTGGCGTCCCATATCATATAGCCATCGATATAGGTCTTGGAATTGTTACGTGGAATGTTAACTCTGACTGTATACAGAGATGCTTAGTAGTTTACACTAATTACGTGGACAAGGGCGGCAGTCTCATCTTGATCGATATGCCGGTGACGATGATGGGTAGATTGTTGAGGTTTCAAATTCTGGCTGAGTGCAATGAGGGGTGTTTTTTTTTTAAGGAAATGGTTTTCCACTCTCCTTCCACGTAAAATCAAGTATATTCACTTGAAATTATACCTTACTCAGGCCGATGCCAATGCACGAATGCATGTTCAGATGCTTCCAGAAAGGAATCACAAGAACAAACTGAAACAATCAAGTGCCGAACCTATAGGTCGCACCATGATCCTAACCGTAACTTAAAGTGACGGGTTGTCGCATTTCGCTAAATATAACTGTAAGAAAATAGTAACTTACAGTAAGGAAATGCACAGTAATTTTATAAGCTGTTCTCTATGATTGTCAAAGGTGGTCTCTTACCTTATATGACGAAAATAAACTTAGGGTGTTTGAAAACAAGGTGCTTAGGAAGATATTTTGTCCAAAAAGGAAGGAAGATATTGGGGATTGAAGTAGATGATATAATGATGAGCTACATACCCTGTACTTAACAATACATTGTTAGTATCATTAAACCTCGCAGATTACGGTGGGCAGGACATGCAGCGCAAATGGTAGAATTTAGAACAGTGTTCAGGGTATTGACTGGTAGGGCTAATAGGAAGAGACCATTGGGAAGATCTAGACGCTGATGGAAGGATAACATGAGAATTAACCTGAAAGAGATAGGTTGTAATGAGATGGACTGGATAGAACTAGCTCAAGATAGGGACAGATGGCGTAGACCTACTTTTGTAAGTGTGGCAATGAACTTTCGAGTTCCTAATGCCACAAAGTAGGTAAATAAAAGAGAAGTACCTAAGTATGAGCAAACACAAACTAAATAAAATAGTTAGGGGATCGTTGCAGAGATGGCTGAAAACTACCGCGATAAAATATATTCAAAACTTTTTACTGAGATAAGTTATTTAGAAAAAGACCTCACTCGACTTTCTAGTTAACGATGTTTCCTACTTAGCGATTTCGAAGTTAGTTTGAGAAGTGAATTGCATCTTAACTGGAAGTACTTGAGCACTTTAAGCCCCATCACACTTAGACACAAATGTACAGAACAGAAAAAGAGGAAAGAAAATAAGTAGTTCACTCTGTGAGGCCTCTTGTTTATCTGCTTATAATACTTTCCCTCTTCCTCTGACGAGTATTCACACCCTACACTCACTCTACTATTTGCGCCTGGACAGCATTGACTTGCATTTCAAAATTACAATTTTCTTATTTCTTATTCTAGATAGACATATACTTCAACGGCCCTTTTTAACTTACATCTTGACATGAAAATTCCTATAAGCCATTTTCGTGAATAAACCAAATAACCTGAACTGTAGACGACTAAAAAAAACAGGTTTATAACAAAATAAGAACATTAGGATGGAAAAATAATAATTTTGTTACAGTTTAAGATTAATTTTAGAGTTATGTAGGAATTTTTTGTTTTGTTTTAATGTTATGTATTTAAAACTTGCCTCTTAAAACGTAAATACATTAAGATGGGAAATCCTATCTTGACTTGCCACTACGTCACAGCTAGGGAACGTCCTGAGCAGCTGATAGTCGGTACTGGCAGTAAACACATAGAAACAAAGTTTCTAAATACTTGATAGGAAACCCTCATCTCAATGACTCACAGCATTGTTGACTACGATGTAGTTATTAGTCCGTGAAATGAAGGCAATATACAAGGACTAAGCTTGCAAAGAGATCATTAGCAACCAAAATAAAACTCATTCAGACTTCAAACAACCCGTCCACGAAACGTACTATTTCAAAAGTTCAAGTTGCGCTTGACCCCGAATCGTGGAGCACTTACAGGGAACATTCTGCAGGATAATAAATCTAGCTGTTAGAATAACTTAACTGCTTGCTAGTAGTCTCTTTGGTCATTGCTAATGTTCTTTATTTTGTGTTCTTGGAACTGACAACAATCGCTACTCGTCTATAATAGTTAAACGAGTCAAGGGCTTGAAGGACTTCCACTAGTCAATGTCAAATGGAATTCCGCCAGTCACTGCCTAAAATAGTTACGCCAGTCAATGCCTAAATGAATTTCGCTAATCGAGGCCTAAAGGAATTTCACTAGTAATTGGCTAAAGAAGTTCCACCAGTCACTGCATAAAGGTATTTCGCCAGTCATTGGCTAAAATAGTTACGCCAGTCAATGCCTAAAGGAATTTCGCTAATCGAGGCCGAAAGGAATTCCACTAGTAATTGGCTAAAGACGTTCCACCAGTCACTGCGTAAAGGTAATTCGCCAGTCATTGGCTAAAGGAATTCCGCTAGTCACCGCCTAATGGAATTCCACAATTAACTTACCAGTGAAACTACTTGGACAAGAGAAAAAGCATCAGAGCACCCTTTTATTAATTGTACGTTTTGTAAACCTTTTCCAGGCCCTTAGAGGCCTAGGAACAGCACAGCCACCAATATATATATAGTTAATATATCACTTTGGGAAAGAAAATTACCTTGGTATTGAGTTAGACTGAGCATGGTATGTGGATCCTGCGGCCTTTTGAGGTGTTAGGTGCGGCCTTCTCGTATATTTTGTTAACGTATTTTCATCGTTTGTCGATTATTCTAAATAAAAATATCGTTATTTTTAAAGCATAATGTTAAAAAAAACCTTGTATAGATTTATCCATCAATCTATGGCAAAATGTACTTTACACTAAAGTGTGCGGGCTTACGAGTTGTTTTATTTAGGTATTTAACGTGAGATTTTTGAATCGACTGATTATACCAGCACACGACTCATAAAAAAACTTAAATTTAGAACAGACACAACATACAGCTCCTAGTTCGTTAATTCATCACTGTGAGAGGGGAAACTACAATTTCACCCATTATAATTTTTTGGCCATCCTTGGAATCGAGCTCGGGATTATTAGCTCCACTATAATACAGATAATTGAAGAAGATTCGAATGCATAGGCTTAATCTTAAGGCCAGCCTTGAGACTTGAAATTTAACAAGATTTAATACTATTAAACGCATTAAAATATCCCCTCGCGTATAGCCTGGACGAGAATTAAGACGTGGGGTGAAATAATAAATGAATGAAAGTTTTGTCTATAGTTTCAAAGTAGAAACAAGTAACTTAAGGCAATATTAGCTTCAATAGGTGAATGCCCCTCGCTCACCACTCCCCAAAGTATAGTTCTGGGCACGTCTCAATGTTTCACACGGTAATAGTCGACTAGTACGGATTTCAGTAGTGAAACATCGCACGTGTGTTACAGGGCATGAGACGCGGTTTGGGTGGAAGCCAACGGTTGAGTAAACAAATAGGTCCGTGTAACGGGCCAAGAAGGAACGAAGAAGTGATTAGTAGATTTGCCTAATCGCTGGATTCAGGGGGCAAACGCGTCGTGTGGGTTGCATCTGAAGTATCCCTCTTCAAACGTGGTGGTGGTGTAGGGGACGCCAGAGAAGTTCAAGTTTTTGCAGTTTTTATATCAAAACTTTTAGATCAAATTAAATAAAATAGTGCTTCAGTACAAACAATGAGTTTAATTTTCTTGACATAGTGATATCAACAATTGTTGAATATCTGTCATGATCGTGGCGGAATTAGATAACAAACTTTTTAAATAAAGAGGAAAAGCTGTCATTCAATTCCAAGACAGATATTCAACAACTGTTGATATCACCATGTGTAGAACATTCAACTCTTATGTTTATACTTGAGCGATATTTGATTCTTTTGGCCAATAAAAAAGTGTTGCTATAAAAACTGCATCCTCTACACTTCCTTCCCTTTCCATTATTTCGCCCCTCTTATGTTTTCCAAACATAGAACTCTTTCATTACCTTCTCACTATTTGTATCTTTACATTACAACATTGGTTCAATTTTTATTATTTTAAATGTACTTTCTGCAAATGGTGGTAGATTTCTTCTAAATTCTATCATACTATTCCCAACCCCAATTAAAGAAAATGACATGCGTACCTCCCAGACGGGTAGTATGACGCAGCGCAGAAAAAATGTTTTCCATGTTCTTTACTTGTTTGTCTTCAAGGTTATTTTGGTTTATATTTGTTGTGTTGGTGACTTGTTTGTAGTTTGGTTTTATTTGCGTTTTCCCAGTAAGATACTTGTCTGAGTCCAAGGACCTCCAATTCTGTGATTGTTTGCTAAAGTCTACTCCTGTTTATATTCTCCATGGACAGCATCCAAAGACGTGCACTGCAGGGAGGAACCGGATATAGTGTCATCAGGTCCACGTGACCTTCCATCTGTAACACTAACTCACCCAGTGGGCGTCCGCCAATTATTTGTCTCCGTCCTGCGTTAAACATATCGATCCTGGACGCCAGCCCAAAGATGTTTACGTGTTTGGCGGATTAAGTAGAAATCGTCTGTGAAATCTGAGGCCAATAAATAATGAGCAATAAACATCTTTAAGGGATAATAAATTATCTTTGAACGTTAAAAAAAAGTTGTAGATCCTAAGAGAATCCTGCAATGGTGTCGACTTTTTTTTTCATATAATGTTATTCCTATCTGAACTACAAACTAAGCAAAAAACAGCTATTATACTATCAGATTTAGTTTAAAAATCATTAATGTATACAAACAAATCGTTAAAAGGTTAAAAGTCCAAGAATCATTCTCGCAATAGTGTGGACTGTCGATGAAGGGGAGATCTGGGTTCAAATCCCGGTTAGGTGCACTAATGGTAGTTTTTCCTAAATGGTTTTTCACTAGCACAGTTATTCAGGTACTGTTGATATCATCTTGGGAAGAAAATTAAAGTCTATAGTTTTATTGGAGAAATATTTGATTTCCTTTGACCAAAAAAAAAGTTTTGATATAAAAACTGCAAAAATAGTGGTCTTAACTCGCGTTTCCTTCACTCCCGCCTTAAACTTATATTACAATTATTTGCAATTTTAGGAGTGGCGCGAAGGGTGGTTGGGGCACCGCTAGCCCCCTCCTCATCCAATCCCCTTTGGGTGCACCAATGACTAAAGGTAGATTAAACAAATCTACACATTAAACATCACATAATGAATATGAAACATATAACGAAATAATAATAATTTGTCTACTAATCAATAAAAACACAAAGTCGCAAACCTCCCTCATAGACCCAAAACTAGCATATATTGTCTAACGAAAGTGAATACAATGTTTCTGACACCCTTAAATTAAGTCGTTAATAACGTCTGTGTTTGACCGACCAAACGCTTACTGAAAAACATCAAACAAACGAACATTTCCTCGGGAAAACATCTAAAAATGATCTCTGAGTAAAATGTTGATTACCAACTTGCGAGAGAGTAGTTGTGTTTGTATTGCAGCCCAGTAGCAAATGACCCGGAGTCTAGTTTAACGGGTGTGGATTTGTGGCTGCTCTTGTGTTGGGGGGGGGACGAGTTGGGGGCGCGCCAAGGAACGTTTAGTTTGAAACGAGAGTTGTAAATGTTTAGACTTGAGGTGCGTCGAGGTGGGGATGTAAGGAATTACACCTTCTGTCTCTCTCTCTCTCTCTCTTACCTTTGAGGCAAGGGTGGCCAGGAGGCAAGTTGCGTGGCGTGTTGCCAGGTTAAGCAGATTTAGTTATGGTGGACGTGAGTTAAGGGCAGTGTTTTTGCAGTTTTTATAGCAAAACATTTATTTGTCAAAAATAAAAAAATTATATTGCTCCAGTAGCAACGTTTAGTTTAAATTTCTTCACATGGTAATTTCAACAGGTTTTTAGATATTTGTTGAAGGTGTCCCGGAATTTAATGACAACTTTTTCTCTTCATTTACAAAGTTTGTCATCTAATGCCGCTATACTCAGATAGATATTCAAGAACCGGTGATCTCAACATGTGAAGAAAATTAAACTATGTGTTTATACTGAAGTAATGTTCTACTCATAAAATATTGTTCAACAAATATTTTGATATAAAAACCGAAGAAAAAACAACAACACTGCCTTCAACTAACCCCTTGAAACATATGAAGAAAAGAGACTTTTAAAATATATCACTGAAGATGTGTTGAACGTACAGGTTGAACTTTTAAGATCAAGCTTGCAACTTGATAGCCCGAACGTGTAGTCAGATGTAACGGGGGGGGGGGGGGGGGGGGAATCAAACAATTTAAATACAACGATAAAATTACTAAATGGTCTCTTACGGACATTGCCTACCTGTGACGTAGTGGCGAGTCAAGATAGGATTTTTCCATGTCAATGTGTTTACGTTTTATTTGGCGAGTTTTAAATATATAACACTAAAACAAAAAATATAGAATTTATTAAATAATTCTAAAAATAGTCTTATATTGTCACAACATGATTTTTTTTAAATCTCAAAAGTAGTTTTTTAAAAATCGTACATCGTAGATCTTTGTTCTATGCCAGGATGTAAACTAAACAAGATCGTGGAAGCATATGTCTAATTATAATAGGCATATAGAAAAATATAGAACAAGTCAAAGCTGTCCAGGCGCAAATAGTAGAGTGATGTGTGTTTACTCGTCAGTGGAAGAGAAAATTGTTAGCAGAAGATAAACAAGATGTTTCACAGAGTAAACTGCTCCTTTTCTTCCCCCCCCCCCTTTACCCTTTCTATTTTGTACATTGGCGCCTAAGTGTGATATTGCTTAGAGTGCTTGGATTTATCAAGCTAGGATCAACCCGCTTCACAAAATAGCTTCGAATTATTGCCTTGGATTTGAAGTTGATATTTTCCCTTGTTGATCAGGTTAGATATAAAGCCAATTAATATATTCACTATTACATTCATGGATAAAACTGTTGTTCACGCATTTCAAGACGTCAGTCTCAAAATAAATTCCAAAATTTATATATATAACGTATACGTCATTCGACCTGAATTTAAAAGATCTCCCTCCCAAATTTGGTTAAAATTGGTTCACGTTTTGGGCGGTAATCACGAAATAGACATGAAATACTAAACGGTCAAGCTAAAAAAGAACTTCGCTCCGCTCGGTCAGTTATTATCAAAGTCTTTGCGAGTACTTCTCCTTCCCTTTTGATTCAATAATTTGACATTTTTTCTTTCTAAAAGTTTCACCCGTCTTTTGTTTTAACATTTAGTAAGCTGTGCATCACTTTAGCTCCCCCCTGCTTTCCCCCTCTTTTAGCAGCTCCGCCATCAAGATGAATGATTAACTGTATCCACACAGCCACTATCATTAATTATTAATGATTGAACAACACATGTGGACAACCCACACTCCGACACCACGGCCCAGACGGAACATCCTTCAAAATGTCGATTCTACTCCATACCAACTTGAAAAAAACAAACAAGAAACTTTTTTAAACACGTTAACATCACTTAGCTTTAATTTGTTTCACTTCTCTGTACTTTTTTTATTACACGAGGTTAATGGTAAACATGAGCTTACAAAATGAGGCGTAGGTTTTACCGGCTGATCTCTTACAAGCGTGAGAGTATAAACAAACAAACAAACAAACAAACATAGGGTGTGACCATTCGTTTTATAACCCCCACCCTCCCCACGAAACAAAAGCTGGAAGCGAGTAATTTTCAAACATACTTTCCACGACAATGTGAACAGGTAATTCAGGGTTTACACTGTTTTATTAACACAACATTACCTGATGTTTTCCTCAGAAAATTTAAAGAGTAATATAAAGCAGTGGTGTTCAAACTGGGGTACGCGAAGACATCTTATGAAGGACGTAGCATCAGTGGTCAGGATTGCAATACACTGGAATGCGGGAGAAGGTCGAGATTCGAATCTCGGCCAGGTGTGGTTTTAACCACGGGGTTTGTTACTGTGATTTTCCCATCCTCTTTTCACTTACAACGCACGTGAATTGGTTACACATTTTTTTACTGACAATTTTATTCACTACCTAATCTAATAATGATTATTTAATATTTACAAAATTCAAATTTCTCATCTGTATTACTTATTATATTTGATGTTTGTTGAAAGCTTGCGTTGCCACCTTTTATTTTGATTATTTATAATAATCGACTGTCTCCTAATTTAGAAAAAAAACTTTATTTTTATTTTCTAGGGAGCCCTCGGAGAAAGTATTGTAATTGTCAAAATAGAGTTCGATATTTTGATGGATGTTGACCTTCTGAATAAAAAAAACAAGTTTTTATGGTTGTTTTTTTTCCATTCCATCCGTCTGTCTATTACTGAGCCTAGGGCCAAAATTATTTTACCGACTAAAACTTGCTATCTAGGGTTTTATAAATTAGCCAGAAGTTTTTTTATCTACCCAATTTTAAAATTAAAAGTAGTTTACTAGCAAGAAAAGAGTATAAATAGATTTTTCTCGAAATCGGCTCTAAGGACGTACCCAGGCGCTGTTTTACATTACCAACAAAATGGCGCATCTCATTTTACCATGAGAAATGACTTTTAGGGTATTTGCAGACATTTCCAATTTTATTCAGATCTCCCAAACTCATACGAAATAACTTATCAACTTTCATTTGAAAGTATATATTATAAAATCAATATCTTCAGAGTTATGGGCAAATATTAAATTTCCTAGTAGAGCCTTGGGAAATGTGGAGTTGAAAATGCACATAGCAAATAATATGTTTCAGTAACAGTGTATATTATTCCATGCTCTTTGGTGAAATACGACGTTCTCCCCCCCCCCCTCCCCTATTATGTTTCTATTATCATGTTTATAATTTCGTCTCACATATCTTAAAAGTTATAAGTCTCAAAACATGCTTCGGTGGTCGCATGGTCCAAGACATCGCTCTCAACAATAGACTAGACTGCCGATGAAAGGGAGATCGGGGTTTGAATCCCAGTCGGATATACTGAGGATTAAAAAAAAAAAAATTCCACTCTCCCTCAACGTTATTAAGGGTACACTACCTCTAAATTCAACCTTCCTCATCCTTTACTCATTACCATAATTAGTGTACATGCGTATAACTTAAACGGGTAGTAAGACGTGGTGCTAAAAAAAAAGTTATAATTCTGATAAATGAGTAAGAAAGTCTGTGCGGTGCACCGTACCATTTATTTAAATGTTATCTTCCTCGTCCTCAATCCATTAGTGTGATTAAATGCGGATAGCCCGGACAGGCGATAGGACACGATGTGTGCTCACACACACACACACACACACACACACACACACACACACACACACACACACACACAACCTTGGCACCTTGAAGGGTATAATCAACATTTCTATCAGCAAACGTTCCTTCAATCCTCGTCTTTGTATTTTGTCTTGTCCCATCTGCGACCCATTCCGGTGTAAGGAGGGGAGGGGAGGGGAGGGACACGTGGACAATATAACACATCAAAAGCTCGGAGACACAATGGTGTCCTACACAGTCTGTTTCACATCGCGCCGCGCCTATAGCTTCGCTGTCGTCTCCCCCCCTCCCATTGCTACCGAGGTACGACAAAAGAACGTCGGACTGGCCAAGCAAGAGAGGCCTGCCTGCCTGCCTGCCTGTTCAGAGGCTACAAATAAGGACGGACACCTTCCAAGCAATCTCCTTTGCTCGCGTGTTTTTGTCAGCGAAATGTCGGCTTCCTTCACTGTCAGCACAATGGCTGATCCAGAGATAAGAGGAAGGAATAGACCAATTGTTAGAGAGGGAGAGGGGGGTTATCAATTTGGGGGTTCAATGAACACAAGAAGTCACAAAAATAGGATTAAAATTGACAAAAAAAAAATAGTAACGAATTTCTCTACAGCATACTTGGCTTGTGTTTTACAACTCTAGTAAATGTTTCTCTCTAGACAAAAGGTCACTAAGCTTCTCAATTAATTTATCTTCTTCCCCTTCTAAACCAACAGGCAAAGAACGAATGGAACACACAGTCCAAGTATCGTAGAAAGGACCTTTTAGAAAATACAATATTTTTTTTGCGGCCAAAATTGATAACATTTTACAAAACTATTAGTGTTACCAGTATTTCTTTTTATTGGTATTGATAATACCTATCAAAAGTTGAAGGTGCAGATCACATCAACTTGACGTATGATTATCGGTGCGGGTCTAACTTAATTCTACTGTTCAGTTACGTTAACAATACATGAGGGAGGATGGAGGGTGTTGGGGGACGAGGAAGGGGTGTAAAGCTCCTAGTTCACCGAGTGAAGCGCTACTCAACTACACTGACATTGAAGACGGGAATAATTCGAACTAAGCGGGGCCGCCCTGGGGCCGTTCAGGGCCACGAGATTTGATGGGGGGGGGGGGGGGGTGCGCACTTAGGTGACAAAGAGAGAGAAAAAAAGTTGGAGTGAAAATTTTTTGCTTGCGCGTTCCCTGTATAGGCGATCTAGCGGACATTGTCAAGTGTAAAATAAAATAAAAACATAATCTTGTGGTTTGATTTAATGAACGAGTGAAGCAAGTAATCCGTCTATGTTGGATACGTCTCGTAATAACTTTTGAACGCATTAACCAATTTAATTCAAATTTGGGACAGTTTTTATCGAGAAAGGAGATAAAACCCAAGTTTACCGATATTGTAAGTTTTCTAGACGTGCCGGAAATCGAACAAGGTATCCGAGGCTAAGTACTCAGGATTCGAACCAGTTGAATATAAATACGTATCTGTTTAAAGTAATTTCGCGGCAATTAAATATATAGATAGATAACTCCACACCGCCCCTTGACCTTTAAATCAACCCCAAGTCAAAGTAACGGAAACTCTCACTCGCAACAATGTAATCAAGTTTAGTGGACAAAGGATTGTTGGAAACCACCCCGCGAGATGGAGGTCACCCCGCTACGCGACCAGGCGCACGACGCCCTGACCGCCGCGACTTCAAAAGGACCGACCGTCCCTCAGATCAATAGCAGAGGAGATAAGCGTGTTATCAAGAGGGCACCAAAGCAATTATTTCAAGCATCCTCCCCCTACTCTCCATCTAAAAGGACCTTATCTCTGTGATCTGTCAATACACTAGGGTTTTTAGTTTTGTTTTTATGTTCCTTGCAGGATTGATACTCTTTTAGAGTTTTGAAACTACCTGCATCAGTGGTCGAATGGTCTAACTCAGGGGTCGGCAACGCGGTTCCCGCGGGCGCCATGGCGTCCTTTTGACATATTTTATGCGCCCGCCTTATATTTTGTAATTTTCTACATTTTTTGTTAGATAGTTTTGTTTGATAAATAACA
Source organism: Timema podura (assembly GCA_033556935.1). NCBI lineage: Eukaryota > Metazoa > Arthropoda > Insecta > Phasmatodea > Timematidae > Timema > Timema podura. Next base: position 74,312,461 of record JAVRXN010000003.1, on the reverse strand, counting down.
GGATGTTTGTCAAGTATTATTCGAAATTAAACTTCTTTGTTATATATTCATCATTATCCCTTAATTTATTATTCCATTAATATATTTATAAATAAGTTTTTAACAATAAGTCCACTTTGTAACATGTCTCAAAATTTGAGGCTGATATATTTTAATCTTAAGATTGACAATGTTATAGTTTATGCTTTGTTTTAAAATATGTATATTCTCAACTTGCCACTAATAAATAAATAAAAGGTGAACATTCAAATATAAAAATCTACATTTTTCTTGGCGCTCCCGGAGTAAAACATATTTTGGAAAATAGCTCTTCATGCTTAAAAGGTTGCCTACCCCTAATCTAACGCTAAGTCATCACTCTCGTGTTAGACTGGGGCCTGCTGATGACGGGGAGATCAGGGTTCGAATACCGGTCGGGTGTACTGAGGGTGATTTTTCCTAAATAGTTTTCCACTCTTCCTCCACAAAAATTAGGGTACGCTTCTTCTAAATTCAACCTTCCTCATCACTAACTCATTAGCGTAATTAGTACATGTGCGTATAACTTGAACAGGTAATAAAACGCGGAGCTGAAATTTTTTTTTTGAAAGATTCAAGACTATAGCTAGGTGATATATGGACACCCTCTTAATTCCACCCAGCCCCGTCCCCTAAAAATGTAGATTTAAAAAAATTAATACTCTTTAATATTTACTGTTTAAATTATATTGTTGGTAAATTCATTGAGACATGGTGACTTAGCGGTCTTGTACATGGCATGGAGCCGATGATGAAACAATATGTCTTTCAAACAATTAAACTTAACATCGACTAACTAACAGGCTCAAAAATACAATACATGCTTTAGTCTATGTGACATTTAGTGGCCTTTAACACATTTGGGAACTGTAGTAATTAGCTCATTTGTAAACGACCAATTTCGTTAGAACAATAATTCTAGTTTTTAAAAATATAACAGATTTTTAGACATTTTAACCCAAATTTTCTCTAGCCTTTATTCATGAACCAAAGAGTAGGGTATATAATATTGAGAACATGTGAATGCATTTTTTATTTCAACATGCAAAACAAGAGTGATTTTTAGTTCTGAATATTATTTAAAAACGTTGATATTATTACCATTTTAAAATAAGCTTCTATAGGCATTCAAAATTCACCTATTTTCTTTGCCTCCACCGGTTTGGGTTCATTATTATTATTATTATTATTATTATTATTATTATTATTATTATTATTATTATTATTATTATTATTATTAGCACCACGTCTTACTACCCGTTCGGGTTATACGCACTTACACTAATGTGTAATGGTAGGGTGATTGTGAGATGAAATGGAGGACCTACAGTTTAACGTGGAATCCGAACCACGGTGGAGGCCTGGCATGTTTGGGTTCATACACCCTAAAATGTTATCCTAACTACGGTCATGGAGTAGACTATGGTAGATCGTTAGAAAGATCTAACAGGGCAACAAACCTACTTTGATAGTCGCAAAGTCATAGTTGTCACTCTCAAAATAGATTTATACCGTCAATGAAGAGGAGGGAGTTCAAATCCCGATCAGGTGTATTGAAGGTATCCCCCCCCCCTCCCGAATGGTTTCCCACTATTCCTACATGAATATACGGGTACATTTTCTCTAAAAGCTGCCTTCCTCATTCCTTAACCCAAAAGGAAAAATAGCTCGAACGGGCAGTAAATAAGACGTGATAATAAAAAATAGGGCCACGACAAAAAAAAGTTGGAGTTGATTAAATATTGTTTTAATGGTTTTTAAAACTTCAGAAATTATATTCTAATAATTTTTAATTTAGGTATTAAACGTGCACTTTCTGAACCTAATGATTATTTCAGCACGAAGCTTATAAACTAATTTGAACCTAGAAAATACAATTTTCAACCCCCCAACCGATAACTTATCCTCGTGAAAGCGGAAACCCACACATTTCACAATTATACATTTATCGGCCATGCCAGAAATCGAACCCGGGACCCATGAACTCAGTAGACAGACACGTTACTAAATGAGATAAAATACCGGACTGAGGCTACGGCCATACTTGTGATTGGTCGCCGCATATAAAACAAGGCTTCGAGTGCTGGAGTCCATCTCGCGACGTTATTATCGCAGCGATCAGGTTCCTAGTGAAATATAGCAGGTTGAGTGACGTTATATTACTTGAAGCAGCTATTAATACAGCACACGGACCACACAGGTACAAACAACACTGACAATATTTCCCTTCTCACGAGCAGTTAGTTTAATGAGAAGGAGGGGGGGCCACCCCAACACACCCAACCTCCACCCTCTTTACAAGCCCAAACAAATCGCCCAGTCATCTCGCGGACAGTAAATGACACGTCCAACCAAGCGCGGAGACAAAATGACGTACAGCGTACACGAACGATGGAATGACTCAACAAACTCTGCAATTCGTTGAACACAATGTATTTTTATGAGCTTAGGCGGGGTTGAGGAGGGGGCGGGGGAGTTAGAGAAGTTGCCTACCTGTGACTTAGTGGCAAGACAAGATAGGATGTCTTGTGTTAAAGTATTTACGTTTCATTCGATAAATTTTAAAGATTTAATATCGAAATAAAAACCACAAATGCTTATATAGTTCTAAAAATAGTCTTACATTGTCACAAAATTATTTTATTGATCTTAAAGGGTTTTTTTTAAACCTATTTCTTTTAAATCGTCTACAGCTCGGGCTGATTGGTTTACTCACGAACGTGACCTGTAGGAATCTTCTTTCCCAGATGTAGATTTAAAAAAGTCCGTGGAAGCCTATACGTCTATCTATAATAGAAAACAAGAAAGAGGTTATTTTGAAATGCACGTCAACGCTGTCTATGCGCTAATAGTTGTGTGAGTTTATACTCGTCAGTGTAGAACAGTAGTTTTCAATTACTTCTCATCAGGGGCCACAATTTATTTTTTCTCCTGGACCAGGCCAGAGGGTGTGAAAACTTAATTTGATAAATGTACTAAAAACGAAAACTAAGTACCTCATAAAATTATAAGCATTATTTTTATTTTAATATTTATAAAAGTTAATATATAAATTATAAAATAAACCTTAAGTTATCAAGAAGGGCAGGTATGACTTCAAATAATTAAATCAAGAAGACATGTTTTTGTTAAACAGGCGGGCAAAATAACAAAAATTATATTTTTGCCTAGTTCCTTTAATAAACTTATCATATAATATTAAAAAAATACACCCATTAAATCATTATTTCAAATCATCAAATATTAAAAAATTAATTTTAATATAAAACTAAACTCACAAAAATAGTATAACTAATAAAAATAAATTATAACATCCTCAACTTTACGTACGTATGGGGTATGGTGTAAAACAGTTTTGTTGGGTCATATATAAATATATTTTTTAAGTTTACTTATTTACCTCGGTCCAGACTGTCATTCTTCGCGGGCCACATTTGGCCCGCGGGCCGCCTATTGATAACCACTGGTGTAGAAAGTAAGCAATTGGCTTCGTGGGGTGAACTTCTCAATGTCATTTCTCTCTTTGTATTTAGTACATTGGCGCATAGTTCTTTAAGGGTGTCAATGTTTTTAAGGCAACGTCCTTAAGGCGCTAGAATAGTCGAATATAAATTCATAAACGACATAAACCAACTGGGTTCGTAACGTTATTAGGCGGAGATGTCGGCCAGTAGGATAACAAACAGGAGAGAAGGGAAATACAAATGGCAATACAATTTGTGTTGTGACCCTCCTCCCCTGTTAAATTACATCACTCGTTTCTACATTCGTTTTATATATATATATATTAACAAAAATACTATTTTCTACTACCCATATATATATATATGGGGTAGTATAAAATAGTATTTTTGTTAATTCCCCTAAACACCAAGCTCGTGTACTGTTAAAGGTTGTGTCAATGTTTAATTTAAGTACAACATCTTGTTGGCAATATCCCAGCTACCTAGACAGCCCTCTTATGGCTCGTATTTTAACAGTTTTTTTAACATGTTTTTGACCAAAATAAATAAAATATTGCTTCAGTAGATAAATACTAGATTGTATAGATCTATTAATCTCAGCAATCCTTATTAAATATCTGCCATAAACAGAGTCATGACATAAAAATTATATAAAAAAATTACCTATAAAATGACCTAAACATTCAAAAAAAGTATAAAAAAATCATTGCTTATATTATCTACTCATTCCGACAACAATATGTTGAAAAAACTATGTTCTTGTGTTAATGTATTTATAGAACATCAATAGTATTCGAAATGAATAGGACTACCTTAAAAATGACTCAAAATGACTAAAAAATTAGTCAAACCAAGAAAATATTACCTGAAAACCCAAAATGACCAAAAATGACCAAAGAATGTCCTTTTCTAAACATTTCTACAGCCAGGGGCTCATGAACAGAGTTTATATATACATCATAGGCATTATCAGTGATGTGTACAAAGGAAAAATATGTCATGTCATAAGAATCCCGGCATATGTATCGCGGCATTTCAACCGAACTTTTTCATTTAATTTAAAATGTTTCTGTTCAAAATCACACGATGTTCATGACAAATATTCAAGAATAGTGGTTAAAATAACTAAATGTAGAAAACTAAACTAAAAGTACCTACTTAACTGACAGCATTTTAATAAACTATGAATAGCCAATTATTCTATCAGTGTTGATATTGCATCAAGAGTGGCGGATGCCGACAACATTACTTGACGTATGGATATGGGGAAAGTAGTTATAGAAAACGTTTATAACTGGCACGATGATATTGTTAAAAAACCCCTTTTTTTTTTAAAACAAATTTAACCTTTTTTTTAAAAAGATCTTTTTTTCCCTTCTAGAACACTTCTTTTAGAGAAGATTTTTCGTAAGAAAATCGGGGTTTACACAAGACAGGAAATTGCTGACAGTTAGGCCCCCCATAAGCTGCTAAAAAATAAGTTACTTTCATACACTCAATCATATGAAACTGACTAAAAGCTGTCACTTTTGATAAAACACATCCATACCTACGAAATCATAATTATTTGTTAGCTGCAATTTGGGATTTGTTTTTTTACGTTTTTGTAAACCCCCCCCGGGGAGAAAGAGTTTTTTGATTGTCAAGCAAAATCTAATTCGAGACTTTGATGGATATTAAAAGGGTTTAAAGTGTGTGGAAAGCGAATAAGAAGCAGTATTTTCTGCAATTTTTTTAAAAGCAAAATATTATTTTGCTTAAAAAAAATCAGATAATTCCCCAGTAGAAACATACAATTGGAAAAATTAAGTGGGGAAAGTGCTTCTATACCAGATGATGCCGTGTTAATGGCTGAGAATTAAAGTGACTTGCAGAATGCATTAAATCATTTGAATGTGGCGATAGGCAGAATGGGGTCTTTGTATAAATTCTCCAAAAATAAGGGGAAGGTTTTTGATAAGGGGGCCCGGGTAAGGGGAAAAGATTGTCAGCTTAGTATAAAAAGGAAAAAATGTTGGAACAAGTGAATGATGTGTATCTGTGTAAAATGTTTTTGTAAAAATGGAAGGATGGATGGGGAAATCGAGAGACGGGGGGGGGATGAAACCCCGGAGAGTGTGGACTATTGCAAATTAAAGTATTAGTAGTAGTAGTAGGGAAATTTTATAAAAAATGTGCTAACGTACACATTTTTTTTATAGATGTGAAGTGCGGGTTTGTCAAAAGAACACAAGAGCAAGGTGAAGGGGGTTTGGGAAAGAGATATCTAAGAAATGTGGGTGGAAAAACTCGTATGGACCGTTAGTAATGAATAGTGCTGAAAGGGAATTTCGGGTTTGAAAGGGAATCATATAGGTTAGTGT